>JARQST010000722.1:118872-172734 GCA_030142225.1 Pachycephus smyrnensis
CCCCCCCCCCCCCCCCCCCCCCCCCCCCCCCCCCCCCCCCCCCCCAAGAGCGTGGGACGAGTACCTCGATTAAGAGAAAAAGTTTATCAGGTCCTTTCGTGGAAACTGGATTTTTTTTCCAATTTCTTCTAAGCGCAGCATCCACGTCACGTATGAATATACGGATGTTATATGATTCGAGGAGTGCTTGTTACGTAATATGGTTGATAAATACGGTCGAGATTTATTAGCAAAATGGCTGTCCCTACGCCATTGCGAATAGAGGATTGGTAGTAGGGTGGACTAAGGATCAGGATGTGTAAAGGGATCAAGTGGCACGATATAGGTACCAACCGAGTAGCGCGCGCCGGCCTCCTTCGGGTCCAATTCCGGCCCAATTTGATGCACGGTAGCTTCCAGATACTACATAAGGGCTCCTGGGTAAATGGTAAATAACCACGCGGCCCGGCCACGAGGAGAGCCTAATTAAACGATGTACAATTTATAACACCAGCCAGAAGGTCTAATGGCTCGCGTTCCTGGAAACCCGCTGTTCGCCGTTGGACCACACCTAGCCGGGTCCTGCCGAGAGATTGTCATCGCTTTACGGAATACGCCGTTCACGAATCGTATACCCACGAAATATCTGTCTACACTGACTCTGCCTCCCGTTCCTTATTTTTATTTTCTCGCTCTTTTCTCTTTTTATTACCTTTTCTCACCCCATCTTTTAGACGGTTTATCGCTCTTCGTCGTTACCATTATTTTCGACACTTTTTAATACGAGCTCAGCAACGAAGTCAGATTCGGCAGGTGCTACGGACTCGTTTCGGATAACCGCCATTTTGAAATTTTTCATTGGCAAAAAGCGAGCCAAGATTTTTGATTTATTGGTTAACTATTCATTTCTTCAAAAAGATATTCAGTATGCTCGTATGGCAAATTCGAGAGAGGGTATGATTCGGAATTCGACCAAACAGTATGTCTGTCTTTCTCTTACACACGTAAACATCCATAAGTCTGTCTCTCTCGCACTCGTACAAGGTATAGAAAACTCAAAAATTTAGAGGATCAATCCCTTTTCTTATCCATCTGAGGCCAGTCGCAAACGGTTCAAGTTGAAGTTTCACCATGTTTTACGATAACTTTAAAAAAGCATAGTGACGTCTTAATGGTGCCTTAAAACCGGAAAGATCGATATAACAAAAAGAATTAAGGATACCGTCTCAGTTAGAGAGAATATTAGCGCGTTAATGCAAGGAGTATCGAGTGGTCACGTAGCCGAGTGTCGGAGCGTGGTATAAAAATGTGAAGCGCACGTTATTGTGCGCTCGAGCACAGGATTTTCTATGAATAGTTCACGACTGAACGGAGACGTCTACTGTGCTACCACCCCGTTGCACAGAAAGGAGGTTAACGTCCGTGTTATTCTGCGGAGCCGTCAAGCGCAGAATCTTTGCGCTAACAAGGTGGCGCGCCGTTCGAGTAGCCAAGAACGTTTTTCTGGTGGTCCTTTGGGAAGTGGCGAATGCCCGGCGTGGTCCGGCATATAACGAGGAGCCCGATTTTTTTGCGCATTAAAATATCGACTAATTGCCCCAGGATTCTCCTTCGGTTTTTGCCGGCGACACGACGACGAGGATCGGCAGCGACGTCGAGGACCGGGACCAGGCGGTGGCAGTCGAAGGAACGCGAACGTGACCGGCCCACGCAATTTTGGAAATCCCATCCGACAAATTTACACTCACCATTTAGGGACTGGTCAGACGCGAAATTAACGAAGTCTCGAAGGAAGGAAGTCCATCCAAGGAATACCGGAGTGGCAGTCCCAAACGTTCCAGTGATTGGAATTCCTACTTTTTCCTCTTTTTTTTTTAAATCAAAACTTCCAAGTTGTTTCCCAGGGTGTAAAATGTCATTGGCTTCGTTACACGTTACCGGGATTACCTTCGTACCGTAGGGCACCATAGTGTCAATTGTGTTATTTATTAGCTGGCTCATGGCGGGTACCATTGGAATTCGTGGTGGTCCTTTAAATTTATAATTCGAACCAGACTCCCTGTTTTCCACGCGCTTCTAACGAGCTCGTTTAATTCTTATTGGACGAAGCGACGTTTCCTGAAATTTCTTGACTAAAACCTCTTCTACCTTTTAACACAGTCTCTCACCTATCTTCGAGTAAGTTCGAAGAACTAAAGGCAATTAAAAGGTCCAAGTGGCTGAGTCGCGGCCATTGGATACGTATAGTATACAGGGAATGGCAGTGTGGTATAAATTCGTGACCGATTGATCCCCCTGAACTTCTTGTATTTTCGAAAAGGTACGCACGGTATTCCTACGTCTTGAAACGACGAATTTATTTAACCCTTTTCCTTCTTTCATTCCCATTTATTTCCTTCTTCGTCCTCTTATTCAACCCGAGCGAACAGCTGGGCCGCGTTTTACGAGTGTCGCGAATCCCCGAACTTATAAGGAATGACGTTGAGAGAAGGGTAAATAAAAATGAAGCAAAGCAAGCATAAACAAACAAACGTCCAAGGAATTCCTCTCCCTTTCCGGTGAATTGGATACCAAGTGAAACAGTATAGAATCAGCAGCAAACCCGACCCTCGGCCGTGCTAATTTTCTCTAGCGATATACCCAAGCAGGATCATCAGTTAAACGGGATCGCTGTGATTGGCAACCAATTAGTATTGTCTCCCAGTTAAATTATTAGTCCCCGATCAAGTCCCATGGAAGCGAGTCCAGGTACGTCATCAAGACCTAGTCTAATCCACCTACTCCTTGGAATTCTCATGGGAAAGGTCAATAGAGAATTTCACAGTTTCCATATCGTCCCAGATACGCGATCGCATTCTTCCATGGTGTTGCATAGAACAAAACCAGATATATCGTTCGCCATCTAAAGTTCCCATGCGCGCACCAGTTTTCTGTTAAACACCATAGAAAATCCTGTATGAAAGATCATATGAAAACGTATAGAGTTTCTAGAGCGCGATCTTTGCCGTCGAGTTCTTTCTTGGTCGAGCGTGAAGTCATAGTTGGCCATTGGAAGTGATTTTCAGCTGATCTCCCGTTACGTTAACATCACGAGAAACCCGAAGTGATCCGAAGTAGCCCGATGGAACGAGTCTCCTGGGGCATAACTACCTCTATCCGAGCGTAATTCTCTCGCGACATGAATCCGAGCATCGGTACACACATCGTGGAACAGTGGCTGGCTCCCAATTAGGGGTCCCTCTTTTAAGTAATGTCGTCGTCCTACTCGTACGCTCGAGCGACTTTCCGCGGTGTCCTCGTCGTTCTCTTGTATAAATTAGTCCCAGCCGCCACATAATGGCGTGTCGATGCGCTACTGTCCCTGGACGCTCGTCTTTTTCCCTTTATCTTCGGTGTGCAGGTACCCTTCTGCCTTCTATCTCATGCCTTATACCATATATACCTTATATCTTCGCCCTCTCGGTATCCTCCGGTTAGTCCCAACTCACTCAGGCCGATCCCAATGGACGGGGGCCTTCTGTCCTTCGCACACTCGTCAGTCGGGGCCCCCGTTTAATTTACGACCAATTAATTTGGATAAAGTGAATGAGGACCCCTATTTTCGATGCCCGCGTTAACTGTGAACTTTTCTCTTTTATTGGTTCTGTCTCTTTCCTTCGCCCCACCGTCATCATCGCCATCACCCTTCCCTCCCCCGTTTCACGTGGCTCGCGAGATATTTTCAAACTTTTCGGGAGGTCCTACGTCGGTACCTTGTATCCTCCAAATAGGGGAGTCATTGATGGGACTTCGTTATGGCGTTCGGTAGCGATGGGTCCTGTCGTTAGAATTCCATCGTGTTTAATTTTTGATTAGGGGGACTCGCCCGAGGGATCATAAAACGATGACCGATGCTTTTGAACTCGCGTGGAGTTAAAAGAGTCAATAGGACTCTGTCATAAATTCTAACGCGAGGACCGATCAGTGTACACCTTCCATAATAAATTCGTTAAACACCCCCTGGACACAAGGATATATAATCATTAAGATCTTTTTGAATTCATGAAAGACCCATAGCCGCGACCCTTAGACCTTTTCTTAGTGGATGGCTCCGCCGTAGAGTTCAGCTGGCTGAATGGTCGACGGCGATGGCTGTTTGGTATTCCGCGCTCGTCCCAGGGTATAATTGGCCGCCAACTGCCGACGCTCCTCCGGGTATCGCAAAGACAAGAAATTATTCTTTAATTAATTGTCAGCGCTCATGTGGCCCCGGTACACTGCGAGGAATCGCGAGTCCATACATAAATTTACATATAAGGGAGCGGTAACTGCGTTTCCGATCGCGACGGCCACGGCCAGAACAAATACGCGTGCGTCGTGTATTGCATTAAACGGCCCTGCGATTTCCGACTGTGACCGACTGGCGACTTCGGGACTGATGGCTACCATCTTTGAGGCCCTGGTGTAACTTTTATTCGGATCACCAAATGGAATTGTTTTCTATCCATTCCAAAGGCTTGAAAAATGAACGTCTGATATGGATTGACAAAGATTGGCGGTGTTTGTGGTGATAGGTGATTGGCACTAGTTAATCCAGATAGACTCCGATCAGGATACGACCGCACGGGGCCCTAGAGGGCAGTTAAGAGCGGACGATGAGGACTCAAAGAAGGCGGCGTGATTCTTTGATCGGAAGAGGCTGAGAAGCACAAGGGATACGGCCTATATTGCTTCCCTGACGTTACGTATGAGGGAATGTGTGTTGTGGGCCTTTAAGGCCCCCTCTTGGGCTCTGTCTCTCTCTCTCTCTCTCTCACCTTGGTACGATCAGGCCCCGCACGTGTAAGACTGTGTTGGTATATAGATATTTCATAATTAGCGGCGCGCGGGGGACTCTCTTCGATAAATCAGCGCGCCGCCCGGGCTTAAAACTTAATTAAAAATTTAGTCAAAAACCAATTAGCGGCCTCGGCGAATTAACATATTTTTAATTACCTGCCGGACACTTTCATCTATCGATTAGTTACGAGCGAACTGCCGCGTAAACAGGATCAATTTATCGAGAGTTCTACCATTACGCGTATACAGGCTGATTCACGCAAATTCGACGGCTCGCATAAGAAATATTATCGTTCTGGCATTCGTAATCTCCAATTATACTATTACCGCTAATGATCTGCCGAGTAATTTCACATATAACCTGGAGAATTCCATGAGAAAACGAGTCGTACGTACCTGAGAGTAGAACCGTGTTCGTGGTATGAGTATTTACGAACTATAAAACGTCGGATAACCTGTCGGCTACCGATACCGGGTGGGAAGACGGTAGCAACGATGAAATAGACATGCTAATGGCGATGATATTTTTCACTCTCTCCTTTCTCTCTCGTTCACGCGACGGAACTTTGGAGAAGCCGAGCGTATCCCGGTCCAATCTCAAGGCATTAAGATTAGGCAGGCAGTTAAATATTGAAACCGCTTTTATTCCACTATAACGTACTTCCATGGATAAATTATCATGTTACATTTATACAGAGTGTATTGGTACAGCTAGAACGTGTTTTTCCATCTTTCATCTTTTTTTCTTCTTCATCCTCTTAATATCACTTTCGCAACGTTAATCTCCCACTGCTCACGGGTGTGTCCCGATCCCGTCGCTTATACGTATCCTTGTACCCGCGGATACATACTTTACAATATTTATGGAATCTTTTTTTAAAATTCTTTGCGAAAACAACACGCGTGCACACGGGCGTGTACGATTTTCGCGTAGATAATTCGTGCACTCGCGTGTATTCGCAATTTTGCGGATAGTCTAGAGCGTGTTAGGCATCGGCTATTTACATTATGTACAACGGGTTCTTACGTTCTTTTTTTCCTTTTTTTTTCAATGATCTTTATTTTCTTCCTTTTACTCCTCTTCCACTTGAGATCAAGGACCACCGAGTGCCTCTAAATGCTGATGCTGGCGGCGTGCCGGTGTATCCAGAATGCCGTGCGACTCCCCACGCCGTCGTAATTCACGATTCTCAAAAACGATCGGAGAGATCGGACGTAGCGATCGATAGAAACGATCGAATGGCAAAGCCCCGAGCACACGTCGTGGCGAATCTAAGCAAGCGGCAGGTGCATTCCATACTGGAATTTCTTGTGGTCTCGTTTGCACGCGCTTAGGTACGTACAAATGTAATTAATCATCTTGAAGTATTTGCCGTAAACGAGTGTCTCTTAGGAAGTCACCTAACAGATACGAAGTCAGTACAGCCTCCGAGTTGTACGATTAAGTGTGCAGGGTCCGATAGTGCTGTTCGAATATACCATTGTGAATATAGCTAGCGCAAGATCATTGTATTATTTTTAATGTTCTATTCTTTTTCAAAAACAAAAAGAAGATCAATAGCTTTTATCGTCGCTCCGTTCGCGTCTGAAGGTCGTAATGACGAATCGTAAATCGATAATGATTTTTGTCTTTCTTAATCCCTGTACTCCAAGAGACTGTTGGATCTGCTTGAATTCATTGATTCAATAATGATGATGGATGATTGATTGCACGGGAATACTGCTATACGATCGGTGGGCTGGTTACTCATTTCGAAATTGAATCCCGGCTGCTTTTGGGGCCCGTCAGTCGGTGCCGGATGTTTTCCACGTCGAATCCTTGAGTGATTTTGGGTCCTGGATATTCCTAAGGCCTGTGTCCAGGGGGCCCCATGAACATGGCTGCCGCTGCCGCGGCATGGGTGTGCCTTGCCATGGCCGCCGCAATGAAGGGGGGCACTCCTGGGGTACCTGGGGGCCCCACTCCGGAGAACATCAGCCCCGAGCCAAAACTCGGGTGCAACAGTGGCCTCGCGGATAACCTCAGCTTCTCGATCTCGGCCTCTTGCAGTCTTTTCGCCTTCGCGCGTCTATTTTGGAACCATATTTTCACCTGGAATTCAAATTGAAAAAAAAGACGTACTATAGAATTGAATAAAATGGATGAAACTCTAAGAGTAAATCTTGAGTCACGGTTCTTAGTAACATAAATAATAAATGATTTGACCACACGCGTTACGCACTCTCCCGTATGATAGCGTGTATCAAGGGACTAATTAAGGTATCTAATTATCGAATTGAAATAGCATGAAATTGATCCGCCTTCGTGAACGCCAAGTTTAATTACTTTAACTACCGGCAAAGCGAGCGAGGATTACACGTTCTTACGTACACAGGGTATATCAAATGCCTGGAGAAAAGTTCCATTCTGAGATTGCGTAATTGCAATTCTCGTTGAGATAATTGCCTAATTGCCAACGGAGTACCTGGAAGCTTCCTAATTATGATTTCCGTCGACACCTTCGCTACACGTGTATATATATATATATATCTGTCTCTAATGTCACTATATCTACTTGGCATGACACTGGGCCAGCTTTCTTATTTCCGGTTACTGAATTCAGATAAGCCACGATTATGATATTAAATTCATATCTCAGGATTGATGTGGCCTCCTGGTAAATCGTCTGGGCGCCATGAAAAGCCGCCCTAAAGGGAAAAGGTGAAAAAGATGCTGCGAGGGGTCCATCGAGTGTGAGAGGCCACGGAAATCAATACACGTGCCACACTCTCTATGGAGGTGCGGAGGTGTGAAGGTGCCGAGAACCTTCCTATGGTCTATAGCTTAGTATCACTTGTCAATTTTACTACGGTAAATCCAAGCAGTGTATATTTTGTATCCTTTAATAATATCAATTTTAATCATACCGATTAATTTTATGGTATTGCATAAATATAGCGTAGTGGCAAACGAATCGTTGGCAAAAGCAGTTCAAACGAATATTCGAAGTCGAATTCAGGTGGTACTACCCTCTTCGCATAAATAACTCGATACACCGTGAGTGGGTGGGTATTTAGAGGGTTGGTCAGGTCTTATCTAAGCAAATGAATGCGACACGGTGTCGCTGAAAGCTTCATCTCGCCTGATGCATTGTAATGCACGTGCAAAGTGCATCCTAACACGCTAACTACAGGGTAAACGACTTCTCGAGATTTTACGAGTGACGTAATTCGAATACCGTATAAAAAGTTATTATCGTAATTTTTAATTAAAAAGAAAACACCTTTATCCCACTAATGAAATTTATTTACCTGTGTTTCCGTGAGATGAAGCGACGATGAGAATTCCGCTCTTTCCGCTATCGTCAGATATTGCTTCTCGCGAAATTTCTTCTCGAGCGATAAGAGCTGTTGCGTCGTAAAAGGCGTTCTGGGCTTTCGATTAGGTTTGTGCTTCCTGAGGGTACATCTTACCGGTCCTGGTCCAGGTCCTGGTAATCTGAGATCACCTAAAAACCAGAAAAAATTGTGAAAAACACGATTAAGGTGTGATTCCGACGTAAATTCATTCGGAAGGAAATCAATTTAATCGAGATCATTGACGTAATTGGCATATCGTAAATGCGGACACTTATATTGGTATCATGGGAGTGGTTCTTGCAAATGAAAAGAAGAAAAAAGTCTAAAAAGGAATCCCCCATTCCTATTTGTGTCAACGTGCGCCAAGCGTATATCCCAGGAGGAGAACGATTTCCAAATTAGAGTCGGTAACGAGCTGCTAATTAACGATCGGCGAATACGGCAAAAAGAAGCGGAGACCATTGTCGGACTGTACCAATAGGTTTGTACATCGGTAAAGCCTCTTATATTCTGGTTCCCTTTCGGCTTTCGATCCTCGTCCAAGAGAAGCCAATCGGTAGATATAACCAGCGCGTATAATTATTCAGCGCACATAACCAATCAATCTGTTTTTCTTCGGTTGCTAATTAATTCCCGTTAATTACCTCTAGGAGAAACGCTCGGTACGTAACCGGCATCGTCGTGTTGCGGGGCCTTCCTTCATCTCGGATACAAATTATCTTTCGAGAGTGTCTTTAATGTCGCGTATAAGGACAGGTAGAGTCACGATCGATCTATCGGCTTTGTTAGTCAAGTCCCGATACGCGCTCTACATTTTCAGATCATACGGAGAATCATCTTTTGACGTGTGCCGACGTTAGACAAAAAGAATATGATAAAAAAATTTTTCAACCATTAACCCCCTTGAGCGTTACTCCGAGTATACTCGGGATAAATACTATTGAAATACTATAAAACAGAACCGCAAATGACTTAAAATCCCACTATACGAATCCTTTTATTATGTAATTTTAAAGTGATACCAGCCAAATGGTATATATCGTGTAAAAATTCTATGGATATTTAATGACCGTTTTTTCCTTTTTTTTTTCTTTAGGCTATTTTAAATCTCAAGTTTGTCATTCTAATTAACCATACCGCGTTTGACATACTAATTAACTACGTCCGTCACGAGAGTCATAAAGTGACTCCTTGAATCAGTCACGAGCAGTTCCCACAGGCTAAGAATAATTATCCAAACATTTAGATATCGCTAATCATTCGCTACTACCCTATATATATCTATACCATGTCTAATAAAATAGATTAGAATAGTTAATCGCTATGTTAAACAGTGGACGGATATATATATATATATATATCGTGCAAAGAATCGATTCAGCAAGTGATTCGATTACATAGAAATGATTGTACATATAAGCTAACGAAGGAATAAATCCATATTCGAGTCTGAAACAAGCGGAACGAGTAGATACAGTTCATTCAGTAGCAGTAGAGAATCCGGACCCTCCTGTCGGTCCATCGAACCGTCGATCTCAGCATCTCGATCGTCTCGATCCGGATAATTATGTCCGGCGGATGATGAATCGTTTCGAATATTTTGTACAACATTATTGGATTGGTTCCCGGACATCGTTAATTCGTCCCTGGTATATACAAGGAGATAAACGCAAGATAGAAGCGGGTTCACCCGAGCGTTATAAATGATGTCTAGATTCATAATTATCAAAAAAGGGTCCATAAGAGGGATGCCTCGAATTCGTTTACCTTTCTCGGCCCAATATAGAAATTCATACCCAATGCCGAATTAAATGATGAATCAAGTAGATGAAAAATCGTAAGAGGGATGGTGTCTGACGGACTTGTTATTTTCTTTGAGTATTTTTTTCCAAATTTTTTTCAAAATTAACGAAGTCGACTACTCCTTTAGGTATAGACTCGTTTGTAACTTCACTTGCTCGATTCCTTTATTCGACTCTATCTTTTCTTTCTTTGTCTCCATATACCACCTATACGTATATACACTTCATTCCGCTCTTCAGCTGGCACCACTTTTTTTTCAAATCCTCTTCTTCAGCCACCCGTGCACTCGTTGCAACTAGTAGTGCAACGTGTGCTCGAGCTCGTCTCTCTACGTTCCTCCCAGTGATTTATACCCGTGATCCG
The DNA here is from genome assembly GCA_030142225.1 of Pachycephus smyrnensis. NCBI lineage: Eukaryota > Metazoa > Arthropoda > Insecta > Hymenoptera > Cephidae > Pachycephus > Pachycephus smyrnensis. Next base: position 129,175 of record JARQST010000722.1, read on the forward strand.
AGACTTTCTTTCCTGAACATGATCGTCGGCGTCGGTGACGATACCTGCGATTCTTACACGGTTAAGATCATTTATCCTTAAACTTTTACCCCCTTCATTCACCCGCCCTCCGGCCCCCTGTATATCGCTCAAAGGGATTACCTACTAGTGGATTTCTTATTAAACTCTTTCTTCCCTTACACATAAAGCCAAGAAATCTTGGTACTAATCGATTTTCCAAGAGACACCTGTATATATATATACACAACATATATTTATGTATCTACCAGGTTTTTTGATCCCGACCATAACGATTGCTAGTACCTACACAGCCATCGATTATTTCTTTAATGGCGGATATACACGATGAACAAAACACAAGGGTATAATACAAAGTGATAAGAAAATATGTGTTCGCTGAAAAATCAAGTGCATCCAGTTTCACGCGTTTGAACCAAACTAACTGGAGGGTGTTTTTACGGCGGTGAATGCATTATGGATGCTTCGTGTTATGTATGACTCTATCAAGTGGCTCCACGGTCTACGACCGTCAGGTACTCAAACTCCACGAGATGCGATTCTTCTCTTCGAGGAGGTTAGAGTATATGTATGTACGAGACAGAGCGTACCTTCTCGGACTTTATACGTCGAGAATCCCGTAATGGCCGGAGATTTCTTTCTCGGAAACAGCACGAGTTTCTCATTACGGAGTGCCTGTACTTTGCCACGTATTACCACGTTGAGGTAGTTGTTCGTACGTATGGCTTGGTTAACCCTTGCTTGGGTGATACGTGCTTTGTGAGATTAGCGCGACTTTTCTCTTGTGAGTACGGCCGTCCTTTTGAGTCGATCTATGGGAGTGTTTATAGCTATATAGGTGTGTGTATATATATATAGGTATACCGTTTAGAAGGTTAATTCAGTATGAATTTTTTTTATCACAGTGAATCTGGTCAATCGTGTAAATTAATTAGACGCTGGGGATTTAATAAGTTCGATTGAAATGGCAATTATCGGTTGACTTGGAATTAGTCTATGATTTATGAAATTCCAATACTTTTGCCGCGATAGCGATAGAATGAAGGTCTTTTGGATTTTCGATTTATTTGAAAGCTTCGCTAATTGCTGGAAGGTCTAGAAGAGTAATGGGGCCCGCTATGAAATCGCAGATCTGACTGAATGATAACGATCGATGAATATTGATGATCGTCCCGAGGTACGATGGATAAAATAACGTTATGCCGCGTTAATATGGCTCCCTAATGCTGTGGAATTCATTGGCTCATGACAGTCGTTCAATTTATCGATACTAAGTATGTAAATTTTAATGTCTAATATCATTCTGGTATTGTTACGTATTTAACAGATGTATCCTTTGATCGTTGACATTTTTATTCGAGATGGAACAGACGATAATATTAAACCGTGACCTAAAAGTATTCTTAATCGAATTAAATTCCTTTGATGTATCCATATCGTGGTGCTTTCTATTTATATTATTTCTCTTCAACAATAATTACGTGCTATTGTATTGAAATCCGTGGAGAAGGGATAACTAATGATGGGGGGAAAGGCAAAATGAATTTAAAAAAAGGACTTCGTCTTACCATTAGGACTGGTAGGACCACCATGAGGTGGGTATAGGTGTCCGTGAGGATTGTGCGGATGCGGAGGTGGGGGCAGCCATGCGAATCCTGTCAAGGAATGCGGAAATCCTGCAGGATTCCATCCGGGACCCCCAGGGGCCCCGAGGTACGCTCCTGAAGGCCTCTGCACACCAGGGTGTATCGGCTGAGGCACTACTGGGCTTGATTTCTCCTTCTCCTGACTGGAGTCCAGATCTTTCTCCAGTTCGCAGTCCGAGTCCATCACATTAAGATCCTCCGAGTGACCGACGCTCCTTATTTCTTGATCCTCGTCCAGGTGGTCCGTCGTCCTGTCACCCTCCAAGGATCTGTTCGCCTCGGAGTCGCTCCTCTCGTCGAATTCTCGTCGAATCGGCGATACAGATCGATTAACAATTCTCTCCTCTTCCTGGCGCTCTTTTTGAAACTCGCTCATCCTGCTCGGTGACCCTGTACTACGATCCCTCTGTTCCAGGTCGATCCTGATCGGCGAGGAGGACTTGTCCTGACTTGATCTAGAGAAATCCTTCACAGTAAGGATCTCCCTTCTTTCGACCTGACGTGGATCAGCCAGGTCAGCTCGTTGATGATTGGCGAAAGCACCCAAGCCGTGAGGACTCAGTCTGGCCAGGAGTTCTCTGCTCTGAAGCCGCTGTTGCTCCACCAAGAGTTCCCTATACCTGGCCTCCATATCTAAGGTCTTCTCCACGTCGATTCTATCCATCCTCTCCATTCTTTCAATCCTTTCCTCAGAATCCCGCCTGGTCAGGGTAGCTGGTGAACGTTTGGTACCGCTCAGGAGCGAGTCCACGCTGAAGCTGATCTTACCGCTTCTTGGCTTAAGATTCGAGGAGGCGGAAGTGGGTGTCGCCATATCGACGTCCTCCGAGAGACCACTTCCGGTCCCCTGCATCACCACTCCTTCACCGCTACTCATGTCGATCTTCCTGGATCTTCCTTAGCTAGGACTTCATGGCACAAAGTCTTTAATTATCTTAGGACTACCTTTATACCTGATCAGGATCTCCAGTACTGCTTTACGCTAATGGTTAACCGAAGAAGTGCATTCCACGGCTGGAGCAGTCGATGCATTTAAACTAGTCCTATGATCCTTGCGACCTCAAACCGTGTAAGGTCGCTGATGATGTCCGAACCAGTCTTGTCCTGGGAAGTGTCATCGAAAGACAACAAGCCAATCTGGCCTCTTTACTTTTCTAACAGTCTTAACAATCTCAAGTTGGTACAGCTGATCTTGTACCAAGGATCCTCGAGGATTCTTCTCAGCTAAAAAGGTATACTCCTCCAGAGAAGTGACTCTCCTGCTAACCCTAGAGGTCTAGACACGTTGATACCTTTATCTCCTTAACTCGCCACGCTACCATACCTAGCGAAGAGGCAGGAAAGAATCCCGTCGCATCACGGTAGAGTACTCAAAAGGTCCACGACCCTGGACACCATCCCAGGATTATCCTAGATCTTACTGAGATACAAGATCTATTCTTCTGTCAGAGTCTTTTAAGCCACTATCAATTTCTTTCTGCACTTCCGGTATCCTAGTTATCTCCTACGTCTTTCACGAGTCCCAAAACATCCTGCCGTGATTAACTAGGACGTCCTAGAAAGTTTTCCAGGACTTTTTGGTTCTCAGGAACACACTGTCACTGTCACCAATGCACCCACGTAGCTCTTATCGATCTATGGATCCGCAATCGATAAGATACCAATTTCTTATTATGTTTCTTACAGGATTCGAAGCCGTCGCGATTGCGGTACGTGCGCGCGCGCGCACGCGGAATAAGGGTCAGATGCGGAATCGCGTGTTGGCCGCTACTGCCGCGAAACGGCACTGATTACCAGCTCGCAGCTCGGAGAACGGAAAGCCTGACCCTCGCTCGGGTGCGTCTACGGTGCGCCGCCCACGCAAAACTCGAGGAACACGAAGCCGGGCGCCGTCAGCCAATGCGAGAAGCTACGTGGTACCGACAGGCGTTGCGACTGTGGGCGTGGCTTATAATCTATGTCGACCAATGGGATCGCAGGGAAATTAAAATTTCCGTTCGATCTCCCCTACGGCGCTTATGGTGGTAAGTCAGAGTGGGGATGTGCAGGGGTGAAAATCAAACAGGAGTGGGGCGGTTCGTGATGCTCGGGGAACGTGACGACTCCTAATTGTCTAATTCCCGGGCGCGCGATGCGCGAATTGATTGGCAATCCGGGTTATTGGGCTGGGGTTGTCCTCCGATGGACGCCTACGGGAATTGCGACGCCATCCAAGAGATTATTAATATCCGAGGTTGGATTTATAGCGACTCCTGAGAAATTGCTCATCTTCTCACTAACTCTCTCACTCCCTCTAACTCACCCCATAATGTTCTCTCTGCAGTTTCCTCGTGCCATCCTGACCCTGACTCTAGCCACGTATAGCACCTATCTGCGACCAGCCTTCTTACAGAGGATAATTTTAAGATTTAAGAACATCGCAAAAATCTCAATAACGACAAGACAATTTTTTTTCCATCGTGACGTCGGGTACTATAAACATTATGAATAATTAAAATTATTACAACTATAATTAATGCGTATTCTCGTCAAATAAGGCAATTCATAGTATACGCCTATGGATATAATAACGCAATGAGTTCACTAGTAGTAATAATTATACACAAGTCCCGTTCACCCTGACACAATAATCTCAAAGTCTTGTTTCAACTTGATTAATTATTAATACAATATCCGTTAACCAATAAATGATCAAACTCATTTTTTTTTTCTAAAAATCATACATTTTACAACATATACCGTCGGTACTTCAAACATTCGCAAATCACTCCTCTGTTTTTACTCATAACCCACAACAGCGCAGCATCCTCTAGTATAGGTACAATCCACGTTACTTTACGATCAGATCTTCCTGAATCCCTATGTAGGTATAACAACGTAAATAAGAAAAAAAAATGAATCCTTTTCGTAGCAGTCTTGGACAGTACTCGCAAGTCCCCTTTTGCCATAGAACGAGAAGGCCAATGGGCTCTCGCGTCATAAAACACGAGACAACGGTCGCGCGCGACCGGAGCGGCCTTCTCTCGCGATTTACAACTGGCGAACAGCAAAAACCCACTGACGACTCAATTCCTGGGACCACGTGTGCGTAACCCTGGACCAGTGTATAGAAGAGTCTCCATATGTATATATACACCTCCTGGCGGTTCTCTGAGTTCTCCTTACCTCCTTCCATCTCTCCCACCTCCAACCTCCGCAACAACAACCAACCTCCTGCAGGTCTTCTTGCTTCTCTTGGTCCTCTTTTCTTCCTTCCCCGAGTACTTCACCTTCTTATTCTACTTCACGGTACCTTCCTCATCCTCATCCAGATCCTCCTCGTCGTCCTCGTCGTCGTCGTTCAGCCTTCTTCTTATACCTTGCAGCCTCTTCCTTCGGTCCACGAGTGGGATTCGATATGCCGACGCTCGACTGGAGGGCGCAAGAAAGCCCAGACCGTTGGTAAAAGAAATATGTATATAGGTGGCTGAGAGGTATATATTTCTATATCTGTCTTCTTCTATGTACAAGTAAGATACAGGTACGAGAGAATCGTCTGGATCGTGCACGATACTCGTATGTGGACGTATGTGGGATATATATATATATATCTATATCGTGGTGATGCCGTATTACAGTGTCGGTAGACATACGAGTACGCGAGTATATACTTTTCTATATACCTAGCCGATCTTTACTTTATATATATCCAGCGTAGCAGCAAGAGCGAAAGCGAAAGAGAGGAAAAAGGCGGGAAATATATTCCTCGAGTTATGATTTAAAGTGTGCTCGTGACGGGGGTGCTTGCTGTGGGGTACGGAGTAAGGGGGATATATACGGTGCCCTCGATGCTTATGGTAACCAGAGGGGTGCTATTGCGCACATAAATACAAGGAGATACATACGAAACTTCAGACTCCCGGTCCACGAGGTATATAAGGCCTCTATTTTTGTTGGAATAAAAAAATTTATTTATATTGAAGAAATTCAATTTCTTTATTTTTATTATTCGACGAGAAGGATATATGCATATATTATGCATTGCATTGGAAGGATTATATTGAATATAATGAAAATTGTGTTTTTTTCTTACTTATAATTATTTTTTAATTATACAACTACGCGTGGTATTTTTTTATGAAATTGATTAATAATTGTTATTATTTTATAGAATAGACTGATTATACAAGATTGCAGCTTGATCGTGGATGGGTAATATTTTAGGATTAAGCTAATCCCGTGGTGGCTAACTGCAAAGATGAAGCTGGAGGGCGAATTCTCATGGGAGCAGACTGCTGCGGGTGACGAGATTTTCGACTTTTCAACCTAGAGTCAAGCCGCTTAACTAAATCTCGTTAGAACCAGCCGAAAGAAAAGCCACGGGGTGTCTTGGCAGTTGCTGGTTAAAAATCATTAAGGGTAACAATTATTTTCAAAGGCGTCTCCTAGTACAGTCATCTTGCATATGCATCAATAAATTATTCCCTCGAATGACCAAACTTTTTCTTTAATCACCAGTCGTTACTTTCTTTTATCTCATCGATAACAGAGATACTCCCGTTACTTAAGCTCGAGCATAAAACGCGTCGTCGACTCTTGTCAATTCCATTTGTACGTTGAATTTCCAAGGAAAAGCCAATAAATGATGGCGGCTGTCTGAAAGGGGGACTCCGGTGCCACCGTGCTACTTTGAGTAGTGACTATTCTATATTTCTGCATACAGTAACTGAAAGACGTTATATATACATATATACTATATGCATAAGCATAGAAAAGTACTCGCGACGACTCCAAGTGGAACGACACCGAAAACACGAGGTACCGCCATAATAGGTTACCAAGCAGTCTATTAAGCGTCCTCAAAACCAGTTAGTGAGTTGGCAATCCAGTTTAGGTACAAAATGGCTGTCGTTTAGCGAGGATTAATGGTCTCGGGAGTATCCCGGGGCAGCATAATGGGGCAGATGCGTTCGGTATCCCCCTTTCCTCTCTTGCCACCTCCCCAGCAGTCTACCTATAACCACCCTCGGGGGTAACCTCATTATGTACACCTATCTGACTACGGGGTCCATTATGCCCTTTTTGCGATGCCTTCTCTATATATGCACCCATAGATTGCATATACGTAGATGGATATATATATGTATAGGTAGGTGCACGAGAGCCATCATATTTGGGCCCTGAAGCGCCGTTTAGTTTGGCGTTTCACGCTCGAGTGACTCCCCCTCTCGTTCTTCCACGACGTCGAATTGACTCCGAGTCAAGTTAAACGACTCCTAAACTCCAGTCAACGCTTTTGTGTCATGGCGTCGCAGTCAGGCACGTTGACAGAGATTTAGAGTGTATTTAACGTGGAATTAGCCGTAGCGGCGAGATGATAGGCGCTACCGCGGACTCTCTGAGATCACCTGGCTGTACGTGAAACGACGGGGAGAGAGAGAGAGGGGAGACATTTTGCTTGCTTAATAAACTGTCACTAATAGATTGACTTTTAACGCGATTTTCGGGGTCGGACTATACTGAAAATAGTATTACGAGTCGTATGGCTTGAGAGGAGTAGAGTATGGGGAAAGGGGGTGGGATTGGAAGGGGGGAGGAGAAAAAATTGTTTTATTCGTATCTCTTCGAGTGTAAACTTTATACGTTTTCCTATAATGGAAGTTGGTAGCCATTTTGCATTTCTAATGGAGGTTCTATCTTTGTTGAGAGAGAGTGTTTGGTATACGCTTTAGGTAAGATTGGCAAGAGTGCGTGCACTTTTATATTAGTGCAAATAATTATTGAAAATTATGCGTGCTTAGGGGGGCGTTTCAAAGCGATTTAGATTGTTTATCGTATGGCAGGTAGACTTATGATGTTTCGTGCTAGCAGTTTTTTCACGCACTTAACGTGCTAACGACATTTTTAATGTTTTTAATGTCGCTACTCAATGTAGCGTTTAGCCGTATCTCCGCCTCGCGAGTCAGATTAAACCTCCCTTAATGGCCACTTCATTTTACGGTATAAATCTACCCGTAATGCGAGCACCCTTCAAAATGGCAGATGAGGATATTACGAGATTCTCCTTCCAGTTAACTTTAACCCCTTTTCGCCAGGGTGTTAAATAAACGGAAAATATTTCTATCTTCCGGCTACCCGCGCTTCAACCCCACACAACCCCAAACTGACGAAGTTAGTATTCAGAACAACAAATGAAATTTTTATCCTCTCGTTAACAAGTAGAATTTTGCACAGAGAATCTTATATCGCTATTACGTCAATTCGACATAATTGCAAAAGGTAATAATTGAACAATTTTTTATTTTCCTACATTTTTTACCCTCTCAGCAAAGTAAGGACTACTCTCTTCGCGTTTATACTGGACCGTCAAAGAATTTGCATGGATCTTAATCCCGTGACGGTAGACGAGCAATTCGCAAAGAATTCGCGAAACTTGAAGAAAATCCGCATTCCCAGAGGACACGAGGCCCAATAGTTACGCGACACGCCTACAGTTTAGGAAAATAATGGGACTCGTTTAAGGGATACAAAGTTTTGTAAAATAGGGGTGGGTCTTGTCGTGGGTAAAGAAGAGGACGAAGGAGGGAAGTAAAGTGCGCAGGTGAGCAATGAGAAAATTCGAATTTCGAATTGACGGACACGGAGCCGTTATAAGTAGGTACAAGGCTTATCTGGGTATACAGGACAATTTTTGCTTTTGACTATTGGGTCCTTCTCTAGGAGACTCTCCTCGGGTTCCTCTTCTTCTCCGCTAACGTTCCAGGATTATCTGCTACCAAGGAACATCCTTTATTTCGCTGAACGGTCAGGTACGGTGGGCGTGCGACTGGAGAAAAATACAAAATCTTTCGACCGCGCCCAATCCTAAAACATCAAACATTCGTTACCCACGAAAGGATCATCCTGCAAACAGGATTAAACGATAAGAAGCGACCGAGCGACAGAATTTTCTAAGGCTTTTTACCCGCCGTGTAAACTTGACTTTACGACTTTACTTGACCACACTCTGGACTCGTCAAATTTGTCCCTCGAATTTGGAGCACGAAGGACTTTCCTTTTGTTTGGACTGTACATCTTAGAAATCCTATAGGATCCTTCAAAAAAAATAAAAGAACCGACCCAAAAACTGTATTGCACTGATTACGGGGTTATGGGTCAATATTTTTTTTAGTTTGATAAAAGCCTGTATTATTTGCCCAAATAATATTGACCGAAGATTAAAGAAATAGAGGGGGTCTCTTATGCACGTGGAATCTCTAATTGGTTAAATGCAACAAAAAAATGGTACAGGGTATATCCTATAAATAAATCCTTCGACCCAAATACTCATAAACATTTATTGTAATGTACTTATGGAAATATTTGGTTCGCCATAGATCGCGCATGGCTGCCTCCACGTACTTATGCGGCAAAACGATTTACAAATCAAATTTAAAGGTCCCTGGCTCCCCTTATTCCCGTATAGAAATGGTGGCACGGAGAAAAAAACGAGGGATCATGACATAATAGATAGCAGACATAAGGGAATGATTTGTAACCGTCATTGTGGTGCCGTGGACGAATCGCGAGCCACCATGGTTCCTGCATTTATCCAATAGGACAGAGGATATTCCGTAGCATGAGAAGTTGTTTGCCATGCCGAGGGATGCCGAATTGGCTAGGATGAAGGAACCAGATGCATCCCGAAGTTAACGCACCGAGACGGACCCCCTATTATGTTTGTTTATTTATTATTAATAGCAAATTCATAACAATCACATAATGGGAACCCCATGTAGGAGCGCTTTGTACTCCACGTATACTGAATATGTCGTGTCGTCATGGTGCCTGAGCTTTTCATAGATTTTTCTCGGCTATTTTCCACGCCTCTTTGAGTACCGGCTTCACATACGTTATTTGGATTATAAAAAAAAAACATATTTTCGTATTTTGTAATAAAATCGCTCACTGTCAAACAGTTTGATAAGGGCCGATTAACAGTTTGATTAACTCGATAAGTTTTTCTGTATTACGTAATTTTTCGGTTTTTCGTACAAATTTTATTTTCCCATAGAGTCGAAGGGGTTGGAGTATAGGAAATAATATTTTTCGAAATTTCGAAACGTCACCGAGCAAATTTCAAACGGGTTCCGTCATTTACATTTTGTCCAAGCTGCTACAGGACCTCGTTGGCGTGAACTCAAGGGTGCAAATTCGCGCTCGTTCGAAATTCAGGACAGGAAATTAGACGGGCGTCTCCCCCATAGAAATACCCGCGAAGCGTGAGAGATATGAGGGACGTTTGGGGAGGATCCCATACAACTATACTATACAGCATATTATAGTGGCTGATATACAAGCACCCTCCACTAAAGCCCTATCCACACGCACACGTACTACGACACCTTGGATATACGTCGCAACGACGTCGGCCCATCAAAAGCCACCCCCTATACACTCAGTGTATGCCATACCCACCCCAGGAAACCCTCTCACTACCCCAACCAGTCAGATTTCCTACTTGACGTCGCCGCGAGGGGTAGAGAAAGATCGAGGGCAATTTAGAGACTGCCGATAAAGTCATCAAAATCGTCTAGTTCCCTCACTCATATAAAAATCACGTGAAAATTTGATTTTGGGGTAAAAAAGACATTTTTCGATAAAATTACAATCGGCTACCAGCATACCTATAAATCTAAAGTATAATTATGTATTATCTTAAAAATCATCAGATAAGGGTATATAGTTACATAGGCATCAAAAAAAGAGGTTAGGTATTCCGGTGCGAAGGAACCGTTCACGGATGACACCATACTGACTCCATAATCCGAGACCTGGTGACAAGTTTTGACAGGGCGGTCCAAGTCATCTAATCTTAGGATTAGTCGGAGGCTTAGCAGGTTCACAAGGAGAGTGAACCTCTCCTCGCTCTCAGGTTTTGTTACTCCCTTTCTCAGTGTCTGTCAAGTCCACGACTGAATCCCTCGACATTTCTACTTGGTCCGACAATCAGCATCCCCCTGTGACTACGGCTGCTTCTGCTGCAGGTACCGGAACAAGACAAAGTCTTTGGCATCACCGACTTAGCAGCATCCTTGATCCTCTTGTTTTACACGTACCCTTTCACACTGCTGGATAATCCAATTTACAAAATCCCACGATCCTGCCGTTGTGGATTATCTTCAAATGAAAACATCGAACAGGGTGCGCCACCTTATACATGGTACTATATACTAAATATATACAAGCGTATATACTATGTACAAGATGAAGATTTTTTTCCACAATTTAACGGTACAACAATCTTCCGTGTTTCCTCCTTGAAAATACCGGCACGATTGAGCGTGCGCGAGTAGAATTCGTGCCTGGTAACCTTTGGAATTCCCAGTAGATTCTTCGATGCGATTTACATGCATGTATATAACGATATACATACGTGGGATAGAGCCGGCTAATATGTATCAGGAATTCTCGCGCACGTCACACAGTGGAATTTTATAATCGGCAATACTCATTTGCCGACAGGAAGAAAAAATTCCAATAATAAGATCCCTGCAAGGAGACACGTAACGCCCTGCTTGGTGTACTCCGACAGTATCCTTATCAGTGATAACACGAAATTGGATGACGCGCGCAGATTCCTATATGGACAACACATGTATGTAAGAAGATACAGAGAGACGAGGGAGAGAGAGAGTACAAGATCAGCTACTGAGAGAGAGAGAGATGCCTTTTTTTATCGAGGGCTGAACTATGCCACTTACAATTAGTTGAAAACAAGATAAGTCCTCTTGGTAAGGGGGAGGGGGGTGGGAGAGGAGAGAGTGCACGGACGGACACCAAGAACGTCGCGCAATCAACATAATTAATTCCCGGCTCGTCGTTGCTTGCAATTAAAATTATACGTTAATGATTTACAAAAACTTGTTTTGTTGCAGATGGACGCGGCGCGCCTTATCTTCGGCCTAATTATAGCGTTTCCTCGGCATCGCGCGCGAAACAAATGGAGGAAGATGAAAAAACTTTGAGTGCGCACTGCTCGTCTGCTGCTATTCTATTCTTTTCTCGCTCTTTCTCGCTCTTTCTCTCTCTCTCACTCCTTAGAATTTTACTTCAATTATGTTAACCTCCCTTATGTTTTATTACGTATACATGCTTTTATGATGGGTCATTCGTGAGAGGGGCGCATCATGAAGCGTCAGATTCCAGGAAATCATTATCGTTATCTTACCTTGGAAGGGAGGGGTGGAACGTCGAGTCGACGATAGGCGCCACTGTTTGCGGTGGATCCACGTCTCTCGTGATTCATGACGAATGTGGATTTTAGGAATTTATGTAAAAAAAATTTATTGGTAGTGGTACACGTGTGGTATTTTTAATTGAGTATATGAAAATATTTATGGCTGATAACATACAGGATTTATCGGAATTGAACCGAGCGTTCGATACAGTGAAGATTTAATATAGAGAAGAATAATTGTATAATTTTTAATAATAAGATTGATCAGGGATAAACAAAGTTGGTATCGATTGAGGATTCTTTGTATGAAGAAAAATGACTATCATGCGTGCAGGCCCCCGGCGAGTGAACATGATATAGTCAGTGCAGCCAGTTGTTTTCCGTTTGAGCAGTTGTTAATTGGCAGTGACTAATTACGTAGACTTATCATGGAGTTATCGCGAGCTTCTCGGGGAGTAATTCACGTCATACTAGAATCGAATCTTCTCGCTTCGTGATAGAACGATTACGTTGTCTTTACGAAGAGATTAATTCCTTTTTCTTTTTATTCGTCCCCTTTCCTCGACCGAGATTTTAATTCGTTTTGTCAGCAGACACGATGACATTCTGGGTGAGATCCGCGTGGCAAGGACACACGCCGTTAACGCAATTTCGTAAATTATCTATCAGAATTACTATCACAGATATTGTCAAAATTTAAAATGCAAAAAAAATGTTTAAAAATGAAAATCGCGATTATATATTATTGTATGCCTAGCCTGTATCTCTAGGTGGATACAGACTGTATATAAGGAAGTACAGTTCTATGGAATGTCGTAGAAATATGTTCCACGCATGACGGAGGTCATTCTTTTTTTAAAAAAAGAAAATTGTAATCATTAAATATTCCAACGTCCATAATTTCTGTCCTATAGATCATTCAGAAAGTAACTGACTTATAGTATATATAGATCACCGTTGAGTCACTATGCAACTCCAGTTTCATGTAAATTACCCACTCGACGCCTCCGGGGATCGAAACGAGCCGGAAAGACTAAGGGGGCGTGACTGCTAGTTGGGCCTTATGGGGGCCTCATGAAATTCGGCAAACGAGAAACAAAAGAGATTCGCGACGCTCATCCGCTGGACCGTTTCCGAACCACGCCCTGGCGACGTAGCAAGGGCTCGTCACGAAATTCGACCGTCTGCTAGACCCGAAATATATTACCGGGCAAACATTTCCTTTCTTTTTTCATTTCTTTTTTTTCCTTCCGTCAGGGACCCAACTTTTGCTGCCACCAAAGTGCCGAAAAATCGCTAATTGCTGACCGGCTTCTAGCGCCCTCCTCGTTAACGTTACTTATCGCTGGCATCGATCACTATGTAATATACATTACAAAAAAAAACCAGTTAATTACAAATTCGAAATCGAATTTCGTACATATTTTTCCGCAAGGAGATAAATTTATAACGATATATCTCAAGACTTGCTCGGTACTTATTGCGACATTCGAATTTACGTATCTAATAAAAATTTTTGCAATTACTTACGTAACACTCTAAAAACAATACGAATAAGTTCCTCGAACATTTCTCCTGCGTGCCAATTATTTTTTTACAATTCAATTCCCACATCGATACTTATTTCCGTAATTCCATCGCGATATCATTGCACACATAATATATCTATAACGTTCGTTCGAGAAAGCATACACAGCCCAGAATAATGGAACACTATTTATTATCAGAACCGTAAACTCGCACAGTCAATATTTTCGAACGATTATTCAGCATCCAGTCAGTAACCTTATGTAATTCCTCGACAGCAGTTATCGGCAGTACGTACCCCGTACAGCGAGATTAAAAAAAAAGAAATAGAAAGGAGGGGAAAAAATGAAAAAGTAAAAAAGATTGCTCAATTTCCTTTCGCCTTTTAATGTACAGCGTCAAGCCGATTTATGTCGGATGCACAGCAGTAGTCTCGTGGATTCTGATAATGCCCCCTGAATGTGCTCATTGTATGGACCATATGAGTATTAGTGATACGAGACAAGACGAGTTAAATATACATGCATTATGACTCTTAGATTGAGCATATAAATACATAAGTGATCTACGTAACAGTGGAGCGTTGCTTGATCGCGGGTCGAAGGTCACGTCTCTTTCTTAATTACACGGACCCCCGATATGATATGAATTTATTGGGCTTTCGTGTGCGTAACTCTCTGCCATTATCCGTTTTTTCTCTCTCGTTATTAATAATTAATTATTAAATTTAGCAAATTCATTAAATGACTATACCGATGAATTTTTTATACGAAAAAAAATCGCCTACGTAAACAGATTAGGATGATTTGCGAAATTGTCAATGAAGAAATATACGTGACGTACCAACTGTGCGATTTTCATTTTCTTCCTATTTATACGGATTTCTCACAATTTCACCAGTGGACCCCCCCTATTGCTTTTAAATCAATTTCACTTTAGTCCAAATCACAGATGGCGTTCTGTCAACGCTAGTGTCTACTTAAATGGAGAACGTAATATATATATATTTGACTGTCTATACACTACTCTAGATTTTGATCCATCGTCCATTGTCGCCAGGATACGCTTGGTCAACCTTGCGTGAAGTACTGATTAAAAGTGTAACGCTTAGAAATTACATGGGTCACCCTATATAGCTAATAGTATATACGATTTGGCTTATATTCGTCGCTTAACGTTTAATTAGATTGAAAGGAACATATATATATATATAGTTCTGCTTGATTTATAGTAAATATATACTTTACTATATTGTCTATATCGAATGGCTTAATTCGTGAAAGAAACCTTAGCACATGATATATCAATATAATGGGGTTTGATAATGGTTGGTTAGAGACACGTTAATCTGTGGACGTTTGGACAGCATTTTACGATATTAAAGTGGGGGGGGGGGGGGGGGCAATTTTTATTTGGAGTTAATTAGAAAATCACTGCTTGACAGAATGACGGCTTGGTTTGTCGGGGTTTTGGCTGTTGATTGTTGTTCGGTATTATCCGAGCTGTCTAATCGCGATATTGCGTGAGCACGAGACGTCTGTGAGGAGAAGAGAAAAATGGCGCCGTCATTATGTTGCGTATTATCTAGCACATGAAGTCATAGAAATGAAACAGTGTTAATTCGATATTTCTATATAATACTATGTGAAGTAAATAGTATTTTGGCGTGATGCCTCATGACGTTTAATACTTGCGATATTATCTGGATACGTATAAGAAGAGGTATATTGGTGACGGGTAAGGCCCAATTTTTGCGGTGAACTTCACAAGTAAGGAATAGGGTCTTAAGGAAATGCGAAACATGGAAGAGGCGAAGGAAACAGGGCCCAGTCTCTTATTGTCCCAGAAGGACAGACCAGAGACTTATGGGACCTCGATTTCTCAAAGGGCCCTAACGCTAATTATAGGTTCGACCAGTGGCTTGCGATTGTTTCCGAACGTGTCAGGCCCTTGTTTGCGGGGTTGTTAAAAGGGGCCCGTCAGCTGTCCCATGTTCCTTTGGTACTATACCCATCCTCGACCGCCTTTTTCTCCCATTTGCTTTACAATTAGATTTCTTCTGGCAAAAAACAGAAGGGATACGAACGATAGATTCGACAGGCCCATTATAGGTTCTTTTTTGAATATTTTCGTTAAAACGTGGAAAAATTTGTAAGTTCATCATATTTCATCGTGACACTCAAGATACTCTCTATGTCTGATGGTGTCTGGTACACGTGGCTTCGCCTACGTCGAACTATTTCCAGATGAATTAGTGGCTTTCGCGTTGGGACTTACTAACGTGAACACGCACTCACGTATTATAAAGCGCCCGTACGCGCATGCAGGGATAACAGAACGGATGGCCGTAGAGACGAAGGCATGCAGGCACGCATATATCTATATATGCTTGCACGCACCACATATGCATATGTGCACGCATTGAGGTTAGAAACGTACGCGGAGGTTGGCTTTGATATCCTGAGATGGTCCGGAGAAGAGAAGAAAATAAGGCGAAGGAGGATGGGGCCATTTATAACTGCCTACTAATTTGTAATATATATAGATATATATGTGGGACTGTAGGGGGAAGAGTCCCGGACACGAAAATCCGAGTCCATTAGAGCGCTCGTCAACCTTGCGTCTTTCTGATACCAAGAGAGCCTCGCGGTCCAGGTCGGATTTATGAATTGCCCAAATAATTTATTAAGCGTAATTTTCAATGGGCCCCAAATTGAATCTGATTTAAGTACAATGCGGCATTGTGGTGGGTTGCTGGCTGGCGTGCCGGCGGTTCGGTAGAATACGAGGCTTGATTCGAAAACGCGTGGACCTAAGAGAAGGTGCTAACTAGTCTGTGAACGGGCCCTGGCCCATACGTATCTCTGGGCCTTATCCCTACCTTTTCCTCTCTCGGCAATAGCCCCACCGATACTAACAGCACTCCCGTCGAACCGCGAGAGAAGTGACGTCAGCACTAATACGGTTCGAAGAATGCGTTTTGATTGGGCCCAAAAGCCCTATCAATGGCTAATGAGCTAATGACCTGCGCCGTGCTGGTTAATTGGGACCGCCGGACTGACAGGTTGTTTTTGAAAATAAACAAGCCCGAGAGAGCGCAACGTGCCATGAGATTCCAAAATCGGATAAGGCCCAATCGTGGTAACCGTTTCTTTTTAATGAAAATTCGAGTTTATACCAAATGAATTTATCGCCAGATCGTCTTCGTGACTACCGTTTTCACGTTTGATCCTATCGGCAAGAGTCGATCTCCCTAAGGCCCTTTTCGAGTTCTTTCGAATTACCTAAAAAACGAAAAATATATCGCTCGGAAAGGACAAAGAGTGCACAGCAAATCCATAATAATTTTTGCCCCATGGAATGCAAGTAACGAGTGCAATGCACCACTAAGTGGTGTGCATAAGACCCCACGCGTGCTGGGACCACCCATTAGCCGAGGATTGTCGAGGTTCCAAGAATCGCCGAGGGGCTCAGAGGGCGCTATGAGCGTCCCATTGCAACCGGTGCTGCATTCGTGCTGCATCGTGCTGCAACGGGCTTCTCTCTATCCTCTCCTGTGCTTTCTTTCCTTCTTGACTCGCTCGAACGTATTGTACTCAGCTTTCGTGATGATCGCACAATGACTCCAAATTACCCGTCCTCTCAATGGGCCCACGCAACGGCGCATGCGCCGTGGCTTCGCTGTGCGACGGTGCATTCAGCAGTGCATTCGTGCGCGCCTGCTGAGTCGAAGTGGGAGCGGGCGGGTTTCGCGCGTGCTTTAATTGTGGCGCATCATCGCATCATCCTTTCCGTTTCAATGGACGCTAAATTGTCCGTGGACATAAACTTTTTTAAGCGATTTCTTCTTTTTACCACGGAGAAGAAAGACTCCATTCTTGTACATGCAAAAGAGAGGAGATTAGTACATTTTTTCTGTATAGGCAAGCATGAGTCAGTACCTTATTTTATATTCTTTCCACGAGTATACGGATTTACTTTGTTTTCTCGTGAGGCTAGAAAATTGGGCCTCGTCAAAACGTTATTGAGCTTTTCAGGATCCTAAACGAGAAGAATTAAAGGCAAAGTGATTCCAAGCTATTCTTTGAAGTAGAATCCAATTGCGTCACGGTGAGTCAACGTGAAAGGTACCAATCAAACGCCTCGAAAGGCCCGTGGCTTGTGTGTGGCCCAAGCTCGCGGCTCTTGAAGAAAATGACTAAAGGGAAAAAAGTGTTTGTACGCAAGAGACACATTTATGACCCAATCAACAGTGTATTCAAACATAGTCACACCTTCTTGCCACGATGGTTGTACAGCCCCTTCGAAAATCCTCTTGAAACTAGAGGGCAGTCTGGTTTGTAGATCTTTTTTTTTTCAGCGGGTCAGCCACTTGGTATAGGTACTTCAAGGTATTTTTTTTCCTTCTCCTTTTATCTTTTCCTGAGAAAAACTCCATTTTCACGTGGCTCGAGCCATTCATGGGAATCACTTAGCACATTCTTCTAGAAAAATATGTTATATCTTTTCAACTATTGTAAATTGGCTACGGGCTTTTTCTGTCTTATACTCCGTACACAAGGGTGGTCCTCGCAGCATGCGTTTCCCAGTGCAGCTGTACCTGCTGAATTTTACCTCTTCAAATTCAATGGGGCATCGTGAATACTGCGCACATTTTTCTACCCACGCGCAAGTCGCTCAGATCCTTATCGGTTGCTATGGCAAAAGATTTCTTTCATCTTTCTCCCTTGTTATTCCTCGTTCTTTCCAAGTCATTTCCAAAATCATTCTCACTGTCATTAACTTCCGTTTCAAGAGTTCACTGACGTACATATTCGAAACCCCATAAATCTTGCGGTTTTTTTACTGGTATAAAAATTCATTAAAAAAAATCTTCACGATGCTATAGAATAGCTATTAAAAATAGGGGTAAAAACTAGTTTTATGGAATGCCCATTCAAGACGTCGACTCAATGACTGGAATTAATATATCATTTTCGTAAGGAACACAATGTTCAATTACGTCATCATTTAGAAATTGAAGACGCGAAGCGATCGTGATCTGGCAAACATAGCTACAGAGGGTTTTCATGAGACGATACTATTGGTCCTTTCAAAATCAGTGGACCGGACAAGCGTAACGAAATACACCGTATTAAGCACTACGCTCGGTATAGAAGTAATTTTGAAAATTAGTGTCGACGATAAAATCGGATTTATGAATTCGATTTGGACGTATATGCTCGCGGTATAAAAACGATACGGCGTGTGTTAAATTAAAGGAAATCCAAAAGGTGGTCCAAACGGGTAATCGTGTTAATCCTAATCTGCATTTTTATTTTCGTAGCCACCCATACAGTACTTGTGTAGCCAAGTCAATGACGATCCCTGGATATCTCTCGCGGGTCTCGTATTTCGAAAGTATTTTAGAACCATTTAGCTGAATGCTCCGCGAGTTTATGGGGTCCTCTTGTACGAGAGACCCCCATCTTTAGGCAGCACTCACAAAGGGGACCACGTAGCCAGGTGTCGGAGAGTGTCGGACACCATTACAAAACTGTATATCACTTTCAGCAGGGACACCAGGTATAATTTATATTTATAGTCGCCTTAATTTGACTCATTGAGATCCTATTTTTATGGGGATAAATTTGTTTTTATAGGATCGCGGCAACGATTCGTTGTCACGGGATTAATGTGTCTGGCTGGCTAGAAATAATAGTTTTTAATAAATTTCGATACTTTTCTTCGAAAATCCTATGAGATACGAGTTACCACTCGTTATTCCTCGCTATTCAAATTTCTACGTGGTAAACTGTATACATATATACTTTATTCTATAGTTTCTTTTTCTCGTCACCGAAAAACTTTACGCATTCCGTAAGAGCTATGGGTTTCGAGGTCAAAAATCAGCAGGACGGCTACCGTGGCATTTTCCGCCATAAAACTTTAACACCTGCCCAGAGTCTCCATGCACTCTTGGTAGAAGCAGAATTCCTGCGCTCAATTTCAGTCCTTTCAATCGGTCGACAATCGTCGCCACTTGAGAACGGAAAACGACACCACGACCGCATCGTCTCGACTTTACGAGGATTTAAGCAACTTCGAATTGTGCACGGCTTTGCAGAACGTTACAATGGGGCTAAAGGTGAATCTTTTACGGATGAACCTTCACGAGAGCGATGGTCCCCATAGCTCCGCAGCATCCCCATAGACAGAGGCAATAGAGTATAATACTCTCTCGAGCTGAATGGCAATGGGGAAAAATGGTGAAGAGAAAACCCTCACGCCTCCTTCATTAAAGACGTAAGATGGATTTGGGCATTTTTGTATTTCGGTAATAATTTTATACCGTCTGCTGGGGCTGCTGCACATATGGGTAATAAATGATTAACGTGAAAGCGAAGGAAACGTTAATGCGTGTCCACAAAATGAATAAAAGTACGAATGAGCTGTGCCTAATCCGAAGAGATTAAGTTTAAAAAGCGATTTAGAGAATTGAGTAAAAAGTACCTGGTGTTCATCTTCGTGATAGGTAAACACCTTGAGGACTCTTTACGGGACAATTCCCGCGGTGCTACAGGGGGTTTCAAATTGTTCGATTGTCGCAGTAAAATGTCTGCTTTATTGTCGTGCGGTCGAGCAGCTGTTCAGCATTCCGGGTTGCCGTTTAAATCGCAATTATGTTAAGGGCACGCCATTTTCTGGAGTTTCGCCCAAAAACTGATCCTTCACGTAGAGGGACAATGAACGCGGGAACGAATTGGGCCCCTCCAAAAATTGCTGTATTGTCGAGGGCGTGAGGCCCATTCCTACGGGGCGCGCTTTAACTCGAGATCGCTTTTCCGCATTGACTAAACGAAAGAATACACTTCGGAATCACCCTATACATTACAGCGAAGATCCAGTTGTAAAAGATACCCCATGCTAAACTCATTGTACGTTATACCTGTATACAGTCTTGGAAAATCTAGTACGAATGAGAGTCCTTGAAGGACCTGAAGGATCTCCAGGAATAAGGGTATCGTTTTCCCTTCTCAAGTGCTTCCGCCATTGTTAATATTTCAAAGAGGAACGAAATCCATACCTGCGTGCGCGCGCTTTTACAAAAGAGAAAGGATGTATTTTCTCTTTTATTTTTTATTCTTTTTTTTACAAAAATAAACATTTCCGTCTCCTTATCCACCATCTAAATACACCATAAGCCCATTTCTCGATCAGTGAACCGCGACCCCCATCACGTGCGAAAAAAGCCACCTAGTCAATTAAGAAGACAGCCGGGTCTATTAACGGAATGTAGTATAGTAGTCGGTTCCCCGTGTCGAGGAACGTTTAGTAATCGCGTGGGCACCGCAAAACACCATGAGACACCATGAAACACCACCGCGTAACACCAAACATACGAGGCGTTCTGAAATGACGTATGGGAGTACAGTAATTCTATTTTCGGTGGCGTTTAGGGGAACGACATGTGCTCGATATTTAGACTCTTCTTGACTCCCTTCCTCAACCTTCTTCTTCGTTCTCTTGACATTTTTTCATCTCTCTCTCTCTCTTTCTCACTTTCTCACTATAGTCCACCCTTTTCTTCTTCCTCTTACAGTATCACCTCCTTCTACCGTAATAGAAAACGAGAAAAAGATTCTCCTTTCCCTTTTACTTCTCTCGCTCCTTCCTTTTTCTTTCTTTATCCTTTTTCTCTCTTTCTTTCTTTCTTTCTTTCCTTCTCTCTAAACGTACTCACACTCCGGCCTGGGTATTTAGCTCTCGCGCTGCCCCGTTATAAATTACGTATCATTCACTTTCCAAACTGACAGCGGCACGCCGTCGGAATGCGGCTCAGGTTTTCCTTGAGGGTGGCTACGTTCAACGTCACGCGGTTCCGTAGGACATTTGTGCAAGTCTCGCTTGTACGGGGCGCGTATACACGTAACGAGATAAACGTGTCGCCAGATATGGGACGGTCATCAGTCCAAGGAATCGTTAGTAATTCAAGAATTCCATGGCGGTAATAGGAGACAGAGTGGATTTCTTATTATTAGGCTTGATTTTAATATGGGAATTTCGGGTGACACCTGATTATAATTAATTTTCAAAAATAAACTAGTGAGCTGGTGTAATTTTCAAAATGACTT
This sequence comes from Pachycephus smyrnensis, assembly GCA_030142225.1. Lineage (NCBI taxonomy): Eukaryota > Metazoa > Arthropoda > Insecta > Hymenoptera > Cephidae > Pachycephus > Pachycephus smyrnensis. The sequence goes on from JARQST010000722.1 coordinate 150,678, forward strand.
ATTTCTATATAGTTATATACGCATTGCTGATATACTTGTAAATTATGAGACGCGTATATGTATATCTATATCTTGTAATTCTTTACGGGGAAGCGCACCGACGAAAAAGCTGACTCCACTAATAGACCAAGAAGATGCTCATCTGTTTAGCTCCTAGTTCTCTGGATTGGGAGGAGAGCGAGCAATGGTGGAGGAATGGAAAAAAATGTTTCGCTCCCGAGATGCCAGGAGCGAGACGCATACCTCTTAATTGGAACGCTTTGCTTGGGCTAAGCGATTTGGGCGGATTTCGAAGGAAATGGGCGTTTAACTGCACCTTCGGTTCATTTACAACGTAGCGCCAAGCGCGTATTGAACGCGTACGACTATTCACACTATGTGCATTCAATTCTTAGTTAAGTATTACGTCATTATTACGTAGATTATAATTATGAACCATGGATTTATCAATAACCTTAATAATTGCGAAACATGCAATTTTCGTTATTGCAAAAATTTTTATTTAAGAAAAAAGTAAATTTTGTAATTATCATATTGCGAATAATAATAATGATACAGTTATTATTACCTCTCGTTACTCCTGTGCATCTTCATTGACTGCTCCGTGTTTTCCAGAAATCCCATAAAAGGCACGCATCGCGTTCATTCCGCGAATGCAGAAACATTAAAATTCCGCTTTACAATGTTCGTCAGCTTAATGGAAGGGTCCTCTTTGTAAAAAGCGCAAAAAAAAGAAAGAGAAAGGAGATCTTTTAACAACCAGACTCATTAGGACCGTGCTGTTCGTTTTTTACAGCGGGACATTTGTAAGCAATACAGACTTCAAAAAACAAACGCCTGTCGCTTGCTTCTTGGTCTTGCTCCTCTCTTCTCTTTGTTACGTTGCTTTTGCGCTGCTCTGTTTTCACTTGCGCGCGGTTAGGGGTGTCTGGCAGAATTTAAATTGCAAGCGAATTCCCGAGTCTCGAGCAACGCCAGAAGCATTTGAATCGTAAACCAATCGCGTGGAATGATTTTTCGAAAATTCCACAGAAAAAAAATATGACAAAAAAATTTCTTCAATTTTTCCCTCTACTACAATTTCTCTTGATCTTGATCATAGGGAACCTTCTTCAGGCATAAATGAATTTTTCTATTGAAATACAATATTTTTTTTAACCAATCGGCTGATCTATAATTAATGAAAAATAATAACGAGCTTTCGAACGTATATGTATATACGTAAGTGTAATCATTATGAACGCGCGCGAAACCCTGAAACACATGTTCCTCTCAGCTAACACTTCCTGTCGTTAAAGACTGTTTTAACTACTTGTGTTTATGCCTCCTCTTCTATACTGCTCTTTTCACCTCCTCCATCTACTCTTATAGATTTTTAACCTTCATACGTGATGCACGGTCCATTTCACACCTCCCGTCATATTTAAAATAAAACTTGGTTTTTTAACTGTTTTCTCAGAATTTATCAGTCTAGTTAAATTATTCATGATTAGATAAATCCAAAAACGTTATACAGTACTTGTTTGAACGATTTTTCATGGTTCTATGGTAATACGTATGACAGGTTTAGTGTAATACGGATTTTCGTCTTTCATGAAATTACTCGGACTACACCAAGCTGTAGCAGTGAAACGAGAGGCAAACAGAAGTTAAATGCCTCGCGTGTCCCGTTTGTGCGAAAAAAAGAATTCGGCCGGAGGTTAAGCGGCGTGCAACTCCCATTCATCTCCAGAACGCCAAGAAGCTAAACATAGTCTTTGAAGCGAGTTGAGTGCCGCGCTTATACGTACGTGTATATATATATACGTGGATAGTTAAAAGTACGGATACTAGAAGGAAGAAAATTCTTAAGAGATCTTGAAAGGTGTCTTAGAATTATTTGCTAGGATCTATATAGGTATATATGTTCAATTTAGCAAAAAGGTTAATTAGACTTTTGAGAAAGAGTCATTTAAAAGTTGTGGATTGGTTAATTTTTAATTGTCCAATAGACAAGGTAGAAATGAATGTGCTAACATTACGTGGTAGCAAAATGGTAGATGGTAAAAGATGAATTTTAATGGGAATAATTTTACAGGCATTTACTGTCTCAGTCTACACGCGGTCGGCTTCTATTCGTTTAATGCTTTAATCCGGCAAGGCGCGTCCTGATCTAAACACGCGATAAATCTTTGTGCTTCTTAAAAAGCTCGAAAAACAAAACCGCTCCGTGCGGCCCCCGTAGAAACGGAAGCGGCGCTAAGTGGCGACGCAGTCAGCTTCTATCGTAGCCACTGCACTTTCTCTCCTATTTCTCTATTTCTTCTCCCTTTTAGGTGCGCCCCTGCCCATTAGAAGTGGCAAGCACTTTTTAAGAGATATTAATGATTTCCCAAAAGTCTCGAACCGCGTGAAACCGTGAAAAGCATTTGGTTTTGATGAAAAAAAACTTTTTTTTCAAATTTTCTCGCACGTAAAGAGTGAAAAAACAGTCTATAGCTACCACAGATTATGAAAGCAAAAAAATTTGAAAAAATTTTGTTGCATAAGTTCATTAGAAATATTTTGTTCATTTACTAAGTAATGATTATTTACAATTATCACGGTATTATACGGGCTGCATGTCTCCCAGCAATTCACTCGAAGGGAATATGAACCGACTTTAACACGCAGGGCTAATTATCGCCCTTAACGTCTCTTGGGTTTTTAGGACCGGAAGTGGCGTCGGTATATACTCGAAACAAATGAACTATTAGAGAAGCACGAAACCAAAGGGAGAAAAGGACTAACAAGTACCGATAGGCTTACGGAGCCCGTGACTGTGAGAGGAAGCATCATTGGAGATGGTACAGTAGTATGGTAGCGCCTATATGGACCAAGAGAGGCCGATGCTGTGGGAGATGAAGAAGGAAGATCGGAAGGCGCCTCCGCAAAGCTCTTAACTAGCCACGCATGGCGCACACGTGTGGAGGTGTCGACTGAAACCAAGACCCTTTTTCCATGGGTACCATTCTCGGGACGCTCCATTTCACGTGGGACGAAATCGGAGCGAAAATATTTGTGCGTCCGCCGTAATTGGCCACGACTGTTTGCCCACGCGTTTCAGCTTCTGTCCTCGCTAACCATTGCCCACCAATAGAAACGCCTTAAGCGACTTGATTCCACTTACTTCTTTCTTTCTCTTTTTTCATCCATTGACATTTACCTTATTTATATCTCAGGATCACGATCGCCCATTTTTCAATTCCTGACTACTATTACAGGTAATTGCTTTTATATACAGGGTTATTCATAGTTAGCAGATAGCGAAAAAAATTAATCGTTGTCATTTGACGACGTATTAAAATATCTAATTGGGTATATTTTGAAGCATAACATAAATAGGAGGCGGTAGCGGATATAATTAAAGCTTGAAAAAAACGTCGAAGCAACATTTACGATTGTAAAGCTGCGCGCAAAAGCTGACAAGGAACTGAAATACATATTAAGCCAGTTATTCGAGGATTTTCAAAGGTTTTTGATGTTGCCCGTCGACGATGGCAGCAGCGCCGTGGTTTTCCAGGCTATATTCTAATTACCGAAGCCCGGCATATATATTGACCACTCATCCAACGGGAGTCAGTACCCGTACGATGACAATAAATAATCCTCCACAGGATGAGCTGCGGGAAAGCCGCTTAGGGAAAATGAAATTTAATTAACTGAAAACATTATGAAATTATCAAACATTACGTGGGATGCGTTTGGTGTATCTGCCCACGTATACTTTCACCTACTATCATATCAATAATATATATACTCTGAAGTAAACGTACAGACACACAATTTTTCCTCTAGCATCTATACAGCATACATAGTCAGAAACACACAATATTATCCCATCCAGTATAAACGTGGTGGAAGGTGCAGGCTTTTCAAGAGGGTTGCCAGGGGGTAGAAGGAGGAAAGGGGAGGAATGGGAAGCGCGAGCTCGCCAATACAAAGGGAACGTAGAGATTACGATCTTCCATTCGTTCGTTCGTTCCAATTATTTTGTCCAATTAAAATATCGATTTTACCTCCCACTCTCACCACCGCGACGTGCGCTCTCGCACTGTTTTTCTCGTATCTTTTCTCTCTCTCCCTCTAAAGCCACCACTATATTTTCACTACCTTTCACTACCTTTTCTACCATTTCTATTTCGGCCTCCCGTGCACCGTTCTGTTCGGCCATTTTTGTATTGCTCACTGGAACGCGTATATATAGGTACGTGCCCTCCTGTCGCAATGCCAATATTCAATTATTGGCTACGCGAGCGACCGGATGTATCGCAAAAAGTGGGAATCGCTTGCCAGTGAGAATGGCTTGGGTTGCTAATGCAAAAATCTGTAACAAACGAGCGAGTCTTTGCGAGTTAAAAATCGACCCTACAAGCCTATGTATTATAACTATGGGGGGTAGCTGGGTACCCTTAATTAACGTGGACAGAGCTCTGATTCTCCCTTTTGTAATATTGTGACTTGTCACTGATTGGCAAAATATAAGTACAGGGATGAACGTTACAGAGGATTGGTTCTTAGATCGGATTTTATAGGGGTTGGTAAATGATCGCTTTTGATATCTAAGGGTACACCCTCCCTCTTACCGTGCAGGTATCTTATTTTTCTTTACGTTTCGCTATTTAACCTACCCGTATGGAAAAGGATTTTGTACTTTGCCTCGTAGGGGATGATTTGCGTACTTAAATTTATAGTCTTTCTTCCCTGGGATTCTCTTTTCAATGACTAATTGGATAGACTATTTTTAACGTAGCATTGTGATACTTGTAGATACTGAAAATCTGCATATTTGGATCGTATCAGATATATATGTTTATTTTCGAAAAATCAAAACAGTCAAGAGTTACGTTATAATTCACTTTCATACATGACACACCGTGTATGAACTTCGTCTGGGACTTTTAAGAAATTAGCAAATCTGACTGATCATTAAATTTTGTAAAAATTGTTTTTTTTTCAAAATAATCATATACGCTCTCCACTTGCTTTTCAGAGTCGCTTTGCAAGCGAGTCAAGTTCTCTGAGAATAGACGATCTAATTTCGTGGTCCAGAGCGGTCCGCGCCCGAGACGGAAACTCAAGAGAAACGTAGACCACCGTGATTGCAATTTTAACGACAATTTGACTTGAATTTACCTCGGTTAAAAGAAATACTCTTTTCACGCTCCGTATAGCGGCGTGCTAATAATTAACGGCGGCTGCGCAGCTACGGGACACTTAAGCGATTGCGTGTACAGGGTGTCCCGCTAGAAAGCGATTTGCCGTCATTCGCTCAAGCGCACCACGCGACCATTTCCCAAATACGATAAAAAGTTTTAAAAAATAATTTTTTAATTCCTTCCAAAAATCCATCATTCGACAAACATTTTTTCAACCCAAAAACACCCTCGGTAACCCACTTACCATTAACTACTTTCGCACAGAAATGTACCAGTGTTGTAAATATACTCCCTGTATTAATTATCCAGCCACTTCACAGTAGTAATATTCGTTTTATAACCAGACTACGGAAGAGCTAATTACTACTTGGGTGTCTTACGGAAGTCAGTAACAAAAAACCAACACGACTCGTGTTTCGGTATACAAATGGACCCCCGAAGTGAGCAAGAGTGACTTATAACGATTTAAACCCCCTTCCCAACCCCCTAAAACACAGTCTCTTTACTTTTATTACTAAAACGACTAATTTCCATATGTGATTCTAAACATTTCAACACGTTACTGGATTTTCCACTGTTTGAATTTCCCGCCGTTAACACACGATTGGTTTGTAACGGAAGAGGCTGATGTATAAGAAAATCGAAATGGACGTTGCCATACTAAAAGGGAGACATTTAAACGGAACCTGATGACACAGAGTATGTGTACCGAGTAGTCTTAAGAAGCTAGCGGGTGGTCCTCATTATGTTGGGTTCCCCACCGGTAACCCGTCCTATCTATTTAACGTATCGTTTGCCTTGGTAACCATCCAAATTGGCCCATCCCACCCTAGAAAGCAAGAGCATTGGCGCAGCATCGTCTCGTCTTTGTCTATCACGTCTGTTCTCGTGAAAGCTTCGTAATTATCATCAACGCCATATTTACCAAAGAGAGACGCAGAGCATCTCAATATGAGAATGGTACGTTCGGCTGGACATGATTAAACGAGATACCAGAAGCAGCTGTCATTTTATTTGTATCTTGTGTTTACTCGCGGACTAACCTGCACTGACTTTTCGAGAACCGTGACAGAGCGTATGGACCAATCTGCAAATTGACTGAGAAGCGTAAAGGAAGTGGTTGTTTGAAATTTTTAATAATTTTTAATGAATTTGGATTTCGGATATAATAATGAATTAGTGATAGTGATCGATTAGTGATAAATGAATTAGTGAGTATTGTTAATGATTTTTAATATATTGGTTTTCTTGTCTCTTTTTTTTTCTTATTTACCTCTCCTGTTACTTGATGTATATCTATTGGTATTAAGTATCAAAATGGCGTCAGGAGATATACTAAGCGCAAAAGTTATATGACTGATACGAGGATAAGTCGAACTGAAACGTAAATGGAGAAAAGTTCGCGGCTTTTTATTTCGGTGGTTTATCAAGTCTGTTATCAGAACTCATTTGTTTTTGTTTATCGCGGCCTGAACGTCAACCGGGGCCCCATAAATATGATGGACGGGGGGGAGGGGGACCACGATGGGATCTCGAACGCGAGAACAAATGAGCCTCGGGGTCTCGGCACAAAAATCCCTCGAGGAATGGGATGGATATGGAGCAAATTGATTTTTGATCAGAAATCAATCCCTTCGATTGATCTTGAGATTATATAATGTCGTATGAAAATTTTGAATGTTTTCGATTATTCATAAAGTAATAATAATTATAATCCTTGATTACGGTGATACAATACTTGTCAGCTTGTTTGACTGTACGTATACGTACGTAGAGTGGTATATAATTAATGCTCCTGACACAACAAATTAATTAAGTGATAATCATTTTGTGTTCTAAGATAACCCGTTATCACCAGATGATTTGTCACAGCGTTGCTCTGTGGCAATGAGAGTGTAGTGTTGGTATTATACTACATCACGTACAATATTGTACACTGTAATGTAGATTATTGCTACGAGTGCTTATGTTTATGAAATAAATAAAATAATAATCAGCTACGAATTCCTTGACTTCAAATCGAATAGAATTTATTGAGATAATTCAGTGGTACATAAGATACCCGATACCTAGTTGCAGTATGGAATTTTTAAGTGCATCGTAAAACTAGTGGATATTGCCTCTCGGATATAGTATATGAATATACATATCTAGTATGTTGGTGCTCGTAAAGCTGGTCCATTAATCATACGTTTAATTATGCCATATTGATGGCATATGTATATCCTTAAGCGTTTCTTTTTTCTCGATGTATGACTAATAAGTTATGACGTTATCGTGGGTACACGGGGTAGTATTTTCAAAGCGAATAATTTCTTCATTTAACTCGTTGAATCCTAATAACCATCGCCTTTCGAATGCATCTCTTTTAATTTTTCAAACGAATTGCACAATCCAGAAATTAATTATGCATTAGTTAGGCTAAGGTAATTTCTAATGAATGAACAATTTTTCATGAATAAAACATACCATTTTCTCATAGTAATTTTTCGAAATTACCTTGAACTAAGAAAAAAAAAAAGAAAAGAGCTGTCATTCCTTCATCACGTAATATTCTAATAATCATCGGGAAGGCAAATACCTCATTGCAATTTCCTAAAGCAGCCTCCCAGGAAATTTAATTACGATAAACCGAATTTTCCCGCTCGAAATTTTTTTCCCCGTGCTCACCGAGTCTAATTGGTCAATTATGCTCATTACCGTCTCCAGTGCACGAACCCGAGCCCCGATTGGATCTGGGCTCCTTCCCCATCCTCAAACCTCTACACCCTAATACGTATTTGCAAGAGGAGCTTATTCCACGTAGTGAAAATATTCTCCCTTCCAGAGCGTCATTCTGTCTCTCTCACCCTAAAGTCCTTGGAGATCGCTCTATCTCTCTCGTACTCGTTTCTCCCGTGTGTCGAGGTGGAAAGTCGCTTCCAGGGGCGGAGTCGAGAATATACCGTCCCATGAGCTGGGGGGACCGCCCCATTTTCGACCTCCTTTCAAGTTATCCCCACTAGGGGCCCCTTGGTAGCAAAACGAAAAAGTCAAAGCAGCCACCAGGATGGTCAGTCAGTCCACTGGGAGAGCTCGACTTGCGAAGAGGTTCGTCAGCTGGCACGAAACTCACTATACCACTACCATTACCGCTACACAACTATATTGTTGCTGCTCGTAACGATACCATTACTTCTACACTATCCACTACCAACTGCTACGAGTATCGCTGCCGTTGCTGTTGGTACTACTGCTGTCGGTCGAGGCAAGGCGAATTGTGAATTGACTATCGCACGCGACTTATAACGACTACGAGACTTATCGTGCTGGAGAAAGTACAGGAATCGTTGGTGCCAGTCAAGTAGCAGGGGGTCCAACGTAACGAAAGAAGATAAATATTTCCTTGAGAATTGCAGGATACGTGCTGTGTTATTTCGTGAGAGAATCGCGTGAGGTGAATCGCGAACTGTGAGCAAGGATTGCGAGAGACGAAAGATTGTTGTTGCTGATTTGGACGTCTAGGTCCATAGAAGATACGTCATTGACAAGTGGAATATGAGTAGCGAGAGATTTTTAATAAAAATTATAAATAATTGAAGTTTCTAGAAGATCATTAACAAAAGGGTGTTAACTGAGAGTTACTGGAAGAAGACAGAATAGCCAGTAGGCGAAGAGTGATCTAGAAGCTCTACGAGAATGACAGTACTAAGGATGACCTCACCGGTGACACCTCCGTCGACAAGTCCAGGATCACCAAATCAAGCTCAAGCACCTCAAGCTTCTTCTAGACCCGCGCACCAATTGAGTTTTTCAGTCGCAGCTCTTCTCGCCGATACGAAAAAACCTTCGGACACATCATCGAGGCACAGTGCATCCTCGACGTCACCCAGATCATCACCAGTGACTTCGTACTCTCCTCTGCATCAGCAACCACTTCTCAGAACACCACCATTGCCTACTAACTTATCCAAATACCCTAGTGATCTTCGAACGAGCAGGTACAACCTCACGGAATCACCAAGATCATCCTACGTGCCATCGGAGTCACCCAGGAGTCTTCCCGAACAGAGGACACCTTTGAAGTTCTCTGAGACAATTGACTTCAGCAACTCACCCCTGCACAATGGCGTATCCGAAGTCGGGAATTCACTGTCACCAAAGCATCCAGCTGATCTTCGTATCCAAGACTTTGGTTCACAATCACCAAGAAGCTCCCACGATGAAGCTAGGTCCAGATGCTCCGAAGGCGAAGCTGAGCTCGATATGGAGGATGAGGACGACAGTCTGGTAGACGTCGAAGATCTTCAACATGGTACCAGTCCCACACCAGTGAGACCAACCCCTGCGTACATCTCTGGATTTCCGAATTTGGGTACGATTTCCGGAATTCCACCCAGTCTTCATCCAGCCGTTTGGGGAGGTCATCAATCTGCGGCTGCTGCAGTTGGCTTCTTCCCATCACATTTCACTCACCATGCACCTCTGAACGGTAAGACTTCACTTATCGCTAGTTAGACATAAATTTACCACAAGCCCATGCTACTTAGTTGCGGATCGTGTAAGGTAATGCGTGGTTCGTGCTGGTTGTTAGCGTGAGACTGGAACCGTGGTGCATGCGCGCATACTGCACTTCCAACTTCGCGTTGCATTACCTTGTAAATGCACATTGCAATGTGTATGCACAGTTGAGGCTATTCCCAAGCGATAGAAAGAATCGTTGATGCTTGTAAGTAGGTAGCCGGGTATATAGTCAGACAGCCACTGCATTATACCGTGTTGAAATAATGAGCCGGTATTTCGACCTGTGTACTTGCTCGATTTTTAACCCTTTTTGTTTTCCTTTCTTTACCTGTACCTAGTAAAACCGTATTGCTCGGCTCGAGACAAACTAGCGGCTGGCACACAGAACGTGAATTATCATCGCCGTGACCGCTCGTTATTATTCGAGCAATTATCGTCTCATAATCCGGCAATTATCACGCAATTATCGCGCTCACGCTCGTTACCTGTGTATCGTTGCATCGCGTCACATCCGCTTTGTAGGGACCCGCTATTGGTCCACTATTTCAACTTTTTTTTCGATCTTGACATTTCACTCGGAAATAATATACCTCAAGTACTTTTCACGCTCGAAATTCAATTATTGCTAATGCATATATGCATGAAGTTATGAAGACTCGTGTAGGCACCCGTGCAGATTTTTGATCGGCGTCTTAAAGAAAAATTTTTTTTATTCTCATCTCACGTAAGACAGTAATACTCGTATGCATATAATAAATCATATGATAAATGACCACCGGCTAGAATTGCATTTCGAAATGAATCTTCGTGGGAGTGGGAGAGAGAGAAAAAATTGCTTCGGTGCATCGAATAATAACCAGTCTTGGCGCAACCTAACGATAGCCTACCGTCGGCTCGATGCTTTTACCATCTGCTTCTCAACCGTTTCGCTTCTCAACCTCGTGGTTGCTCTTCATCATTGACTATCATTTATTGCCGCGTTCGATTTAATTTCATCATGGATTTCATCGTGGGTATTCGTTCGCTGGAAATTTCGAGCGCAACACGATTTCGGTGCCTTTTTATTCGGTTGGCCTCCTGCCATCGTAAGAAAAGGAGGCTTTTTCGGGGTAGCTCGATGGCGTGTATACTCGACGAGGGTGAGACATCATAATTCTGAAATACAGCCACTTGAAAGGAGCACCCCTAAACGCCCTGGGGCACTTGAAACTTTTACGCCTCCATCTTTTATTCCGTTCACCCTGACACCCGGGAAAATGTATACCTGAGAGCGAGCCAGCTTCGTACGATCCTAAAGACGAGTGGTTATAATTTTCGAAATTTCTAACCCGTCAATTGTCAGTTTGAATTATAGGCCAGAGAATTTCATAATGATTGACACAATTCATTGTTAGAAATGAAATGTCGTAAACGTTATGCAATTTTACTGAAAGTCAGCCAATTGGTGAATAATGGTATTTGACAAATTGTGTCAAAGCATCCTCAATAAAAATGAGTCAAGAATGCGACTGCTGGCGATTATTTATAGTTGACAATAAAATTCACTATTGACCGAGGAAGTTGCAGATATTTCTTTGGATTTGGTCCAGACAGCTTTTCTTGTTTTTTTTCTTGAATTTATCCCCGCCCACCGATTACTTGCGGATGCTGAGAGATCGTTGCGCAACATCGAAAACAAAGAACCTAGAAACGCGATCGGATCATCTTTTCTTTCGCGCAGTCTCTGTATCTCCGCGAAATCAGCTAATTATTTTCGAATGCATTCCCGATCGGTGCAGGATTAAAATCCCGTCCAGGACGTTTTTGGCCGGTGCTCTGTAGAGATTCCGAATGCCGAGACTAATTGGACCCTTAGCGAGCCGGTTACGAGGTACGATACAAAGGACACGAGGCAAGAGGCTGCAACCAGGCTCAACGAACCAAGTCGGCACTCCTGCCTGCCGGGGTATCCGTAACTGGAAGCCGAATTTGAAATTCAGAAAGGCCGATAGGCCTTTTGTCTCCGCGAGATCTCTACTCGATCCCATCCACCTTCGCTGCCTACAAATCTGTCAATTGTTTCGGGGACAAATCTTGGGGCTATAGACGTATACTAAAGTCAAATGGATTTTCAATACGAGATTCCGTTTCACCTTGTATAACCACTCGACAATTCTTATGATTTTCATCATAAATCTGATCCATCGAAAAAGTCACAGAATTTCGGTATGCGATAAATTTGCAGCATCTCAGGAATGATGGACCACACGTTTTTTTTACATGGGGTAAAAAGTAAGATTAATACTCAGTATTTGTTGTTGCTTGTGTCTCACAGCGAAACGGTTATTGCTCCTTTCTATGGTTACAGTCATGATGCTGACCCATTAGGTTTACCTAGGTAAGGAGATAAAAGAATCTTCCTCGTATAGTTATAAAGTCCAAGGTGACTCGATGCTGGTAAAGGAAGGAATTTTGTTGGGGAATGATCCGCGACCGGAATTTGCGGTTGACGTAGAAAAAAGTAATGAGGCCGCAGTGCGGTGCCGTTCGGACGGTAAAATTATGAATTACCTTATAAAAAGTTTGCGCTATGCTTTCTTGTTTATCTGAGATGGCAAAAAACGAGGGAGTGTGGTCGCCCGTTACCGATGATCAGCAAGGCCCTTGTAAGAGAATCGTTACAGTATACACACCGTGCGTCCCCTTACTTTTTTTTCCATACGGTATAAGCTAATAGACAATCACGATTTATTTGTCTGTCGCAGAAAATGGCGAACCCGCCAAGATCAAGTGTAATCTACGGAAGCACAAGCCAAATCGGAAGCCAAGGACTCCGTTTACGACCCAGCAATTGCTGTCCCTGGAGAAAAAATTCCGAGAGAGACAATATCTCAGTGTTGCCGAGAGAGCGGAATTCTCGTCATCTCTTCATCTCACGGAAACTCAGGTGCGAGATCCTCGTTAACGAAGAATTTTAAGATTGTGAACAATTATTTTTTTTTTTCATATAAAAATATATGATTTCTTCAAATTGTATTATAACGTGTACGATCGATACGTTATTGAATAATTTTTTTTTCAAAATTATTGTTACAGGTCAAAATCTGGTTTCAAAATAGGCGCGCAAAGGCGAAGCGTCTTCAGGAAGCGGAAATAGAAAAATTGCGAATGTCTGCAGTCAGACAGCATCACACCGCTCTGTATGGATCTCATCATGGATTGTTGACTCCTGCAGGACTCTATCCGGTTGGAATGCTACCTCATCCTGGATTATCACCGCATCATTCCATTCCTCAGCATCCTTCCAGGGAATGAATCGACATTCGTGATGGGAATGATGATCCCAAGGAACGATAGAACCAAGTGACTCTGGTATCCAGACCAGAGGTAATTTTTCTTGCGGAAGTGAAAAATCGATGCGAAGAAATAAGAAGTCCTCCGGCTGGCAATTAATTAAGGAGTACAATACAGTAAATTGTACCGAATGATTGTTCAGGATAAAAATGCATTATCCCAATGGGAGCAAGCTCCTAATACGTCATCGACTGACAGATGAGTAAAACAGAATGAGTGTAAATAATGTGTAAATAATTAATCTCTCGTTTACGAGACCGTGTAAATACGCGATTTCCTACGTAATGTGTATAGTACATTGATATATATATATATATATATATATATATATGTATACATACGTATATCTGTATACGTGCATAGAAACTGGTGCCAATGTTCTCGGGTTTCGTAATACGCGAAACCGGCAACGATTTCTTTTAATTTTTGTATAAATGTAAAACAGTCACTAGGAGATTATCAGAGTCTATTTAATAAATCTTAAGGTAACCGAAGACAAGCATGAATTACATCATTTATCCCTGATAAACGAAATCGCTTTAATGGATGTCGAACCGATCAAAATGTCCAATAGGAAAACCTTCCAATTATCCCAGAATAATTTATTACACGTATCAACGATAACTTTACCGACGTGATGGTCAACGTCTTTCTCCAAGAATTCTAATGTCATCGGGTATAATATTATGAGTGATTAAAAAAAATATATATATATAAATTTGCCTGAATCGAACTATTAAAACTTCAACGTTATCCCACCTCTTTTTTTCTTCCCTTTTTCTTACGTATCCAACAACAACGACAATGATATATCTACTGTACTGTACTGTACTTAACCGTCCATTATGGTTTCCTGTCGTCAAAAAGATTTTGTGACCGGATTACCCGGTACAGTCAGAATGAGGTCTCTGTGCGTATGTCGCAGGATAAATTAGCCAAGGCAATTAGTTTCGGAATCGACCGCCCCGGGCGGTTGGCGCCACCATCTTGATTAAGGGAACTTAAGACAGTAGCCAGCACTGTTTGCCGAAAGGCCGCGGCCGCGGACTAATTAGCGATGCCCAACGAGATATCAGAACGTACACTAATAATACCAAACATAAATAATACAAATTTTTTCGTCTCGTCTACCAGCCGCGTCATCCCATATACATATGTAATTACTCCTTGCGTCAAAGACTCCACCTTGCAGATAACCGCATGTTTCAAATACGCGCGTCACTTTAATCGCATACAATTATACTGTATCATTGAAAGAAAGAAAAAAAAAATACGAAATCGCTCCAAAAATATTTTACGTGATTATCCTTATCCATTATCAGTCGATTCCTCAATCACATTCAATACAAGCCGATTAATTATTCTCGTAATGATTATTAGATAATTTCTAACGCAATTGAAACATCTCGATTATATACATATATAGGATATATCTTACATCTCTCAAATCGGTTCTCTCGTTGTTCCCAAGAAACTGTGTGTTTACGCAATCAAATAAATCCTCGACACAGCTTGATACATAGTTCAACGATATACCAGGAGAGACGGTTTTTCGCCTACGTATGGACATACGACCTTTCACCTGGGTATCTCCTAACAGTATATACTGGGCTCGCATTAAAATCAACGAGCCTGTTAATTAATCTTATCGGTCCGTTCGCCACTATCGAAAATTCGGTGGTTGCCGTTAGGCATCGTCGCCGTCGCCTATATTCCCCGACGCTCGGCACCCGTCCCCCACACAGGACCGACGCCACTCGAAGGTTAAATTAAACGCGACATTAAAGCGTTCGCACGGAAACCGGGGCTTCGTTGGTACGAAGTCAACAGTAGGAGCTAATTATACGTAGATTATCATCTTGTCTTTCTACACGTTCTGACCCTGCTGAGCACCACTACGTATACACTCTGGATATACATTATACACTCATATGGAATATACTATATGCATTTTCAATGTATACGAGAGACCCTCGTTCACGAACACTTTCGGAATCATTTTATACAATCGCTCCCACCACCTCTGTATACATATATACACCATCGCCATCATCACCTACTCCTACCTTCTCTTCTTCTACCTCCTCTCTACCTTTATATTCCCTATCTTTCAGTGGCTCGCGAATCTGCGGACAAACGAGTTTTGCATTTTGGCGGCAGGTTTGACCGTAACGTTCGGGTAGACTTGGTTGAAGGCGATCATCGAATCCGAAGATGATTTTTTTGATACATTTTTTTTTTAATGATCGAAAAGTATAGTAGTAGTAGGAAATATTATAGGACAGTATAGTCGGGAAAATGATTGTCTGTATTTTGTTTTTAGCAGCAACAATGATTATTGCCGATAATGTACTTAGTGTGGAATATATATATATAATATGTGCAAAGTGAAAAACCGGGTGGAAGTAAAATAAAACGAGATGGCACTTTTCGCAGTCTTTAACGAGCCATGAACTCCGGGGTTATGCAACGAAATTAATTATCGGCCGATAAATTCCGCGGCGGTGTGTATTAATGGGGGCGATAAAGCGCGTGGCAGAAAACACGCGAGGATACAGATTGGAGATTATTTCGATGCGAGAGTATTAAAAGGCTGCGAAAGGACTTTCCTATATACTATGTACACACTGTATATATTTATTTGATACTATACCGTAGTT
Organism: Pachycephus smyrnensis; assembly: GCA_030142225.1. Classification (NCBI taxonomy): domain Eukaryota; kingdom Metazoa; phylum Arthropoda; class Insecta; order Hymenoptera; family Cephidae; genus Pachycephus; species Pachycephus smyrnensis. The sequence goes on from JARQST010000722.1 coordinate 166,351, forward strand.
GCTTGTATCTATTATTACTATGTTACCGTTTGACGAGGTCGCAACTACGTTCACGTGTGCGAATCCATTTAAGTTCAATTACCACGTGTACGTGCTCATTTAATGTCACTCATGCTCGCTGTATATATACATATACACGCGAGGGGTCGGTTCTGAGGACTTTTACAATATGCAGTGGCAGCTTTCAGGCCATTTGGTAATTTTGAGTACCGTTCACAAAGATTTTTCTATGCAACGGCTGCTTCGAGGACCATTAAGTGGCGCTCATACCGAATTTTCCGAAATTTTCTCAACGCTTGGCACCCGGAACTGTGATGGGCTTAGAAATGGCTAGGTTAGGTCAGGTGAGGTTAGGTTAGAATTCCAATGCCACATGCCCCAAGGTTTAGATTTAAGGGGAAAAAACTTCATCGCAAGAAAAACGCTCGCTGGTGTGAATGCCGCGGAATCGCGAATGTTCTCGAAGCTGACCCCTTGGCTGTTTATTTATATAAGTCTTTCTTGGACTTTATATATCCTTATAATTTTCCATTCTTAACCAAATGATTTCTCGCACGTGAAATTTCGCCACGTGTCACGCAACTTTTCTTTTAAGCGTACCAACAAAGCTGCAGGATAAGGTAACAATCGATGAACCCTAATTACAGCAGCGTATACCAGCGATCGTCGGAATGTCAGTCGTTAACAACGGCGGCGTTTCACGACACAAATCACGCTTAATTTTTTGGGCGCTATCACGGGGGTAGATCTGGGAAGATAATCGAATAAAAATTCCAGCGAGGCCGACCGCGGCGGCAGTAAATACCGAGCGGCCGTGTCGTAACTCAAAGTTTGAATAAAAATAACGAAATTAATAAACGCCCTGAAATATTCGTACCATCCCTGAATTCTATATCGTGGCTCGGAATAATCATTGCGAATTATGATTATTAATTGATTGACGTATCACGCATTAACGTTTCTTGGAAATCTATTATATATGATATTTAATACATTTATGACGTATACGAAGTAAATATATTGAACTTACACTCACGTCGAATCGATTAACGCTAATCGATGCCGTTACGTCACCTTTGGTAACACCTGGGAAATCGTGGGCGATTATGCTGCTTGCTTTGTCATAATCAATTTTAATTATGTTGGTTTCCATAGAAACGAAAAAAATTGCTGCTAGACATGCGCGATGGAGTTTGTGGGTAAAGATGTTTTTTAAAAAACAAATTCTATTGCGTTACAACATTTTTTCTCTATGTTTATTTTTGGTACTTTTCAATGCAGCGAAACGTTTTCAGAGTCTGTTCTATCGTATAGCGAAACGCACTATTGGAGTCCGTAACGCGGTCCGGTGATTTCGCACAATTTATACGGCGATAAACACATTTGCTGAATTGTTGTTTGTGTAGTGCTAAGTGAGCGCAAAGTAGTAGCCCGTGTTGCTTGCCGTAGGTGGTCCATAATACGAAAGCCGGGGCTGTATCGTAAATTTATTATTATTGTTCCCACACGATAGCTGGAGAGCGCTAATATACCAGAAGCCGGGCATAACCAATCAATAAGTATCGAATTATTCAACGACATGGAAACAAGAATCTTGCATTTTTTTTTCAAATGAAAATATCAATAATGAAAAAATCCCCCCCCCCCCCCCCCCCCAAAACCTTTACTCCATAAAGACGTAGCACGGTGTCAGAACGAGAGAAAGAGAGACTGGAAAAGTCGAGTGGGTTTTGTGATTTTGGAAAACCAGAAAATGCGTATACACAGTACCTATAGTACAGGGACTTTCAAAATCTTAACAGAAGTCAATGAATGGGCATAATAAAGCGATTCCTTTCAGAATGGGGAGTCTATCGGCTTTGTCGTGGGTCCTATTCACTCCAGACCCAAAAACGGGTACACGTGGTTCTACTAGGGTTGGGCCGTATTCGTGAATGTTGGATTTTTACGCCAAGATCTTCCTACGTGGACTGTATGACATTTTTATTTCGTGGAACCATCGCACGAGTGTAAATCTTTTCTATGAAGATATTAACTCCGTCATTTTTTTTTCCTACTCCACCTTCTTCATTTTTCCCAGTCCAATTCTACTTTTTTTTTCTTTCTCGCGATTGTCACGCTCAAGAGGAGCGTTCACACTGTGCGCTCACTCACAATGACGATCGCACAATGGCTGTGCGCTCATCCGAAATTCGTATCTTTATACTTCATCTGAATTCCTACGTCAATTGTAGAAAAGTGACTCGTCCTCTCTCGTAGGTGGGAAAAAAAATCATTTTCACCAAACGAATTGAATTCCGGGCGATTAACCCGTTTCGTCATTTAGAACAGTTAAATATATATATATTCTATATATATATATATATATATAGAACAGATATGTATGTGTATAAGATGATGCTCTCATCGACAGGATGATCAACGATAATGACTTTATTATCGTTATGGCGCAGTTTGGTGTAAAAGGTTTTGTTACAGAAAAAAATGAAACGTTTATCATTGAATCACTGTCGTTATTTATACATGATTTAATTAAGCGGGAGTTTAAATGTTGACAAACTTGAATTACAATGCTTTTACAACGTCTGTATCTTGTTGAGTATTTTTGCAATTACAAAACTTTACTTCTCTCGTGATCGATCTCGTATCGATTATTAACAATGCCGAATGATACGGAGTGCCTGTATTTTTTGACTTAATACAGGAAAAGATTTTTCAATGGGGACAATACATAGTCCGCGTGGTTTTCAGTTTTAATGGGTCGTAAACCGGCACTCGCCCGGCGTCAATTAACTTGCCAACGGAGGAATGGGGATGCTGGGGTGGAAATTAAATTAAAAATTTGTTGAGAAAAATTCCTAATTACCGCTCGCCTACACAGTTCCTCCGGCAGACTCCGCCCTCGTTATAACCCGGTAGTCGTGGCGACTCTTTTTCCCGATAATTTTCGTCGACATTTCCCGTGCCATTTTCTTCGCACACTTCTGGCCTGCCCGTTGAATGCGCCTGTCCGTGTAGGGTGCTTATATCTGATTGTCCCCCGGGGGCTACTGTAATTAAACTCAAACCAAAATTGCTCCTGGCGGCAGCCAAACTTCTGTCCATTTTCGGCAGAAGTTATAGCTTGCTTCCGGTCTTACTGTACGGTTGGCATACAATTTTAAACTTTTAGGGCACAAAAAATAAGGGGTGAAAACCTAAATCTTTCATAGAAAAACTATTGAAAATATTAATGGAAAATTATTAAATTTTTGTTATACAGCAGTAGCCCCTTTTTTAAATTTAGATATACAATTGCAAAGTGAAATAAATAATATTTCGATTCAATTTTTTTTAATGATTGCACCCTCTGTATAATATTGGACATTTACGACCGGAGGGTGTATACTGCGATAGGGAAGAAAAGGACAAAATATTCTCCCCCTGTACCGTTCTATAATAATTAACGCTATTATAGCATTTAATTGCCCCGAGATCCTCAAACCCCCGTAGTACCGCCATCTTGTTTTTATCCCCATAGGGACACAAAATGGCGGCTAATCTCCCGTAGCTAAATTCCGATCCGCCAAAGTTCCCCCGACTAACGAGAGGACAGAGGGATGAAATAAACGTAGGTTGTCGGCAGTGCGCAGGGCAGGAGGGTGTCCGCCAGCAAGGGCGGAGTTAAGGGAACATCTCGTAAACGCACAATGAGAATCCAGCATAAGCACAGTAGAGAATCCACAAGTGAGAACAATGAGTCTGATAAGTCCCCAAACATTGTTCAGCAATGTAGAAGGAATTGGGTATCGTCCCTAAATTTCATCATCGTCTCCCAAACAGCCCATACCACCCCTAATCTAGACACAGAACCAGACTTAACTCAGCTCAGGTTGCCATTTGTCTATTCGTTATCCTCATTGACATTGACGCGTCAGTCTAAGCAGAGATTCCAAAGACAAGAATTCCGCCAGACCTGTACCAGATATTCGAATGACATCTACCAAAACGACCAACATCTCGAAGCTATAGGTAACGAGGCTGAACTCTATCGTTGAAAAGCCACCCTTAATATGGTAGATAGGTATAGTTTCCAATGGCATTAAAAAGTGAGAATAGTCAGATTGTTTCCTAGTGCTCGAGGTCAGCACCGGACGCTGAACGTTTCTCGTTGGTAACGAGACGCCCATGGAGAAGAGATCTGACTGTAGGATGTGGATGAGATGGGAGAGGAGTACGAGGATGAGGTAGGCCTCTTCCTCTCTCGTAGCCGTGGGCGCGTGCGTGTGCGCTCATGTTGCTGCCGTAGCTGCCGCAACGTACCACTTCAACGTACACGTAGTTACGGGCGTGTAGGCATGTACGTAATAGGCAGTGGTATCATAACTCGGCCTGGTCCCGCTCGGATGAAGTTGTCGTTGTCTCGCGGAGAACGCGCTGAGACAATGCAACGCATAAATATCTTACAACCTCTCATATTATACTTGGACCCGTGCTCCACGCCGCGCCATACTTTGTCTCTGTGTGGCCCACGGACGGAGAGCGAGAGACGTGGAGAGACTGGTGCGGCTCTTACGTAGATACCTACATACGAGAGACTTGAGGATATGGAGGTTATGTTGCGTTGCTGTGGAGTGAGATTGGGTTAGGTTGTTGAGATGGACGTGACGGATTGTAGATATAGAGAGAGGAAGGTGTATCTGGATAGGAGACTATTGGATACGTAATAAGGCGAATACGAAATTGTGGAATAAATCGGATATGGGTATAATACGGGAGTAGGATATGGATGCTGCGTGCCCTGAAGAAGGTCCAGCGAGACGGAAACGCTCTCTGATCGGGTATAGGACCGAAGTCATTTGTCATCGGGTTATATGGAGGAAAGTCGGCGAAAACGATCCGGTCTGGTATATCCCATACCCGATCTCGAATCATTGGACAATGAGCGCTAACTGGATAACTGGCGGGGTCCTTATCGCCGAGAGAGATAAGGGCCCCCATATTACATTAGCCCCCATAGAATAATGTATCTGCTTACAACACACCCCAGCGCCGGTTGAACCCCTCTGAAATAACTATATTCACATGGTAATGCGTGTAGCGATATCTTTCGCGATGGGGGTGAAGTGTTATTAACAATTTGGGGTGACTGGGGTTGGGGTTAGGGTTTTCTATCAGGCATTTCTATCCCTCACCTTTTAGGATCCTATGTCTGTGACTTATTTTCGCGCGAAGATATTCGAGATTGAGACCTTACATGGGGATGGTACGGGTCATCTACGAAAGAGTAATGAATTGGAGAGTCTAGGGGGTAAGTGTATTATTTGAAAAGCAATGCTAGGGATAGGTACCCAAAGCGCTACCGCTGCTTCAAAGAAGGCGCCAGACTACGAAAGCACTATTAGTCACAGTCGCGCACTGTGTGATTTGATTATCGACATTCGTCACAGAGCAATAATTTAGACACGGCTGGCCGCGGGGCCTGAAAGCGCCCATCGGCGACTTCAGTGACTCGATGCAGGACCCCGGGGTCCCAAAGAGTCGTTTCTTTGGGTCCCTCGGACACGGCACTGTATGCTTTATTGACAAATGAAATTAAGCTTTTACGAGTGGCTTTTAGAGCTTAGTGTAAGATTAGCTCTGGGCTGAGCGCGAGGTCGTCCCTTGTTAGGTAGCAGGTTTGGGGTAGCTTTTCATTAAAGCCAAATTTCATAATGTATACCCGGGCTCAAGCTCAGCTCCAAACGCCAACGAAATAAGCATCCGAGCGAGCAGCCAATCAGGTGCGAGCTACGTGTCTCATAATATGCTAAATAACGTTATTACGTGCGATTCGGGCCCAGCTCAGAGCGTGCAAACGTGAGAGCCGACCAGGTTCTTCTTGGAAAAGATGCTGAGGACTGGTATAGGAGACTACAATGGTTATTGTGGCATTAGTGGTGGTTCACATCGTATATGGTGAAGGCGATGGCTGATGCCATAGAATGTGGCTGGTACGACGGGGGCGGCAATAAGCATCATAATTGCGGCAACCGGGTCTTTAGCGTTTTGTTTCAAGAGGTAGGTTCGAAAAGCGGGTCCTGGAAGGTGTTAAACGGAGGCTGAGAGCTCGTTAGGATTTTTCCGCGGGTGCTAACCGTCGGAGACAATGCTGCCCTCTGTTGGAAGCGCCTCGCTAACGAGACGACTGAACACTGCGGCCCCGTCAATTGTTTCTGCAAACACGAAACAATGGACAGTAGCCGGCCGATACTAATGGCTGGTTTATACGCTCCTTAACTCGTCTCTGCGTCTCTTCGCCTCCTCGCCGCCTTCCCAGAGAGACGACCGAGAGAGAGAGAGAGAGAGAGAGAGAGAGAGAGAGAGAGAGAGAGAGAGAGAGAGAGAGAGAGAGAGAGAGAGAGA
>JARQST010000723.1:1959-120378 GCA_030142225.1 Pachycephus smyrnensis
CTTGACCTTGGCCTACTTCCTAATTTAGCAAAATTTTAGAAAGTTTCGATTTGGCCTTGACCTTGACCCACTTTCGAATCTAGAAAAATGTACAAAATTTCAGAAGTAGGTCAAGGTCAAATCGAAATTTTGCCAGAATTTATTGCCGAATTTTTTCTTGTATTTTTAAAGGGCGAGGATGACTGGAATTACAAAGTAATTATAGCTGTAACGAAGGAAGAGCATAATTATTGCGATATTACTGAGAAACGTGCTGTAGCTTCTTTCAGCGATCGCAATACCATATAAGTACTATGGGTGGACTCTACAGGAATCATATCTAAAATTGTGGAGAACTAATGTATTGCACGGAAGCCTGTCCACAAAGTCATTGCACATGTACATTGTGTTATGTCATGTTTCTCAGCCTCGACTAATTAACCGCTATGTAGGGATGCGTTACGAAATGCACTACCCGTCTGCGCATATTATCCAGCCTCTATTTACCTGCGAGCATTCGAAACACTTGTGCCTCGGAGAAGCACGTTTGTACTCTCAATTACCTGCTGTGAATAAAGTATGAATGAATACGGAGAATGACCAACAGTCGATCCTCATGACCATAACGTTGACTGAAGAGGTAAATAAACTGAGCACCTTATGCGATATAGTGCCACGCGAGCCTGGGTGTCGCTGACACCTACGAATGGACTTTACTCATTGAAATGCTATATACAGATATATATTCCACATATCAGTATCTCGAGGCACAGAATACACGAGCATGTCTAGTCTATTTATATTCAGTCAAAGATCATATTCCCACCATAGTGTCGTAAATCCGTCCATAGACCTAGTGTCACCCACGGCGGTCAAACAATGACTGATGGTATCATTGCGGACTGTAGTAAGTTCATAGATCCTGTTGAAGGGGGCAGCATCATTCACTAGTACGTGGCGCCATCTCTTCGACAATCTCTGAAACTGGTCGAGCTGCTGGCGTCAATAAACTCGGCCGAGTCCTCGCGCCATTTATTTTTCGGTTCAAGGATACTACGTACATATGTCTGGTAATAAGTGAACGCCGAGAAAATAAGTCTTTTATAACTCTTTGACGTATTTATTTCTTTTCTTAAATCAACACATAAATTCTTTGCATTAGATGTCGGATGGGTGAGTGCACGCGCGCTTGTGTACGTAAGAGGGATGTGTGTTTGTCATAGAGAATAGAGAGAAGAGGTTTTGAACTAACATAATCACTGGATTATACACGGTACGACTGCTTACAGCGGCACAACGCCTTTTGGGGGATCTGTTATTTTATTGGACACCAGACAGATGCTAAATATTGTCTTTAATAAATACATTGAGTCGGCCTGTTAACAAGTAGAAGTCGAATCATATGGAAGTCACAGTGAAGAAGGAAAAAATATATATATATTTATGTATATATGTAAATATATATATATATGCATGTATAACGCGTCTCGTCGCTGGTTATATTAGTCAATCAAGTCATTTCCTCGTTTTTCCATATTTTCCTTTCCTCCCCGTTTTTTGTATTAACAATTTTATCGGCTCCGTTATGGCGTCCTTCGCGTACAAAATTTTGCGCAGTGACAAGGAAGGACTACAATTAAAAAAAAAAATATTTTTGAGTAACTCCAATTGACTTTTATAGCGTGCATGAGTCCTGTTATTATTTCATTTCTATGTTTCCGTGACAATAAACGACAGCAGCCCTTGTACAACTACAGACGCCATAACGGAAGAACTCGCGGACACGTCTTTCTACCCTATACGTAATATTTTATTAAATATCAATTAAAAAATACATTGATCAAAGCATCTTATTACCTATATGCTACTTCTGTTATCACTTGATAGCGTCGTATTATTTATATGGGACATTCCGTGAGCGAAATTGCGAGAGAAACAGACCTTCGTGACATCTGGTGGATTCTTTCTTTTTTTTTGGAAATATATACCTATATTTTTTTTCAATGTCAGCACAAATTTCGTGTCCTATCCTATTTTTACATTGTTGTTACCAATCCGTCATTCTTCGCGTTATCACTCACTCCATTTTGGGTATTCGAAATTTGCAAATTACGAAATTCTAACGTATAAAGGAAATTCGTCATGAAATGACCCATATTCACACATAGATTATATATACACGTTATATACATATAATATATAGTATATACGCTCGTGTATGTATTATGTTCAATGATGATTTCTTCGGATGGCGCCCGCATGCGCCTGCACACGCTAAAGTATAAATTGCACTTGTTCTTAACGATATAACCATTTTTCTTTTTCTCCCTTGTATCCTCCTCGTCTTGTATCCACTCGTCCTTTTCTTTTTTTTACACGATCGTCTTACGTTTCCATGTTCTTTTTTTTTGCACGTGCCTATACATACAAGACCTATGACCTCCGTTATCATCAGCGCCATCAGCAGCAAACGGTCCTTTACCTTCGGTTTCGGTTTTACATCTTTCTTCCGGCATTCGTCGCGTATTTACAAAAATGATCAGACAATTTTTATACAGGATGTCGCGAATATACCCGAACTCCTCTACAACTTTTTTTCTGCTTGCGCACATCGCACTGGGTTTGTCGTTCTGCGTATTTTTCTTTACGACGAGAAAAATACAATTTTACGTGGAAGCAAATGATAAGCAAGGGGCACACCACATCGTGGTCCCGGCATACCAAAAACCTTTGATACAAAGGTATGATTCTAGTGGTTTTTCGAGATATTGAAAGAAAAAAACAGTTTTCATAATGAAATTACAGATTACTTTTTTTGTAGCTTTCAAATTTTGTTACTTTAGACGGGACTCGCTGTGAGAGGCATCAGGTCCAAGTACAAGAAGAGGAACAAAGATCTTGATACTTGTATCGTTCGTTTGTTTCTCTCTTGTTCTTTCGCGTATTCAAAGTTTGTCTCGATTGTATTTCGTTTGTTTCGCGTCTCCGGTACGAAGAAGAGAAAAAAAGATGAGTATAAACGCAGCTGGTTGACCTCGTCAAATTTATGGCACACGTCGCAAAAGTACATTGTTTCTCGGGCACGACCGCAAAGTAACCGGTGCTTTGCCATTGACAAAGAACAAGTGATTCTTGCCGAATACCGATGAAGACGAAGAAAAAATTAATGGCCTCTATAATACTTTGTTTTTTGTTTTTTTCGAAAGCCCGCGAAAGGGCTCAGAATGGCATCGGAAATGAAGCACAATTAAAAAATGTACTGCATTAGTACTAGTGAAAAAAAATTGTTAGTCGCGACTGTACAATTTACTACAATTGTATAATTATATTTATATTTATATATATGTATATACACCAATTCTTTAATATATATTGCAAGACCCATGAAAATTGCACGATACAATCTGAAAGTAAAATGACAATTCGTTGGAAGTAGTGAGACCAACAGAAACAAAAAAAAAGAGAAGGTTCGCCGATAAAAAAGTATCTAGAAAAGTGTTAACGCCGGGAACTTCTGAAGGTACACTGGCCATAGGAATTTAGTATTAAAAGAAAAACAAGTCCCAACGAAAATTGCGATCGTTCCCGAGATCATGACAATCGTCAATTAATCATGATCATCGTCGTCGTCGTCATCGTCATCACAAGTCAATGACGAGTCACTACCCTGAAGAACCCGAAAGATCGGAAAAGCTCGCGGAATATCTCGACGAGATGAGATTTCAGTAAGGCGTTAGTTAGCTGGACAATTCCGGACTGACGACGTCGTCCCTCTCGTCGATCTGAAGGGCCGATTGCGGCGACGCAGGCTCCTCGAAGTCCCTGTCGTTACTTTCCATGGGTTCGCCGTCGGATGACCTTATGGTGGTCATGGCAGGAGCCACAGCGAATCCCAGAGGTTCGGAGTCAGCCTCGAGTCTGTTAACCTCCGAGTCCAGGTTGAGCTCTTTGAGGTTCTTATCGATCTCAGTCGATAAGGAAGTTTTCTTCAGTAAACCATCCTTACCAGAATCCCTGGATACTTGAAGCCTCGACTCCATCTTCCCCAGGACAAAGTCCCTCGAGGTCATCTTGAAATCAAAATCCCGTAGGAGAGGTTCAGCCAGGACGCCGTCGTAGCTTCTGGATATGTATGACGGCTCCGGTGATAAAACAGTGGTGCGCTTCTGCAACACGTGACTCGAGAGATTCGATCTGTCGGACGTGAGCGACGTGAGATTCGTCGGGACGCTTCGATCCACCGGGAGGACGCCGAGCGTCGGATGATGGCTCGTGGACGACGTCCTGTCCGACGCTGGTGGCGCCAACGATAGACTCGATATGTTACCCTGTTCGGACGCGTTGCTCTCGGATACCGAGCCGTCGCCAGTCAGCAAGGAATTGTTCGAATCCGAACTGCAATCCACAGCTGACCTCGATTGACCTTTCATACCAGTCTGCTGCTTGGACTTCGGCTGAGTCGTTTTCGGATTGTTTTGGTTCTTGTGCTCGGCCGCTTCGGCGTTGCTGATGTTGTCCTGCTTCTTCCATTTTGTTCGACGATTCTGGAACCAGATCTTCACCTGAAACAGGAGCAAGAAAACGTGCCAGGTTAGGTTATGTCACACTGCCATATCAGACGATGCTAAGTCTATCCGAATCTACATACGCGTCCAAAATACTCGGCTACAGTTGTTTGCGATTAGAAAATGGCCGTTCCCTGCAGTGACGTGGATGGATGTGAATCGGTGTGTGCAAGCGGGGCCCCATTAACCGGTATCGAGCCGAGTAACCTGACATACATCATGTAAATGGCAAACAGTGGGCCGCGTGATTTGTCGGGGTTTGTTCAGCGCGTAATAAATTCACGAGACGCCCCGTGACATTCTCATATTGGAGGGCCTGGCCGGCTCACGAGCAGCAATCGCCATTATCTCATAAATATCCGCCCGTAATCCACGCAGCGTTTCGATTCGACCCATGTGAATCATGAATGCGTGTATTATCCACGTGTAGCTGACCAATGAATTTTGGAATTTTTTTAAATAATCGTCCCAGCAAAAAAGCCACGAAACAAGATTTCACCTACCATTGTCTTTGCAATATTTACCAAAAAAAGAAAAACGAAATAAAAAATTTAGGGAAAGCGCACGAAAATAATTTCGTTTCTTAGCTACATTATTCAACTTTTGATTGTTATGGTAGCACGACTCACCCGGGCCTTTGCCTTCGGCTTTCATTTCGTGCGAGTTTCGTTCCGCTTAATGGCTGACTCGCGTGCGCGCGACCCGATCCATTAAAACCGATCATAGAACCGGATCGGTTTTCACGGGGAAGCCGTTCCCCGGGTATTTCACGGGGAGAGCACCAAATGATTCACGGGCTTTTAATAATGCAGTTTATCCGGCGTATATACTGATAGCTCGTGCCCCGTGCTAGCACGTACACACAGCGGTGCCTTGTTTATTACGCGGCTCATTAATGCGGCATATTTATTGGTTATTGGGAGTAAATTTATACGCGATATAATCTCCGCCGAAGTGAATAGCGTTGCGTGCTGCCATCCGTTACCAACGGGATTTGTACTCTCTTTCTCTCTCTCTCTCCCACTCTCTCACTCTCTCTCTCTCTCTACCACGTCCCATCCCAATTGCGATCTATACAATTTACCAGCCTCGACCCTTTATCGACAATTCACCAGGAACATCCAACCACGTTTGATTTCAATACATAATCAGTCCCACTTAATCCGCCATTTTTATTCCTTCGTCAACAGACCCCAATGTTTTATCCAACGCGCGATTAATGGCAAGTAATAAATACAAAAGGATCGCCGTAAGAATAATAGTAGTAATCGTAATAGCGCGACGTCATCTGTCCCACGATATTAATATGTTTATCGCAAAATGGCTGCGCCTTAAAACAAACGGCACGTTAACGGGAAGTGCTCGTGCGTTATAATGCATAAAGCCATTTTGCCTGGTCTCATCATTTATCCAGCAGGCGGAGAATGAGCATCCCCTACTACAACAGTCAGTTTACCCTTCCACCCTACTGTTTAAATTATACTAGAAACGGTTGGCCAACTTCAAGCTGTAATTGGCCAGCTTCGATTTACTGGATATGACCCGGGTCTATTTGAGGTTTCGGTTGCGTTCTGGAAGTTTGTCTTTGGCTCTTGACAATCCTCTGGTCAAAGATTGGCAGAACTGCTTATGGCTTCTTTGATACCGATTCAACCAGATCATCATTTCTCGGAAGGCACTTTATTCGTAGCCTCTTGAGAAACGTCCTGTACTCCAGCATCGTGGTAAGGACTCGTCTCCAGGAATCGAGCTGGAGTGACTCCGGTCGAAAGAAGCCGATCCATAACCAACAAGCGTATAATATCGATCAGAGGACTTCGTGATCACGAAGCTGATCGGTAAGTAAGATAAATACGTGCTGGCTACTTGATATTTGTTTTGCAAGCCGTAGTTAACATAGCCGATGCGCTATCGTGCTAAAGTATCTGCCCTGTGCCAGGATTACGTGAACATGTCCGTATATAACGTATAGGGTGGCCATTTATATGGGATAGCGCGAAACATTTTTAAACGGTGAGAAAAAGTGTCATTTTTATTTCAAAAAAAAATTATTCATACGATATCGATCAAATTTTGTTATTGCGAGACGGTTAAATTTGAAGAAAAAAAAAATATCTTAGTTTGAGAACCGATTATCATATTTCAATTGTGTATTTCTTGAATTTCTTCCAATTGATTTCCAGTTGGTCTTTCGAGTCTCACGCTAATTGCCCGTACGGTGGCCTAGATAAAAACTGGCTACCGAATTAATCTTCCATCCCGATAAAATGCCTTTATACTTGCTCCATTAAGGGAGATGGATCGGAGATCCGAGATTGGAGATCTATTCGTTCAATGACTATCAAATGGAACGATGACCAATCGATGACCTTTACGGTTTGCTAGGATAGATAGAAATGCCGGGATATTATTATCCCGGAGGGAGGTAATGAAAAAATAAATGAAACCCAGGTCAATTTAATTAATTATTGTGTTGTGAATTATGTAATTTTCTTCGAGAATAAAACAACATCGCCATCTTGTGCGAGCCTGTGGAGTGGTAAAGGGAACCGTATAGAAATGATTAAACTGCTCCCTCTCTCTCTTTTTCTTTTTCTCTCTCTCTCTCCTTCTTTCGTCTGGAAACGTTAAACGGTCACGTGTCCCATGCTGGAATTCCCTAGGACAATGGCGAATTAGCCGTATGGGTTAGGCTAGGTGAAGCTAGCCAATTGAATAAGGTCGATCCTATCCCCAGATAGTTCGATATCTTCCCGCCAATAAGCCAACGGCGCTGAACTCAGCCACGGAACAAGAAGCAATAGATTCGAGATTGGCTAGTTAAGTGGATGGAGTCGAGTCGGCGTAAGGGAGGTCAATCTTTGGGTCAATTGAACCACCCTGTACATGGCGCACCGTCATTGTCGTGACATAGATCGAGCCTTATGCGGACAAAGTGTATATACCGTATCCGCTAATGGGGCCTCATTCGGGGCCCGATACCTGGTCAGGGCTGCACCAATGATTGATGCTTGAAAAGAACGTCGTTGGTTCTAAGAAAATCGAACGCACGACGGGAAATAAATTTTAATGACTAGCTACCGTCTGCTTATCGATGAATTTTAATATTGATCTTTTCAAAAAGATCGAGAGAGAGAGAGAGAGAGAGAGAGAGAGAGAGAGAGAAAGAGAGCACTGTTACAGACTATTGTATTTTTAAAAGACGTTCCTAATAACAACAGCTCTACTTGCCGCGGTGACTATGCGTCCCTGAGGTTTCGATGACTCGCTGGAAAAAAAGGCACAAGGGATCCTTAATTCAGTGACATCAGTGTTATCCTCTAAAGGGTACCTACCAAGGTACAACCAACAAGTCCTCTTTGATATACCAATCGCGCGTAAGTAACGTCACGCAGCTCTTTCCTTTGTTCTCCGACGATTAACGGACAAAGAGAAACAAGTGGCACCGCGAACGGCGGATTCCGAAAGCTCTGTACACCACGAAGCATATAAAACATCTAATCCACTTGAAGCAAAGGGAAAAAAAATCATTCCGACAATCCCTATTAAATAGTCATCGAATAAGTTACCGACAGAGCGAGCTCTGCCATTATCGCCAAATCCGATACGATTGCATAAATCAGATGCACGAGCACATCAGCTCGTAAAATCGATTTATACAGTCAATGCGATGTCGTCAAAGTGACGTGAAACGAGTGCAAGGGGGTTGACTGTGTGAGTATTCAGTGTAATATGGGAGAGTGATCCGAAAAGGGTGCTGTGTGTAACCTGATGGTAAAGCAGAGAGCGATTGGGGCTGACAGTACAGGATCGTAAAGCATAACGGTACCTATTATTTATCAGTCTTTCCGGAAACGAGCGGAACCGCTAGCGCTGACATTAATTTCCCGATGCACTATTAAACGCACGTGTCGCGCGAGTCCCGTGTTCGTCGATACGAATAGAGGGATGACCAATCACCCCCACCCCCAACGTCACTTCTGTTTCAATCCCCTCCTTGATTGACTCCCCTATCTAACCCAGTTCAAAGATACATCACGTGGACAGCAGCGGCGACCACTCTCTACAATATATCCCCTACTTCATTCCCGTTCGATAATGCAGATGGCAGTGAGAGCATTTACGGCCAATCGGTTTGTCCAATGCATTGTGCTCCCTGGTTTATTGTCCTACTTTATGATATAGGAAATGATCCCGGGTTATCCTGTAGGAAGGTGATTGATCCTGGAGAATCGATTGATATAGAATCGAGAAATACTACCTGTGCGATTATGAATGGTTTTATCAAGGGGCGTCAAGTCCTATAGTTTAAGGTGTGCGCCGGTAGATGTCACTAGGGAGTGATATGTGAATTAATGGCGAATTCGAGTAATCGGATGACGTATCAATTAACTTTTCAAATCTGTTAATACAGGGGATGGGTATTGATCACTTCCTGTTGCGCTATGCGTGAAAAATATTTTTTTTAGTTTCGAGTGAAATGGAAAGTGTTCGGATGACGCCTATAAAGTTGTCGCGTTTTTTTTTTGTGGTGAATACGGTTTGAATATATATACAGGTTTACACAGAGCATTCGTCACGGTAATCAATTTGGTTAATGGCATCCATTGCTGTGTCCAGATTGACCAGAGGGGTGGCTGTCAACTGTAATAACCGTGTGGGGCGCTCGCGTCGACCCTACAATACCATAACCACCATCACCAGATGCCTGCGTCCCGCAATGCTAGAAATCCACCAAGTGTCTCCCTATCGTTTCTATCTAGGAAACGTGAAGGTTCTCAACTCTGATAAGACACTCCTTAGGTCAGCAGGGCATGAAAAAGGCAAAGAAGGGCATAGGGGGTGGCAATTAAGTTTCGTGTTCTCCTCGAAGAGATACGATAGGGGTGATTATAAAAAAATTCAGATCGAACGCGCATCGTCGGGCAAACGGCGCGCGTATCCCGGTGGAAATGGGGATGCGATTGTATGAAAGAGGGATGGAGGGTTGACTGGCAGAGTCAAAGGGGTAGTAGGAGGACAACGATGGCCGATGTTTGTCGCGCGGTTAGTAGCGCTCTTTGTTACATTTTATTGAGCGGTAAATTGTGTTTGATGCGCATTCTGGCGGCGGGTGGCCGACCCTGGGGTGGTTGGTAAGGGATGAGTTGAATGCCACCACTACTACTGGCCCCTACCCCTACGACCCGCCACCTCATCGAATCCTTCTCCCCTATTACTCCCACCATCATATATCCTTCCTCATCGCCCTCCATACCTAGGCATAAAAGCTACCCCTCCGACCATCCCCAAAATACTGCTATAGACACACACTTACCCATCTGGCCTCAGCCACCCCCTGATTCATCCTATCCTCCCTCCTCCTCCTCCTCCTCCTCCTCCTCCCGCAAGCCCGGACACGAATCGAGTGACACGCCGCTGACTGCGATCAATTTCCTCCCTTTTGCTTCTCATCCCCACCACTTCAACCCCGCTCCCACCCCAAACCACCAAGTCCTCACGTTCTACCGTACACGACTACTCCTAAAGCCATCAGCCCCTAACTCACCCCTACAAAATTCATGTTCCCACTTTTCTCAAACGTACACTCCCCCACCACGGGTATATCATCATCCCTACTCGCAATTAACCCCTACATTGCCAGCACCCTCGACGATCCCCACCCAGTCATTCTACCCCTTCTACGCAAACGGTTCTCGCGAAATACCCCGAGTTAGTTTACCCCTAATGGATTGACTCCAGACTGGGCTAAATTGTAAAGGGCTCGTTAAGACCCCGAGCGCCGCTTCGACAGAGAGACCACCCTCGGGGTGGGGATTGGGATATTAAGTGAGTGACTGCCGGAGTAAGGGGTGGACTCTGGCGGTTGTTTCTACTGGGGTAAAAAAAGCATTTTACTGATAGCAGTGACACCCCCCACGCACCCTTCGTCGACACGTGCATTAGAGGAAGTGCCTTGATGTTGATGGGGCATGACCCAATCGCATCGTGTCAATCTTTAACCACCCCCGTCCCACCCCTCTATATAACTATCTTCGATTGTTCTGTCAGAAAGAACAAAGGGCTTTTGAGGTAATGCAAGGTATTTCTTTTTTAATAAGAATAAGTTTCTGTCTATCCTTAAGCAATGCATCAGGAATGACTTTATGACCGATACACCAGAGACATCTTCAACCCCTAATTACCCAGGAAGCCCTATAGAACTTTCAGCACATCTCCCTACTTTCAAAATGGCACGAGCGACTAACGAGGCGGCAGTGAGCAGCGGCTGTGTAATTACCTAAAGAAAAGTAGTAACGGGCGCTAAGTGGTCAGAAAGCAACAGGTGAACTGCCACTCGGAATCG
Source organism: Pachycephus smyrnensis (assembly GCA_030142225.1). Taxonomy (NCBI): domain Eukaryota; kingdom Metazoa; phylum Arthropoda; class Insecta; order Hymenoptera; family Cephidae; genus Pachycephus; species Pachycephus smyrnensis. The sequence goes on from JARQST010000723.1 coordinate 12,850, forward strand.
TTAATGTGGCAGGAGGAGGGGGGTGGGATTAGTTTGTTCATGCGATTGCTAGAGGGTCCCTACACCCTTACGAGTATATAACTACCACCAAAGGAAAATCATCGTCTGGTTAAAAAATTATCAAGATTACTGAATTGCGTAATGCTGTCAGAATCTAACAGAAAAATTTCACTACGTAAACAAGTTCCCTTTTGTTTATAAGTCTTACAGCAGGTTTTGCGGAAATTAAACTGGCTGCAATAATTAAACTTCCTGTTAACCGCCGAACCAATTATGCGTTCTTATCGATTAGTATCTCGTATCCAATTTCGCCCTTGAACGAGATCCCATCGAATTTCTAATTACCGTAAAAAATTTTTTTAATAAAAAAGAAGTATCTACGTTTTTGAAAAGAGTGAATAATTCGACATTATAGTTTGAATTACGAGGTTCAGGCCTGTCCATCATAGCGCGAACTCCACTAAATCTAGCACGGATATAAAGTATAATAAAATTGTCGTTTTAGTTCCTTTATTCGCCAAACCTATTTAGTATCTTCTACTACCCGAGGAGATATAGCGGGTAGAGGTATACGTGCCGTAGGATGGTTGTCGGACTCCCATGCTACGCTACTAGAATATTTATCAAGTTGGCTGCGCTGTAATAAAGTAATTTAGCGTTCCGTGCTACTGCGCATCTTGTCTTGCAGGTTTTAACTTACCCCTACTCCGAGGAGTTGATACCGTCGCAGCACTGGGCGCTGGTAACACTGGAATACGCGTAGGTGTCTCTCCCCACTCTTGAGTGACCACCCCTAACTGTTACCCCCACTCCTATCGCAAGCATCACAGCAAATACCATAGCACGAGCCAATCTTCCCCCCCACTGCCAACTCACAAATACTTACACAAATATCCAGACGAACCGGTGGATATAAACGGCCGTTTATTTTCATATAAAATGCTATCTCCTCTTCGCGTAACAGGCAAACTTATTAGTTCACGGAAAAGACGTGGACGTAGACGTAGAGCCTAGAAAAACGTTTTTTTTTTTCAAATATATTTTATTTCACGGCCACTTTTGCATTTCAGCATACAACGAATAAGGGTTTGAAACGCTACGAAAGGATCTACGCGACCCTTTGATCGTCAATAGGGGTTGCGTGTGGTTCGGGTCTCTCAAAATAAAGATCGGCAGTAGCCTCGAAATTGGTGCGCTCAACAAATCCGGACAATTACACCCGAAGCGCTCCCCTTGCGTGGAGTTACACGTGTCTCTAATATAAGGGTTGGAAAAGTGCCGGGGGGTATGGTTGAAACGAGGGTGAAAAATATCATGGGAAATCGCATAGCGGGAGGTTAAGGCAAAGAGGAACGATGGTGCGAGGAATCATGCACGGATAAGGTTAGAGTATAAAGGCTTTATAGCCGATGCGTTATTTATATTTTTCATCATGAATCCGTCATCCTGGCTGCCATCATTTATTTCAATCACCGTCACACGGCAAATGCGAATCTCCCGCGCGGCAACTTGCGCTTTCGAGCTGAGCCGCTAGTACCGTCGCCGTTACGCTAGATGGCGCAGCGAACTTAACGTGGAACGAAACGATTCTCCTTGAAGCAAAAGTGATGCGAGAAACTGCCGCTTAACATCCCCATAAGCGTCACGTTTTTACATATGTGGCAAGTATCTCCATATATGCCCATGCGCCAACGCGCGTCATATATATATATAGTATATGGGTGACTATGCATAGGCGTGGAAGAAAAAGGGGGATTAATGCGATATTATCGTTCATAATATAACCATTAGAGGGCATGACTGGTTTTTCTATCCCAACCCCCTTGGACTTCTCTATAGGGTGGATTAGTTTTTTTTTCTGACATTAGAAAAGGAGCCTCTTAGACACGTACGGCGCCAGACGTGCTAGCCACCCTTAGAGTACTTCTAACTGTCGCTTGGGGTAGTGATCTAACGAGTATCAAGCGTAAGCTTGTTTTACGAAGGGAGACTTCCAGAGACAAATGGAGGGGGAGGGTGGCAGTTGAAGGAGACCCCTCCTCATGCCTTCGTACCTCATTGGCACTCTCCTAGTCCACTCCCCGCTCTTCACCCCCTCGCCACCCTGCATAACTGGATAGCTGGCTGCTTGGCTTGAAGCAACCCTCTTCACGCTTTGCTGCTTCCTCCGCTCGTACCCTCTAGGTAAATCAAAGTGGTGTATACTCCTCCCCTCGAACTCTTCAGCCACTCCCTCCCCCTCTTCACTCTTCCCACCCTCCTCTACTACGATGCGAACATTTTTTTTAGCCTCATAGACACGACAAAGTGCCACTTGCGTGTGTCTTCCCACCCACTTTAACGATCAAGTTCGCTTTAGTCGCTCTAATAATTATGGCATGTCCAAGCGTGGCGGATGAATTTTTTTTATATACCTTTCTTCACCTCATCCCCTTCTAATATCTAATTCTTTAAAGGTTTTGGGGCTAAGTTAGAAGAACTTTTCTCGGGCACTTTGAGAAAAGCGCCGAGACCCCTCTCGTGTCCCGATATTATTAGTATTTTCAAAGTTTCGAGGGAATTTTTTGCAGAAAATTTTTTTCATCCCCCTCACAAGGGTATCAAGGAGTTTAGGTAATATTCCTGGTACAGGCAGCGGTGGTAGGTATATCTAGCAGTAGATTCTAGTAACAGCACCGGGTAGCAGAATCCAGCCTCAACCCCCTTGTCAGAGGGGTTCGAAGTTGGGGGGCGGGGGTTGATCCGGGTAATCCGTGCTGCGGCATCGCTACGTGATTGCCGTGCGGCAGTAAACTTTGCAGCACCCGCGAATTACGTGTTACTGCGCCCTTGTTTATCGTCCCAGGGTATTCGCGACCGTTTACATCCCCTACGCAGTTTCTGTGTTGCTCGCGCGACACACCCTTCCTGCAGGCACGCGCACGAGCACCCTCTATAGAGTGCAGTGCGTGCAATCCACGAGCAGGATGCATTATGGAGTCAACGGTAGTCCCGCTTCGAATATCCGGTAGATAATACTAGGAAATGATGGAGGAACAGGGGGTGAAACGATAAAGGAATAATTTTTTTATAACTTCGATAATTCTCTACCGAGTCAAATCGAATGAAGTCAGGGATTCTATCCTGATTGCAATTATTTTGCGGCTGGCTAAAAGATTACTGGAGGATCGGCAGATCGGCCGATCAAACGAGTGGCTAACGAGCCCATTCCGGCGTAGCGGAGGCAAAATCGATGGGCCACCGTAATTGGCACAAAGTGTAAAACGCGTCGAGACCCGCATTTGCCGCCTCCTCGATTGCGGGGCCTATCAAAGGCGAGACGCGTTGTAGTAATTGCTTAATTTATGAGTCGAAGAGACCCGCGCGTAGCTCGTACACACTTTATATATATATATAGATGTATACATACTTCACCAATACGAAACGAGGGACTATTAAAGCGGCGTGTGTTGAAAAAGTGACTGCGAGCGAACCTCCATCGCTAAAGGCGCTGTCACGACCGGCGAACTCTTGAACTCTAATAAGCGCCACCACTGGAGAATCGTTGGATAATAATGAGATAAGTCGGTAGAGATAGTCGCAAAAGTACAGACAATAATTCCCGTTTGATCCTGCCGCCATCTTCCTCATGGTCACAACATCGACAGGTTCTTCTCGAACGAAATGTTAACACGCGATCCCGGTCTGCGAAATATTTTTCGCGTGCCTGGTAACACGTGCCGCACCCACCCCTGCGCCCCGTGTATATCAAGATACAAAAACACGCACCGATAATGGCCGTATAACGTAGCCCGCTAAAATGAAGAGGTTATCGAATTGAATCAGTCTCGGATATCGGACGCGTCGTCTCGCATATAAATCGCTTCATTAATGCGCGCGGGTTCTCTTTTCTCTCTGTGGGTCGTGCGTGGCCGCGCGCCGCGATTCCGTGACCAAGTGCCGCTGATTGTGAGGGCTGCTGAGTGCTTTGTGACGAGGGAATCGAGGTCTGGGGCTCGGGGTGGAATTACTGGGAAGTTTGTAATGGCAGTGGTGGGTGGAGGGGGGTTCGTGGGGGGGACTGGCTGATGCGAGATGGGAGACCGATTACCTTGAGAGAATCGTGATAATCCTCTACTCTCTTTATAATAACGTTAACTGCCCCTCGTTTGTATTCCAGAGAGCATTTTATATTCTATACCCAACCGCCGACTTAACTGCCTCAGCACCGTAGTCACAACATTCCCCCACCCCACCACTCCGCCCCGATCCACACTCGAGACTGCTGGCTCATCCTGATGGCGTGCGCGTTAATTGTTTGATGGTGCCCTTTATCGCGTTCAGTCTCTGCGACACTTTCCCGACAGGAGGCAGTACCGTAAAACTTTTTCTCGCAAGCTCCAAAGTAATAGAGCCGACAATCCTCAGGATTGGCCGACGATCACGTGCCGAGTATGGCGCCTCGAGTGGGCAGTAAGATTGGCTCAAGAGAGATAAGGGCTTGAAGATTGGCAAGAAAGATGGATGTAAGAAAGTTCGTAGGAACGTTGCGCCCTCTATTAAATATTTCGATGTCGCTTCTTGTCAACGACTACGCCATTGGCTTTCAACGTAACGCTGGACAAATTGCTACGACAACGGGGATTCCCCTAACCTCTAATGTATCTAGGGGCCGCGGCACGTGGTTCCAGAAGAGTGGAAGAATGACAGAACACCCAGGAGAAGGTCGAGTCGAGGAGTTAGGGTTGCGCGGACTTTTTGGCGACTTGCTGGATAAAGGGGGTCGACGATGAGAGTGAACAGGGGTGAAAGTTCACGTAAAGACGCTAGCCGAGAGGGTGAAGTTCTCGGTGTAAGGAAATCTTCAGCTGAAAGGCAAGTGAGCTTCCTCCAGACGGGAGACGCTGTTCCGCACTTAGCTAGATGATTACCGTGCTAATTAAATTACTTTTTCATTCCCGATCCCTCCTTCCCGTCCACCTACCCCCACCACTTTCTCAGTAGCAACGGCAGTGGCGGCCTCTTTAAACTCCAGAAGACACGCTCGTATTTATTCTCGCGGCTGCGATGAAACGTATAACGGAGCTTCGTTACTAATTAGAATTAATGCTCCCCCTCCTATTACAGCTAACCCCTCCATACCACCATCGCAGCCTACTGGCAAAACGATTCTCAAACTCTCTTTAAGGTCTACAGCAGCGCCACTGTCACTACCCTTAAATTTTTTTCATTTATTGCCAACCGGAAGCAACTGAGTTACACCCGACATGCAAATTGGCCAACCAATGAGGACGAAGAGTTCTTTCTATACGTTAATATGCAAAGTGAGAGAAATAGCGTATGCGCATGCGCACTGGTAGTTAAAAACGGCGGGAAAGAGTAAGAAGGTACTGGCTGGTTGTAGTTAGAAAGGGGATGCGCTGTGGAGGGTGAGGTTAGCCACTTCATGGGAGGATGCGGGGTACGAGACGGAGGATAAAGACAACCCCTTGCGTCAGTATGAATTTATACATCATCATCCCCTTCACGTGGCTTTTAACTTTCAGCCGCTCGAGGATTCCCAGGAAATGTTTTCCACTTTATGAGATCTCCGAGCCTTTCCGAGTTGCCGCTCTACAAATTAATATCTCTCCAGGTACCGGAGGAGCCACTAACGCACCACCACCACTACTACTACCGCCACCACCACCCCCTGACAACATCCTCGCCACGAGGGTGCCACATTCCCATTCGTATTCCTGGTATACAGTGTGCTATGCGATTCTGTGAATTTTCATCGTTCTATCTTTGTTCTATGATCCCCCACTTGTCACCCCCTCTCCCCCCGGTAACCACTACTACGATCCACGCCACTCATGCGCAACCCCTTAGACAAAGCGAGGTATCTCTCTCACCCTCTCATCAGCGAACTTGCCTGTTTATTATCCTGTCAGGGCTGTTTGTCTCGCAGTCCTGTAATTCGCAGAAGAGTCACAGCCTAGATGAAAGCTAATGAGCGCACTACCAGCTTCTGACTCAGGTCCAGAATCAATTGGGGATGAATTTGAGGTCAGGATTTTCGTTATATCCTTTTATCGAGACACAGGAAACAGTTTGTGTAAGATAGAGGGTAACGAATTGTCTAGGGGTGGATTTTACGTGCTCGTGAAACAATGTTGGCGTAAGTATTTGATTTGAGGTTAGCTCACTGCACTGGTAACTGTCATTTGACATTATTAAATCAACCGCAAAAAGGAAATGTCTTGTAACTGTTGCACCGAGTACTACCCTTGTCTAGGATACCAATACAATTACTTTAGCAAAGACAAGGAGGTCATACCAAAATGAAATACCAACTTGTTCCAATCGACCAATGAAATCATCCTTATCAGGAGCCCATCGTCTCCAAATTAATTAACCATCTTGGATTTTTTATTAATCCATTATGGTATAGAGTATTAACAACTAAAAAGTAACCACGTCGCAAAATCCTCGAGTGAGAACCGAGGAGTCATCATTTTATAAGCGTCGACGCGATGGGGTGAGCGAGGAAACCTAACCTTCAAAAAAAAATCTTCAAGAGAATGAGAATCTTCCTCTTATTTCTCTGTCTGTCGTGCTCCGTGCTGTAATTCCCGTTTGGCAAAGAAGAGTAAGGGCGAGGAAGGTTGAGACAGCAAGAAGGGACGGAAGAACGTGAAAAGAGAGAATGGAACGAGGAGAGAAAATGACAGAGAGAGAGAGAGAGAGAGAGAAAGAGATATAGCAGCGTTGCCATGGCTACCATCTCTCGCTTCGAATTCGCCCTCCGTCGCTGCCTCGACACTGGCGCAACCAGCATCCACAGTATTCAGTATCCAGCGAACCAGGATACCTCCAGGGGATCGACTCGACGGAAGGGTCTCTTACACGGAGATGATAATTTGTTTCAGAGTTTCTCTGGGGCCTCCCCCAGCCAGCCATCCAGCCTAGAGTCTCGGCCGCCAATGACGCTCAAAGTCTCATCCCTCCCATTACTGTACTCACCCCCCTCCATCGTCACCTAACCACCCTCCCCCGAACCTCCATCTGCCTACCCTTCTTGTCTCCTTACGCCATTATCTACTCTTCCGCGACTCATCTCCAACCTCCCCACCCCACCCCAACCCCCTTCAGTGACGGCATCGCCACCATCAGCTACCCCTCCCCATACCTTCCTGATGGTGAGCACTGCTAACGGGCAGACCGCTATGACCCTACTGGGAAAGCTCCAATAAAATTAATTGACCGTCCCTCTAATTGATTTTCATTGATGCTTTTTCAGGGGTGTATGTGCGTGTGTATGCATACGGCGTGTCATGACGCTTGTACCATTTTTAGGTTATTAATTCGATGATTGAAAAACATGGATGCGGCTGATTCTGTCTGTCGTATCAATTGCCTTTCATTCTTATTGGCAATAACGATTTATTAGCCACACCGTATTTTGTGATTCGGGTTCATTTATTTGTTTTTTTTTTTTAATATACCTACAATTAAATTATCTGTGAAACACGAAACTGGCAATTAGTAACTTTTTATTTACGTAGCGAAGTTAAGTTTTTTGATGAGTACGACAAAGACTTTTTTCGAAACCACCCTTAAAGAAGTAACCAACCCTATAAGACGAAGCCAAGTGGCACAGTTCGACGTAAAAGTAGTGGTTTATCGCGATGGTTCTTTTAACGTGACTCGTAGAAATGTTTTTCTCGATTTCCTGAACATTTTGGCTTGGAAGTTCTGAACGGATGCCATTAGGGGTAAACTACCCCTCGGCTAGAGAGGAAGACGTCGACGTCTGCACTTTATTCCCCCGCTATCACTTATACGTAGACTAAGAAGATTTTCGTTGGGCGCTATTGGCAAAGGGGTGGTCTTGGGAGTTGGCCGAGGGGATGAAGACCGATCGACGAAGAATAACAAGAAAATTCTCAAGATATTACGAAATGTCGGCGAGTGCCGTTAGGGTGCGTTCTGCCTCTCGTTTATTTATCTCATTCAAAAATATGATTCAACCCCTAATTTTTCTCTTGTCAAAATAACTCACCCCCGCGATTTCTACTAACTTCGGCAACATTAAAAATCCGACCAGTGCTTTCGAACCTTGTAATACCTACTATCCAATCCCATACCGTTATATAGTTCCTGATGCTTCGGTCGAAGGGATGAAATACAGAGGGGGATGGGTAACTGGAGTATCGAAGGGGGTAGCTTTGACTGGCATCGTCAGAACGGAATACTATTGAGCGAAGAAAAATATCCGGCGATGAAAAATAAGAAAAGAAGCTTCCATCCCTATTGCGCAAATCCAGTAGCCCCTTACATCCTGTTCACTCTCGCTGCCTTTTCAACCCCTCTAGCCTCTTCATCATCCCCCATAACTACACTGACAGGCTACACTACCCTCTCATGGTATTCCCATAAATCGGCCGGAACTCCTCCTTGCCGCGGCTGCCTTCGAAATTCTAACCAATCAATTTGTTGCCAAACGCAAAGTAGTACGAATATTCATGAATACCTTTTTGCACCGATAGAAAATAACATTTCTCTCCAGCATCTCCAGCATCCCTAAAATTCAATTTGGCGCATTCAACGATTCCAACGGACAGTTATCCCTCGAGAGGGTTCCCGGTAGTGTAGCAATTTCGCAAAATACGAGAACCAAATGTGATTGGCAACGCATCCGGATCCGGAAGTGAACCTTGCGAAGGGCGTGCCGATTCGCACCGCCAAAAGAAAACACTTAAGCGGACATAAGTTTACCCCGAGTTTCGGAAGGGATGGTTTATTGACCTGGCAAGCTCTGATTTATTACGCAGCTCCCAGAGTGGAGTTTGAGCCACGAGAGGGTGTGTTCCGTCGGGTTAAGTATTGTCGCATACTAACGGGGGAGGGTGAGTGAGTGAGAGGGGGTTGAGGCCGGCGGCCAGGCAGACGTAGCCGAATCCGCGGAGGGTTTTTCGGTGGGGGGCCGGGGGGGAGTAACACTGTAGCTCGTACGGTCGAGGCGGGGGAGGCGGGGGCAGGGTGAGATACGACAGACTGTGCAGAGGACATGTCGATACTCCGATACCCACTCACAGACTAATGTAAGTGCAGTAAGTACAGTCGACTCAAGGAATTAAGTGGCATACATCAATTCAGTCACTTAGTCTATTTTTTGCACCCTTATTTAACGTTGCGCAAATCAACCCTTTCAGATAAGCTACTACGGTTTCGGTGTTTTCAGCTTTTATAAAGTGTACATATGTATATACCATTTTTTTTACATACCGCATCGCGGTACTCACCCTCGTGGGCACACCCTTTCGGAACCGACCAGGCCAATTATTTAAGGTGGGGTGGGAGGGGGGGGGGAGGGAGAGATGGCCTTTCGGGGAATCCACGCCCGAGGGCATCCGAGCGTGCCGCGCCAGAGTCAAAGCGAGCCGCTCGCCCATAACTGCTGCATTTTGCATTTGGCCGTAATTTGATGAGAGCAGATATATCCGATTACGTAATGCGCGACCCCATTTACCCGGTGGCATACGTAAGCACAGTTCCGTTCCGGGCTGTGCTCTGCGTTTCAGGTTATGATTCCGTTCTCCCTCCTCCGCGTATTCCATCCGTACTGGAGGTCTGGTACATGGTATATGCATATAGGTACATATTGTGTACGGTCAAATTGTCTTCCGGTGACATTTCATTGGATTAACCGTTATTACGTGTATTTCCAATTTTTTCCCCTTCATTTTCAATTTTAACTTTATTTGCCTGTTACTACTTTCTTTTGGGTTACGTATCTGCTAATTTTGTCTGATGGTAGGTCATTTTTCGAATTCCCTCGAATAACGTATATTATTATTATTATTTGCGTATGATTACATAACCTAATTTAATCTGTGTACGAATACAGTGCGTTTACGAAATACTCGATCACGTCGTTAGAACCTTCGAGGCTTTAGATCGTTGCGTAAATATACATTTGACGTTACGCGATTAAATCATTTCCACGACGGTGAAGTTGGGCCGCGATCGTTTTACTAATTAGCCGAGGTCCCATCGTGGCAATTAACGGCTTCATTAGGAAGTGACGCTCATCGATTCGTCCCAGTTCGGATATTGATTAACCAGGATATCTTCACCTGTCGTTCCCTCGACGAGCGTCACGCGAACCAGAAATGCCGTAACCGACCGCGATATAGGTAGGGGTAGCTATAGCCCAGCCATTGGGGCGTTATCCTTTGATTTCGTTACGTCACTCACCACGTGACGTCATTACGCTCAAATTATAGCGAATCCGATAAACGTTCCCGGCAGCCCTACCGCCGTCAAGCACAGCTACACAATTTCTCCTCTAATACCGCGTAAAACCGTTGCCGAGATCGACGGATTGAAATAGGGGATGATAAATGACAAAATTATAAAATACGATAGCAACAACTTTGACAAAACCCCGAAAATGCCTACTACCGATAACGATACTCGAGTACGCATAAATTGAGGCAGATCCCATCGACTTTGAGAACGCACGAAAGAGGTTACGTGTCTATTAGGGGTTGCAAGACGGTAAAGTCAATTTGAGAACCACTACGGACTGACAGAGGGTTGAAGAGGTATATCCGAGAGAACGTGGTGGGTATGTACGTTGGATTGCATAACAACAACACCGCGAGGGGTGGAAAGGGGGTTGCTCGGGAGATTCGTTACTGGACGAGAGGACGATATAGGGGAAGAAAGGAGCAGGAAGCGGAGAAGGTATAGAGGGTGTATGGTCACCCCCTGTAGTCGTTTCCGGTCCGATTCCGACTCATGCCCATACTACCCCTATCCCATCGCGTGGCAGAGATTCGTACTAGTAGCACAGTAAATCGATAAATGTATCCTCGGCCGCCTCGTGTGTTGCCTCGAAAACTACCCCCTCCAAACGATTACCCCTACCCTCGAATAAGGTCCTACCTCTACACGCTGATCGGTACCAGGCTGACTATCCACCCTTGCAGCGCACGGTTAACGCGACAGGCACTACTACTGTGAAAGGACCTGTAGCCTCCCGTTATAGCGCATTGTATCAAAACACGCGGCTGTGGGGTAGTATACGTATATACGAGTCAGAGGGTTGCTGCACGAGTAAAAGGGACACACTGACGAGTGCAACCCCTCTTCGTGTGGCATCCTCCCTCACTGATACCGACTCCCCTCTCTACTGAGCTGCAAACTCACTACTACCCTGTTACATGGTAGTCTATGCCAGTGCCATCTCGTGTCAACCCTCGGCATTACTCTCTCACGTTTGTAGCTCGCGCAAGTTAGCACTGCCTTCCAATATAGTTCATCCCCTTAATACCGAGCTGAACGGTCGCACCGTATAGTAGCCACTGCTGTGTTCGCCCAGCAAGAGGGTGAACACCACCACCACCACCCTCGACTCTCCGCTCGTAATTCACTAAAGCTGGGAAGATGCATCTCATGGTAGAACAGCAGCGCCAGGCACGGCCATGGCCGATTTCAAATTGTGCCAATTTGTCCTTCGTTTATTTTCAAACAGGCACGAGCGTGGCGCCATCTATCGAATTGCACAGGTTAACGGAACAATTGAGGTCGCTCGTGACGCCATTGCTATCGGGAGAGATTCGACCTCTTATTTTTAGTTAAAGGTCGATTTACATGAAATACCTTTTTCGGGATTGCGGTTGTGTATGTATGTATATAAGAGGTACGAAAGGGGAGTCGATTTATTGTCAATAAGCACTGTGCCAGACCGCGAGCGGAGACCTCACTGTTTAATTGACGCTAAACTGCGGCCATTCCGGCGCGGAACGACGCCACCGGAGACATTCGTCTTCATTAGCGCGTCGTTCCGGCGGATTTATGAAGTTCGCCATTCCGCGAAGAGTTTCTTCTCCCCGCTTTCTTTTGAGTCCTTCGCGTGAGTCCCCCTAGTCCTTTTGGGGCCCGCTGACAGTGCTGACGACGGTATAGTGGTAATGACGGTGATGACGGTGATGACGGTGACGTCGCTACCGATGCCGATGGAATCGACCGCACCGGTATAAAGGGGCAGGGAGGAAGATTTATTCAATATTTTTTTTCCCTGCCCCCTTCAGACTCATTGGGAATTCTACGGGCCCCCTTTTAATTGACTCTTCTTGCGAGCCTGGCGTTCCATAAGCCAAGCGGTGATGCTGTGCATGGGGGGACACAAAAAAGAAAAGCTATGGAGTAAAAAAAAATACAATGACTACGGGGAATGGTATTAATTGGAATCGTTAAAAAATAAATAAATAATACTAATAATGATAATTAACACCGATAGCCAATTCGAATTTAACACCGTTTTCCCTGTTTTCACGAATTTGATTAGTCGCAATCCATTTCCTGCGTTGCCGTACACGTCAAATACAGTCCGATTACATGGTACTCAATGGCGTAGACTATCAAAAATCATCCTCTTACTACAATCATGCTTTTTTTTTACAGTATACCTCAAACATGCAATATGCTACCTGTTACAGTCTCTATGAGAAAATATTATGAACTCACGTGGCGTGTCATTGTGCTTCTACGCCATTGTCATTCTGCTGACTTTATCGTGACAGTAACTAACACTTGGCCATAAACAAAGGCGGAGTCGGTCAATTAAATTCTGAGAATGGCCACCGTCATCCTGCCAGGGGGGGTGAAGGCATTAACCGGAAGAAGGGTCGCGCTGCGGCACCCCTATTATTGCGTGTCCTCCCAGTTCTACGCCACTGATCGTGCGAGTAATAGTGCGTGGCCGTATTACGCAGAATAGCCACCTACCCGCGTAGGGCGCTGCGTGCGCCAGATCAGTGAGCCGCAATGAACGCAATAAAATAAACGTTATTGACGAGCCAGCATTAAACCATCATCACGCCGTGCAAGACCAGTTGGTTGCGTACTGATAGTGAAGCAGGGATTGATGGATATCGAGAAATCAGTCAATAGGACACGAAAAAGTAAAGTGTAAATAAATTGGCAAATTTTGACATTAAGAAATTCGTCTTTCTGTTTTTTTTCAATTTTTTAAATCTTTTTTCATATTTTCACGGTACTTGTTTCACCCTATTACTGATACACGATTCTCATCCCCCTAGTGTATACAGTGGATGAGTTAATGATTATTTGATCGCGCAATTCTCCCGCAGAAATTCTAATGTGCTCGCGGTACGAGATCGCCAGGAACTTCCGGAACACGAGAAGGATTTAACAGGAAGACGCTTGGGCTGGATAAAACATGAATTTTTCGTAAACACGAGAATTTCAATGACGTATCTTAAACAGTTTTTACCCGTGCGAAATTACGTAACGATCCGAGATTTTTCTTATTTTTGTAATATTGATTAACAGCGCCATCTGGAATTCACGCGGGTTTTCTTTGTGGTAAATGAACTCTTTGTAGAAAGATTGTCAGACGTCAGATAAGACCATGTTCAGGACCGTTCCGTTTGACTGTCTCTGAATGGAATGAAGATGGCAGCACTAAAGAGAAAATTTTTATCGCCCATTTTATCTGATGACTTTGGTCAAGCTTTATGAAAAAAACGAGTGAGGGAACGAGTACAGTCAGAAGAAAGGAAGGAAAAAAATCTGTTTTGACTACCTTATAAACACAGTAAAAAAAATTTTCACGTCCCACACCGACATTCAAATATACTCCTACAATGAATAAAATCCTAATAGCATTAAATTGAATAGTTTTATAATTATCTAACGATTAATCAACCAGATAATTATTCCAAGATCAAAAGAACCCACCTCGCCTCTCGCCTTCTCTTCGACCATTCACAAGAAAATCTTTTAGCGTGATTCGATCATTACGTCTCGATGATCAGCAACCATACTCAATTACATTTCCCAATAGCAGAAACGACCAACAGTGGCGCCGCCAAGCGGCTCGACTCCGTGACGGATGTAGAAAAAAAATAAAGGAAACCCAGGCGTATTGTACGCAATGAAAATTCGTCGCGCTTTATTCGCCACTATGAAAGTGCATCCATAGGCATGGACTGGCATGCAAGTCGAGTCGAGTAATCGTGTTACCGAGTTGTTATAATCCGATATATAAGTACCTGCCATACAACAAAGTTATACACTGGTGCGGTCTAACGGCATCGCACGCGAAGATTCTCAGCGAGATATGTGCAAGGTTGTGCATTTGCAGTTCCTCTCTTCGTGTTCCCGCGACGAGCGCGTACAGTCGCGTAGAAAAGTAATCAGTTGAGGAACAGAGGCAAGAAGAACGGGGAACGGAGATTCGAGGATGTACGTGGTCCGTATTCTGGTATATTCTCAAAGAAGACATTTTTAAGTAGTGACCTTAGGTCTTTTCAATTTTTTTTTCTTTTTTTTGTCAACGGTTCGAGAAGGAGGAGGAGGGAGAAAATCCTCAAGGGTTTTTTTTTTCCTCCCACGAAAAAGATTTTATCGAGCTGTTATTCCAGGACAGTAATAACGATTCCCTTTGACAGGACTCTTGGCTAGGGGATGAGACGAAGGGTAGCAAGTAACCAGGGGGATGGTATTAATTGGCCAGGAAATTATTGCCGAGGGTGAGAGAGAGTCTTTGAGAAAAGAAGACTTAGAGTGAAGGGGGGGGATTAAGCGGAAGGTGATGTTGAAGGGGGGGAGGGGTAAAAGTTTAAGAAAATTTGTACTATATATATGGTATATACTTATTTTCTTAGGTCAACGTTAACCCGAGGATGACATTAGTATAGTCACTTCCATTTTATTTTTCTACTTTTCTTATGTGTTACGCGAGACATCGAAAAACTCAAGTCTACGACACAGTGATCCTATCTTTACCAACCCCCCTATCCCAAGGGATATCTATTTGCCTAATTGGAACTTTACCTCGGTTGTCATGGGACGGGGAAGAACATGAGGGTTGTTTCACAAGGATAAAAAAAACACTATGGATATACTGCGTAGAATTGGATACCCTTCAGGATTGTTAAAACATGACAAAAAAAAGGAAATTATAACCAGCCTATTAGGAATATTCGCTAGTATTTATAAAAAGGCAATGAAAATTCTCTAGGCAAAGGATATTCTAGGGATTTTTTGCGCATCGACCGTATTACCTATCATACGATAAATTTCCGTACACGATAATTCCTATTCCCACGGTTCATTTATCCTTTGTTGTGTCTTCGACATTTTTTTTTGTCGCAACCCCGGTTATCGCTTTTTCACTCGGCTTTCGTCGGCTCGATAATTATTAGCGGGAAAGGCCGAGGGAGGGTAGGCTGGGTGAAACAGGGAGCGAAACGAGAGGGTGGGTGGTTTGGAAAGCACGTCACTCGAAGGGTGGAAATATCATCCCTCTATTGGAGCTTCGATGGCATCCACCTCGGGGATATATCCATCCCCAATGCTAGGGAGGAAAGGACGACGACGCTTAAGGGATGTGGAATCGCTCGGCGCCGCGACATTTCATTATTTTCACCCTCCTTTCCAATATCGAAGGGAGACCTTCCACTGGCATCTCTTTCCCCAATCTTTTACCTTATATCTGCTTCCTTTTCTTCTTCTTCTTCTTTATCTCCTTCCTCCTTTACTAATACCTACCCCCTGCTTTAATCTCCTTTATTTTTCAATATCGCTATACGTGATGTTCTACTAATAATTTTCTTTCTTTTTAATTTTATCTCGCGATACCAAAATCCATGAATACTCAAAAAAACAAAATGCATGGCAAAGTAAAAACGTCGATTGACTTTTGTGCCCTTAATAGGGCTTGCTAAATTATTCGTTGCAATTCCAGTGAAATACTCGGAGGGTTTGCAATTTGGCAAATTAGAACTGACCAGAGTTTGCAATCCATCTCGGTGGATGGGACAATTACTATTGTCTCTCGTTTTGAATGGCGATCCTGGGGGGCCGATCGATATTCGCAAAAAGGATAATAATGGCTGGAACGGCATGCCGGGAGTCCCCATTTTCCTATTAATGCTCGTCTCCTTAGGGATACGCTGAGACACAATTCCGAATTCTGGATATATAGTCTGGACAGGTCCAAGGTCCTGGGGACAATCTAAACTAAATATCAAGGATTAGAGGGTGGTTGGTCGAGAGCGGTAAGAGCACCATGATACTTCAGGGTAAATGGGAAACTAGGGGTGGCTCTTACGCGGGGTTCGGGATCCTGTCGTGGAGACTCTGACTGAAACTCTGGGACTCTTGAACTGGGTATAGGGGAAGAGGGTGGAAATTCCTATCCTGGTAATGTCGGCGAAGACTCCATTTTCCAAGGATCAGGACGAGGCTACATTCAGAAACGAAAGTAAAGGAAAGGGTGATGGGCCGCAGGTATAGGGGATGCTTTTGAATGGAACACGAATTACAAGCGTGCTCGAATACTTGGAAATAATATCCTTCGGATCCTTCCGGCTTTTCTCATTTTACCCCATTTCGTTATCCTACCCCCATTCCTTCATCTTCTTCGCTTTCCTTCAAATCTCCATTATGCCTACGCGCCCTAACGCCTACTACTCTCTATAACAGTCCCTTAGCCCATACATCCCCTGGACGACATTCTTCGTATTTCTTTTTTTCGCACAAACTGCAAGAGACACTAAATACTTAGAAAAAAAAAGATCCGACAATCCGTGGCGGAATCGCGAGATCGCAGTTTGTTTCTTCCTGGGCAATGTGCATTTTAATTAACCTACCTCGCTTAACGAAGGCTAATTACGTCGGCGCTGACGTCGACGTTCAAAGCCGTCGGTACTGAAGCGTCGCCGAAAAGTGCGGTGGCGCCACTAGCGGAAAGGTGAAGAACCCTGACGACCGTCGGCAGTAGAAAAGTATTACGATTTAATTCACTCCAGCTTCACGTTAGGGCTACAGCTTGTAGCTTCACCCCTTCGCCACTTCGCGCGACTGAGTTTCATATTTTCATCCATGCCCACTTACATCCCTTAGATAAATGTACCATATACGCGAATATACGATACATACGCGTAGTAACTGACGACTTGCAAAGAGAATATTTTTTTGTTTCCTCCTGCTCCTCCACCCCGCGCAGCAAAAATTTCACGCAGAAAAAAAGCTCACTGAGCTGCCTTGGAAAGTTGGCAAGGGAGAGAGAGAGATAAAGAAAGAGAAAAGAAGAGAGCAAAATAAAAAAAAATAAAAAATGAAAAGGGAAGATAAAACGTCGAAGCGACGGAGGTCAAAGGTGAAGTCACGACATAAAGAAGTGTTTTCTCTCTCAATCGAAGAGGGTGAAGGGGTGCAGGAGAAAATGTCTACCCCATGATATTTCTCTAATTTCCCACTCTTACGTTTTTCCTGTCTTTCCTCCTCTCTCGCAGAAGGGTTAAGCGGAGTAAAAGCGCTAATTAACCGTGACTCGTCTCTTAGAGGGTAATTAGCTCTGTCGTATCGGCGAATAATTACGAATAATTAGCACCCGACTGTCTATATGCTTCTACAGGATGCCTATATTATAAACACCCCTATACCTATACAGACTATATATACTATATATAGGGGTGGTGTCATCAAGGTGTGCTCCGTGTATGCTAAAACGATCCAACATTCTACTTGTCGTAAATTGATTTCAGATCAGATTTGCTCCTTTCAGGGAAACAGCGGGGTGTCTGCCCTGATACCCCGATGCGGAGCTGCTTGCTTCGACCATCGAGCATCCCCCACGTGGGCGTGCTTTAAGGCGCGTATTTATAGGGCGTTTGACGATAAATGGGATGTGAAATCGCTGTGATCGTCGATCGGCAGGGAATACGCGATTTGCGCTCCGTTTTGTGTCACGGAGAAAGCGACGGACCGTGTGAAGGGGCCCAGGGCCGTCGCTTGACGGCCCTTTTCAATCCCGCGCCCTTTCCACCCTTAACACCCTACGCTGGTCAAAGGCACTTTTGGTTTTGTCGATGTAGCCGAGTCGAGCGAGTGTCACCGAAAATTCAAGAAAAAAAAATCTATAGGCTTATTTTGAAGCGCCTTATACGTTCTGACAGACGAAAATGTATTTTGGAATTAAATCTTTTTTTTTCGTTGACCGAATGTTTTTGCAATTTCTGTATGACTTATTGTCTTTCTTTAATTCATTTATAGCTTTGTCCTGCTTTCTTCGTTGTATGAAAAAAGTGAATGGACGGTCACGTGACGTAAATTCTTTCCAATGCGACGACGAAGCAATGGTTTTCCGGCATTTCGAAATAACGTTCTGGCGAGCCTCAAACGAGTTTTTATCCCCGTTGACGGACATATTGCGATGCCCTGCTAAAATAGAATATACGTATACCTATGTAACACGGGGAACATAGGTGCAGAGTGATATGTCCACATGTGAACCTGTACAGGGAAAATATACCTATATACGGCGCGATATGAATCACCGATGAAATTGTCGGGTGACAATGGCGGCTTTACGCTTTCTCGCGGGACAAAATATTTTTTTAATTGCCGCGACGAAATCTCCCCACCCACCCCACCACCGCACCCCTGACGTTCTGTTATTGGCAGTACATCACGAATTATTGTCGGCAATAGATTTCATATACCGTCACGTCAAATACGCCCCTGGGATTATTTCTGCTCGTCGTGCCCTCGTCCCCTCGAATTGTCCTCCCTTATAATAATTCCATGCGCGTTTACGAGCGCCCTGAGCGTTTTTCCAATAATGACGATAACGATAACAATCACAATTATAATAATAATAATGATTATTATCCGTTAAGTTTGGATTTTGAGCTTTGCTGATTACAACTATAGGCCACTCATTTAAATACGTCTTTTTGTATTGCGAATTAACGTGGCGCTACGATCGGTGGCAGTTTTTTGCAACTCAGGTGGACGTATCGTAATTCAACTTTAAAAGTGAGATATTCAACAATACGAATCCTAATAAGGTACGTAGAATAATTTAGAGGGTGGATTGTTGCACGCGTTACGCATGCGTATGCATTCGAAAGCAAGCCTGCATTACCGGCCGATTGTTCGAACGATTCGAGCGTATTATTGCCAGGACGATTTCCCGATAGAGCGGACTCTCTGATGTACGCGCTTTGCGGTCGAACAATATTTATGCGCCATTTGTCGGGCATGCAGCATATTGCCTGGAATGGGAAGTCCAGTGGGGTTGACTGGCATCGCATCGATGGGGTGCGGAACACGCATGCGTCCATCGGTACCCAATTTGCGTCATTAGATTTCTCTTTTATCGCTCTATTGCGAACACGTGCCCTGCTGCACCAACCAATACGAGATTATTACCCTTATTGTTATTACAGCTATTGACCGTAAATACCAGACAAATTCCATGCTGATTATTTATTCATATTCTTGTGATTTCACACGACCCCACTGACAACCTCCAATACAAAAAATACAAACTTCCATATAAAATATTTCCGTTTATCAAAACTCTGAATCCAGGTATCAAAGATTCTCCAAAAATATCCGAATTCTCATATGCAAATTAATTCCCAAACATTAAGGGCGTTACATAGCCGTGAGTATTGACGCGTTTGTACGTATAAAAAAAAATAAGTAAAAAAAATACGATATATCATTACAAAAAGCAGCTAGATCATAGATGGCGTTAGATACATTTTGTATACGCAAAATGAATTGGAGGCCCGAAGGGATGAAGCACGATGGTGTGCGAAGCTATAAAAGGGGATGAGAGAAGCTCGATGAGGGAGAGGAGAGGAGAAGCGGCGGAATTATTTCCCCAGCGGCGTTGCCATTTACCGTATTAACTGATTTCGTTTATTTAGTTCATACACACATGGATGTTTCCCAGAGAACTCCGGGTGGTCTGGAGTGGGTCCAGCTAGGAATACAGATTCTATAATACACATACACACACACACACACACTCATGCAAGCATATATGAACCACACGTACTACGGAAATGGGAAATCGGCCGGGCGCATACACCGAAACTCGTACCAGCAATTTTCCATGTTTTTCCAACGGGGCAGCACGCACTTTGGATTCGGGTGGATTCGACCAGCCTCGGCTATACCCTTTTTCATTTTTATTCGGATGACGGCACGTTAATAGCGCCATCGGCTACGATGGCGCACGCACTTGTCCATGACGTCACGTACGTATGCACGCACGTAACAGCACATACGTTCACGAGAGTCCGATAGAATTTTCACGGCATCCCTTTTATCGGTACACAAATTCGGCCCTCTGCTCTTTGTTCCAATGACGCGCGTGCGTACATATGTTTTATCTTTTTAAATTCACCCCTCACAGTCACCAAGCACGCTGAATGGGAATGGCTGACGGTCTGTTTTTCTTCGTTGGAACCCCCCCTACGAAATGCCATAATAGTATGTACTGTCTCTGATACCGGGGCCAGGAATCCCACTAATGGGATTCCAAGAGCGGCTCTGGATTTAGGAGTAAGCCGCAAGTGGTTCCAATTAATCCGTGTACAGGGCGTTTCAGGGGACAATCGAACTACTGTGCGTACATGCGACACGGATTGATCTGCTATTTATAGCTTATGTATACGTATATCTATATGTGTAATACGTTGAGCATTTCCTTTCGGGAAAGGAGATACCGCGCGTGTGTCGGATATCTCGATAAGCACTAATTACTAGAGTGCGAGCGGAGTAGCTATGGGGACTTTATCGCGACACGATATGTCCCTAGATTGAATTCCCCTAGTGGGTAAGTTAGCTCAATGGCAATTTGATATATGGCGTTGTATCATTAGAATAGCGTTCGTAGAGAATCGTTTGTGGCGGCGGTATGGAAGGTCTGTCGACTAGAGAAAGGCTGAGTGAAAAATAAATAACTTCAAAATGGCGAAAACGCTGCGAACGGAGGAAAGTGGCGAAGCCAACAACAGGTTGTCAATATATATTCCAGCGCGGGACCTTTACCGTTTTTATACGTTCGACCAATTTGAATTTACTGGTCGATTAGTCGAATTTTCAAGTATCCGGTAGAGGTTGACGTGACGGGTCGTGATATTAGAAATATATGAGGGGGGGCAGGAGGGGGGAGGGGAAGAAGAGAGTGTCCACTTTCAAAAGTTTTCCATCTCGTTCAATAAATCATCGATGATGTCGAGTGGATAACGATCATCCAGTAAGTCGGTAATCCGATCGTTCCCCGTGACCGGTAGCAGCGCGGAGTTGAAGATTAAGTACCCCAAGAGATATCAATTTGTTGCGGCGTGGGCGTCGCGACGGCGGCGTCTCTGATGTGCGTGAGAGCAGTGCGTAGGTACACGAACCTATCAGCCGATCGGATCGATCCGATAGGCATCTTATAAGGGGCCCTTGCTACAGCCATAAGGTCCAGTTAAAGGGGGGGCCCCCCCTCCCCCCTCTACAAACAGGGTTCATTCTTGGAGCCGGTAGGTACTGCCTCATATCGAATGATGCGGTTTGAATTTTCTTGTTGCCGTTTATACCGTCAGTTATTTCACGAAGATGGTGCGCGCCCCCCAGCGCCACCATGCTGATGGTAATGATAGCGTGCCGTTAATTACCGCTAATGGCCGATTCCACGTAAAATTATCATCGTGAACGGATTATAAAAATCCTGACTGACCAATCGAGATAAAGCTATCAATTACCCAGCGGCTTCCCTTTGGTCGCTTTCACCACGTGGTTCGGACTCCTAGTGGCCGCACCGAGAACTATTCCGGTAGCCGTTTCTACCCGAGTGGCTAATGATGTTTCAATCAGACCTACGAGAATTATCTATGCTTTATCTTGGGACCCTCGAAGTTTCGACTACCTGGCTTACGGATTTTGGATCCCTTTTTTTTCCCCCCTATGAATCTTTACGACCGTCGAACACGACTTCGAACTATTCCTTGGACAAATCCTAACGTCTATGTCGACCGTCTCTTGGAGAAGGTTGTACACTACCGGGAACAGCCTATAAAGAAACACCGACAAATCTTAACCCTTCTGACAAGCCTCTACAAAGACGCCATTAGCACGTGGCGGTCATCGGCCATTACGTTGCTATTACCGCGTCGCATTAAGATGAGGATTATTGGTTTCTTCGTTAGAGTCCCGACGGAAAATAAGAGGTAAAAAAGAAGAAGTACCACTCTTGTAATTATCGAGCGATACTAATTGGAATTAGTTCTTTTTATGTGATTTAACCAGATTAACGATCGTTTCCGCTGACTTTTCAATCGTTCGCTCCGAGAAAGCATTATGACTCAATTAGTAACGATAATTTCCTACAGGATGATACTAATTAAAAAAGAAAAACCGTACAAGAATGCGTTTCGTAAACGAAACATTGTCAGTGTCTGAAATTCGGATAATAATTATTTTTCGCTCCACGAAAACGCGTTGAAGTACTTCAAAATTGAGTATAGTGACATTTTACGTTATCTAGGGGAAAAAAAAGTCATCTAGTGAGAATCTCAAACGTAATCCTGTATCATAAACGAAGGTGACGAAAAAATAGAAAAATGAATATTCCCTATACCAGGACATATCAGTATTGATAAAACGTCGTCAGTCATATTTTCCAAATTATAGGCGTTACAAATCGTAAAGGCTGTGGATCCCAGCCGTCTGGAAGCGACGAAGATTCGCAAGTCTGTGCGCATATCGCGCGAGCGCGCGTGACTCGAAATCTGCCGTCGCGGTGGAAACCGGAGAGGACGTCGGCGTCGTCTTGCTCGCGCGAGAAGCACGGAAATACGAACTCGTGTCCGCACTTACGTAAACCGAAACAGCAGTCCCGGAAAACAATTCTTGCGGTAGGTTTCCATCGAGAATTAAAATTCCGTGATAATTTTAATCATTATCGAACGCCGTAGAATTGATACTAATTAAATAAAAATTAATTGCGTCATTCAATAGGCATTTCTAATATTTCTCCATCGGAACGTCCAATAATTATTCTTGACTGTTAATTCTCTACGTGGAGACGAATAATGGGAATCGAAAGTGAATCCTGGTCTTTATGGTTAGAGAGTTCTCAGAGGGCGACACTGTTCTCACCGTTCCCGATCTGCTTAATCAGCGTTGGTTGAACGCGCTCAGGAGCCTGGTAATTATTTCCACAGCTATAAATACGGCAGTCGCGAGAGTGGCGACGCGCGGCGGAGTCTTCGTCGAGGGGAGTCGGAGGGTGGGGTGGGGATGAAAGGGCAATGGTGGGGACAAATGTCTGTACGCGGAGAGGGGAAATGGCCGTAATAAAAGACGAGCATGACTCGGAGGGTAATCAAGGCGATCAATTAGAAAGGAATGCTGCACGACTCTTCGCCAAGCGCCGCCAGACATCCCGGCGGATTAAAAAGGCATCGCGACGCCAAATTTGCTCGAGTTGTCGAGAAAATGAAAATTCGAGGACGAGGGACGTTATGATTGTCGATATGGTGACGCGAGGTGGTCAGATGCTATTTAAAAATAATAATTAAGATCAGATTGACTGATAAGACTGGGTCGTCTGGCTGAGTCGTATTTCTCGAAAATGAAGGAAAATGCTGCGCGCTTAGTCTTGCGCTAAAAAAAGAAAGATGGCGCTGGAGTTTGTTGAATTATTCTTTTTTGTTTCAGGCAAAGGATTTCACTACGTGGCCGACTGGATCGGCCATTTTTTTCTTTTGGATATCGACTACAACCATCGAGGGTTCTTTATTCTGGTGTCTCGCTTTTGGTTTTTCTATGTTTTCTTTTGGTTTTTTATTTTTACTTTTCTTTAAGCAACAACCGACGTAGATGGAAGCCCCAAGGCGCAGTGTCCGACTTTCCCGTAGCCGGTGAGTTTAATTAGTTGGCGCCACCGATATATTCCAGAAGGAATCGCGGCATTATCCCCACCACGAGCATCCGGTTTCTTCGTTCTGCTTGGCGTATTATCGTGGCGGCTTTGGTGGTCCGGAATAACTTATTAGCGGTCGATCGGAGCGGAGTCCAGGTATAGAGAAGGAATTAACGATTATGTTGCTCGATTGATAGCCGCGTTGGGTCCCCTTTTAAATGAATCATTAGTCGGTTTTTCGTGGCACAGAAGCCCAACCACATTCGATCCGCCATTATAATTTCTAATGAAGCGATATATCAAGCCGCGGGCAGTCAATCCCCAAAGGTGCACGTACCGCGAGGACTGTATACCGGTGAACAAAACTCTTTTTAAATAAATAAATAAATCGACGGAAAAAGCACAATGCACGAAAATGCATATGGCCTTATGGAAAACGCGAGAAAAAAGGGAATATCAAACTAGGGGGATTCCCCCTGTATGCTCTGACTTTTTCTCGGATATACACTAGAACGACAATGATTCTCCTTTGTAGCTGGATATAAAATGTAACCTGTCTGACACCCACGTTAATTTTTTAACGATTCATCATCGTCAACCTCGTACGCGCGTCACCTTTTGCTCTCGCGCATCCCTCCCTATTCTCTTGGCTTTTACCATCAGCGCCATCTCCATTCCACGACACCGTAACTTTTAGTAATGTCTTCACAGGCATCAACGAAAATTCCAGAGCCGCGAGGCGGCCATATATTATCTCATTAGTACATCGCATTTGAATGTCGCCTTTTTGATTAGCGTAAGCAAACGTGGGCGAGACGACACCTCCACCTTTACGGTACAACCTCCAACCCGAGGAGATACCATTCTACCTTCACGGTACACCTCCACGAATCATGGCGGTTCCGGTTACGGGGCTGAATCAGCGGAAAATCTTGGGGGATTATATTGAGGACGCGGCTGGACGCGTTCGTCGGCGCACCTGCTTCTGGACGCACCTGTACCTTTTTTTTTCTTTTTTCGGAACGCCTGATTGTGGTTAGGAAAAGTGACGAAACTGGAACGACATTCGATTCCACGTGGAACGATGTTTTTTTTTTTCATTAATTACAGTCGCGAACGACGGAAAGTCAAATCGCGAAAAAAGGAAGAAGTTCGGCAAGTCGCAAAGTACTGTAATCTCGCGACAAGGTAAACTGCGAGCGGAACGAGTTCTCTGTTGAAAATGGAACATGCTGCTAGACGTTTACAGAAATGTATTTCAGATTGAAACTGTCGGATTCGTGAGATGTCTCTGGGTGTAATAATATAACGGGCAATCTGTCAGTTATACGAAGTCAAAGTTAAGAGACGCAGTATTCCCGAGGCTCGTGATTTAATTTTATGTTGAACGTGGAATTCGAATCGAGCGATAATAATGGAGCATCTGGTTAGCCACTTCCATGTCACGAGATAGATATTATTAACATCGAAAGCTTCTCCCTCGCGTCTTTATAGCTCTGACTCGCCACGGAACGTTTAGAGTTTAGACCTTTCGACACGCGTTGGCTTTGCCAAACGCGAGTTATTCCTGTTATCCCGTCGAATTATTGTCAAACCCATATTAACTGTCCACCAGAAACGTAAAACGTGTAAACACTTACGTGCGTATGATTCGGTTGAAAAATTTCGACTCTCATGATATGGCTGATCGTACTGAATGTGACTTTCGGGATAAAAACGATAGTGGCGCCATCCAGCGGGACATCGTCGGTACTACGCAGCCGTAACGTCAGTACATTGTCATTGTTCTTACCTGAAACAAACACATGACAAAACGTGTAAATAAAACAACAACACGTGAAACAAGCTTGAACATCCTGAAAGTATACCACGAGGCGTTTGAGGTTAATTGTAAGTTAAATAATGCGCGCGAAATTTGAATTATGGAAAAGCCTCCGAGAATGGATCCAGAGAATTCGAGCGTCGTCGCTACCGTAGTAACTCGGTTGGCCAGAACGAAACTCTTTCAACATTCACCAAGAATTCATCGTGCATGCTAGATCCCCGTAAAATTACCATTATTTTGTAATGGTAATTGTTTCGCTAACATGGCCGAGTGGTTAATTCGCGCCCACACGTGCGCTCGCAATTACCGTCCCGTGAGAGCGGTTGGCTCGGGAGATATCTCCTAGTAGACAATTTTACTCGGAATGATACGACGCCCGAGAGGACAGCGTCTAGCGCGCTATGATTCACCGGTACGTTGTACCTAAAGGTACGTGCACACCGAATATCACAGTCCCGGTTAAATTCAACGCTTTAAGTAATACCAACGAAGCAGGATAACCAACCCCGAAGATTTCAACACAAAAATTCCAATTACCATTTGTACTTGAGGATTTTACGAGGGTAGCGCTTCAGTGATGTCTTCAAATGGCAGGGCGTGTATGGAACGTATAGGTACAGCTTAAGCCTGACGGCGCGAGGATGCTGCGGATGCTGTAGACGTCCGAGAGGATCGAGGGGGCACGAGAAGAGGTACGAGTTTACTCGCAAACTCATTTTCTGCAAGATTGCCTTCCCAATCGGGCGCTGCCGCTAAGTGGAGCAATATCGAGACTCATCAGTGTAGCCACTTGACGGAGATACAGAGGCTGCTGATGCTGCGATGTACCCATCGCTTTGGCTCTTGGTACAAGGGGATACACGTTGCAGACACCAAGAAGATGATACGAGTCAGAGTGGCGGATGGGAAGAGGAATGGCGATCGCGACTTTGGAATAGGAAGGCAATGGTGCAATGATGGATGCGATCTTGCACCATGGTTATGGTTATGATCCATTACGGTGTAGGTACTATGGCGTAGCATGGTGAGCTATGGTGTTTCTTGGTGTGCCAGAAGGTTGGTTAGTGAGAGAGAAAGAGAGGAAGAGAGAAAAAGAGAGAGAGAGAGAGAGAGGCTCGGTAGAAAGATGGCGAAGGGACTATGGAGAATTGTATAGAAAGAGCGTTACAAGCCCTCCACGTCTCACGGTCTGATTGATCGGCGGTAACAGTTGGTGCTCGAGACTCAGGTTGGGTCCCCCAGATAGGGCCCCGACTGATTCCTGTCTCTTTATTCCTTCCGTCGTGTCTCTCTTCGCTTCATTTATCTCTCTCGTCGATCGGTCCCCCTTTCTCTTAGCTCTTGACTCTGCATCGCTAACCTCAACTCGCGAGTTCGTCCCTGCTGGCTTCGGGCCCATTTAATTTCGTCGAGTCCCAAAGCTTGATGAAAAAGTCCGATTTATGGGGCCAGTGGCAGAATTGAAATATAACCTCGGCAACCTTCTCGGGATCATTGAAAGATTCGTGACAATGCCTCTATTTGTTTTTCGTTCTAATAAAAAATTTAATATCGTCTCTTTAACGTTGTTTTTGGGACTCATAAACACGCTGGATCACTATATCGCTTCTTCGCGTGTTAAATAATGCGCTCCGAGCACGTTAATAGCTCTGAAACTCGGAGAGTGGAGTTTCCTTAGCCCGGGAACTTCCAACCGAACCCACACAGACGCTACAGACGCGCAAGAAACGGAAGTCGACATAAATCGCCGCTTACTCGTCATTAGCAGGATAACGTTACAAGTCCCAGAGCGTGTTATCCTGGAGAGCGAAAAAAGGTTATCCATCCCAGTCCCTCCTCCCAGGGATACCGATTCTCCGCGGTTACCGAGGGGATACCGGAAAACTGCGACACGCCGAAAATAGGAAGCCTCTGTGTGTGACTTTGTGTAGCGACCGAGAAGAAGCTGTAAAAGAAGAAGAAGAAGAAGACGCGGAGGAGTAGACCCCGTTTCCTGAGGACAAGGAGACTAAGGTTATGCGACTCGGAGGTGGAGCTCGTAGTAGGTTAGAGCTGGAAGAAGAAAGAAGAGGAACAAAGGACCGTTGGCTGCCATTAGGCCAAGGCAAACAAATCAATCAGCCAGATAGAGGGTTGACGTGGTCGAGAGCAACTCAAAGCAACTGCGGCAAAAAAGCGTTTCAGCTTCCGGGATCTCGTAAGGGTTCGACTGGCGTGGTTGGATCTTCGATTCGAAGAGATTACTTTGTTCCGCCGAGAGTTACGACTTTGTCCGATAGACGAGGGGGAGGGGTGGGGGAGCTTCGAGGGCAATTGGAAAGACGGCTTATGAAAAGTGGGGTTGAAAATACTTTTAGCAACATATTTTTTCAATCATCCATGTTGCAGTATTTACGCGGGACAGATGGCGCCACTTTTGATCTCGAGAGTTCGCGTCTGGCTTGACAATTATAAAGCGTTGTGAAATTATTCGTTTTCAATTTGAAAACGTCAACGTTGTAACACGTGATTTGAATTAAACTAGTAGCGATATTTCCATTGGCGATAGGTGTCACTGTCGTTCGAATACTCGAGAGGACTACTTGACGTTTTGTGGATGAAACGAAAAAAAAATTTGTATCCACGAAAAAGTAAAATAAAAATGAAAAAAAATATAACCAAACACTTAAAGGGTTCCGTGGACCAAATCTGAATACGTCGGTGGGTTCGTTGCGACAGATTTCCGCCGAGAGACAACCTACTTTTCTAACCTCAAAGTGGCCCAGCTCGATGTCTCCACGAGCTTTTTAATTACCGGCTTCCTGTCATCGGGAGATGCTTATTCGTCCCAGCCAAATAAACGGGAAACGTTGTGCATCGTGGAGGAACAAGAAAAGGAGGAAAAAAGTCTTATGTCGGGCAGAAGAAGAGGAAAACGAAGAGGTTAACGGGGATGTAAGAAAATAAAAAAGACAGTGAATGTGACGAAGGTAGAGAAGCGAGTTGAGATTGTGAGAAGTAGTGGGAGTAAACAGGGACACATTTGCCGGCAGATGCTCAAAAATAACTTTGCTCTATAATAATACTAATCGTGGTCTCTAGTGGCGCACCGTTTTCCCTCATCCTTCCGCCGCCATTCTAACTATAACGGGTAGGTTACTATAAAATATCGCGACAAAAACTCTTAAACGACAAAAAGATCCACGAGACGCAAAACTGAATCTGCATAAGATTTAACGAAATTTAAGATGATTATTTAAAATTTTGTACAACATCCACCAAATTTGACTAGTGCATTTGAATTAACAGCGAATGTTCGGATACGACCGCATGTGGATAACGGGACTGTGTAACCTATAAAGAATAAAGATAAATACGTGATAAGATACTTTTCATTTTACGGCTTAGATCCAGAGATACGGAGTATTAAAAGTATGCGCGTATTATCCTATGACCGTCGAGACCAGGATAAAACAGGACACGCCTACAAAGATGAAGCACGGGACTAAACTACGACACGGGCCTATGCACATGATCTGCAGTACTTAACTGCATGCACAATATAGTATGATGCACAGTTACGCAAAGTTGTTAATGGCCTCCAACGTATATTAAGTATACGCTATACGAGTTTTACAAGTTTTACCGATAGGTGGCTACGTGGAATTGGATGATGACCGGTGGTAACGACGACAGTAATAAAACTGTGGAAGCACTCTCACGGCGACGAATAAAAAACGATCATAAAGAGATAAATACAAGTATTCGACTGTCGAAGTACGAATGCTCTGGTCTCGCGATTCCAATATGGCGTACGGTCGGGCAGATGTCGAAAAAAATACTGGTCGCGTTACGCATTCAATTAATTCGGCGCTAACGATCGTTCGAACTGGTTCCCTCGACTGAGCCGCTGGTTCATTGTAATTGCCCAATTAGACTGTAGAGGCGAGATTGGCGCTAGCCACGCCTGAGGAAATATTAGCGAATCGTATTACCAAATTGTTATTAACGTTAAGCCAACGGACAGCAATTGTCTCCATTGAAGATTGACGGGAAGCAAGAATAAAGAGGAAAAGAAAATAAAAGTATGAAAAGTACCTATGGACTCTATACGCCGTACCTGGTAGTTCCCTGATGTCTTTGGTTATTCATAATTTTCGGGCGCTACGGTGGCGCCACCGCAGCATCTAATCCACCAAGTAGTAACTAGCTGGCAGTTTATTATACGTTCGAAACGTCGACTTACGGCACGCCCGTAAAACCAGTGGCGTATTGCCCTCTTTCGCTCGTGTCAGTTTGCGAGTATCCACTTTTACGAGGCGCATAATCCTGCGGAACGACATAATTTCCAGCAGCTCAAAACAAGCTCAACCGGGGTTCAGAGGGCGCTGCTTGTCGAGGATAGCGAGAAGACGAGGCCTTACAGTCCCCATAGGCTGCCACCAGTCAAGTGTGCTGTATTATTTATGGCCTGTAAAAATAACGGGTCGTGCCTAACCTTCATTTTACATATTACCGACAAACCTTGCAGACAGTGTCTCGCAAGATTTCTAACTGCACGTCTTAACCTTTTTTTTGTTTATTTCCGTTAAATACGAGCAAGTAAGAAATTTCTCCGTGATATCTTTCTAGCAGCAGCATCAACCCGTGTCCGGTTGTCTTATTGCCCTGGACTTCATCCAGCATGGAATTCACCTTACGTAAATCAACTTTTAAGCGCGCCTAAGTCCACCTCTGGATAAACACGACTGTGAATCTCCTTGGAATCCGAAATGAATCCATCCGGCTGATTAAGGAGCGAAGTTAACGTCGTACTGTGAAATTTACGCGGTTATGACTCCAGGTCGCCGTGCAATGTTGTAGCAACGCGGGAAAATTCAAATTCACTCGATTCGTCTCGGCGAACGCGGTTGACAAAGCTAAATCGTCTATACGAGGCTGAATGGCGATTCGACCAAAGCCAATGCACTGTTGCTGCTAATGGCCGGTCGATCGTGGCCGATGCCGATTCCAGAAAGATAGCAAAAGAAGAATAAAAGTTAGAATAAGAATAAAACGAGTGATAGGGTGGCGGAGGAGCAGAGTCGATGAGAAGCAAGAGACAGGGTCGAAGAGCAGTGCCAGGTTAAAGCAGAAGGTATCCAAGAGAGGTCTCGGTAGGTTGAGGTAGGTGGTCCAATAAATATTCCGCGGGGCAGTTTTCAATTAACGAAACGACACGATCGCGAGAGCCGCCATTGGTGGTCCCCGAAGGCAACGGCGTAGGACCCACGTCGGTTCGGCTTGTCTTGGGCCCTTTTATTTCCTCGTGTCACGTGGAATAAAAAGGAGGGGGAACGAGGGTACCGGGCCCGGGTTCGCAGGGGCCCACATCGCGCTACACGGACCCCGGACGCAACGGGTAGAGATACCGAGGGGGACCACGTAGAGGAGTAAGGCCCCCCCGAGTATCATTAAGCAATTAACTCTATCTTACATCGATCTACCCTGATCAGCCAGCCAAGCATACTTATGCTCTTCTCCTTCGGTTACCAGCCATCGTAATTGGGTATTAGTCCCCTGTGTTCTCGGTTTCACATTTTTCGCATTCCCAATAGGCCTGCCTCTGCCTTGCCTGCCTTTGCCTGCTTCGTTTACCGTGTTCGCCAGCATCCGTGGTTGCTGGATCCCCTGGTCATCTTCTTGCTCCGGTAGCTCCAACCGCTTCTCTGCCTTCTTGTAATTTGCCAGTAACCAGGACTTTTTTAATTAGCATAGCTATACCGAACTGGATTGGGGGCCCTTTTGGTGGTCTCCTTCTTTCTCGATGGTCTTTCAAATATGGCCGCTACGGATACCACGTGGTACCGTATCCCGATGGACGTTGATTATTGCACAGCCTGTATAGCGCGAGCGAGGAAGCATTTAATTCCGTCCAGAAATACGGCGATTCCTAGTCCCTCGGTGTGTGACAGTCTCGCTTGCCAAGAAGCGCCGTGTAGGAATTAATTGGCCGCGGCGTTCTCGAAAAAGAAAAGAGAATACCGCCCGACATTTGTTTCCCGAGTGAGTTCCTAGAGGGCCAGGACGTCGTGTTCCTAATACGTCGCTACGTCACGATTAAGAGTCTTTATTACGTACCTCGCGAATACGTGCTCGCCGATTAAGTTGCAAATGGCTGCCGTGATACGATAAGTCAATGAACGCCGTGGGGACGGAACGTCGATAATGAAATATTACTTTTTCTTTTACACCTCCTCTAGTAACAAATATGTTTTTAACAATCCTTGAACAAAGATATGGGGCGCGACGCAGTCTGGCTCATCTCCGACATTTCTCGGTAAAAGCTCAGTATTATGGTTACTGAGAAATCCGTCGTGGCGCTACGGTCTACGGATTTTAAGCTGCTTATCGCAACGATATACTAAGAAAATAATATCTCGCTACTTCCTAGAATAACAACGAGGGTATAAAATCTGAATTAAAAATAAATCACGCTAACGTTCGAGTATCACTGAACCTAACCTAACCTCTGATCGAAATAAAGAAAAAAAAAACACTTTTCAACGATAAAAATAATTATATTATTTGTTCCTCGCAACCAGCATCAACCGACAGTATAGTATCAACAATATTTTCAACATACCAATGGTTCCCTCTGCGCACGGAGCCGCGTTATAATACATTAGAGTCCTTTGCGACGTAGGAGAAACAAGATGAGCCGTGTAATGGCCCAACGGCAATTCGCATCAAAGGGACCTGGTCCAGTCGCGGGTACTGATCTTCGTATTCGCGAGAACGAGTTCCTATGAAAACCCCCGGGACGCGACGATATATATCGCCCTCGTAAATTCACGAGATAACTGCCGCGAGGGGGCGTGACGACGTAGTGGCACGTTTGTCGTTTAAAATATTTTACAGACCTCCTATGAAGCTCGACTGCCTCCACCCATGGACCAATGGGGTTAGATCAGACTCCGATTACGTTAAAGCCAGATTACACGGGACGAGGCTCGATTAAGATTACGATTAAGTATATCCAATCAATTGACCATTCGATTCCATTTGACAATCCAGAGGCTGCTACTCGAATTTCGCCCACGCTTCTCACCTCGAAGAAAGACGCGCGATGACGTCACGATTCCCGCGAATTAACTCGACCGATCATTAAGAGAATATCGCGAATATCTCATTCGCCCAATTCTCATATCGAATCGCAACGTTAACATACGTGCATCCCTGCTGATCGACCATAAAGCCTAACCTCATCACACGCACGAACTTACCTTAAGGCCCCGTACACACACGGCCGAACCGAAGTACTCGCATAAAGATAAGCCGGGCATGCTAATAGCACAGATTAGCGATAGCACTGTGCAACGTCGCGATAGGTATACACTGTTGCGTCAAGCCCACCCGATATACAGGGTGTACGAGAAGTCTGACAAAGAGACGGGTAATCGGTATCCGAAGTGACGGCAATTCGATATTTCACGTAAATGAAAATTCTTTGAGACGCAGGCATTAAAGATACAAAGCAAAGAGACGGGGGGAGTGATGAAGCACAAGAGCAAAGAGCGCAACAAGTAGGATAGGACTTGTGAAAAAGAAAAGTTTCGGAACACACCCTGTATAGGAAGCGAAGAAGGGCCGGGGAACCACTTTAAGCAGGTTCTATAAAGACACAAAGTGCTTCGGGAGGCATCGTATAAGCGTTCGATAACGAAAAGGGTGCGTTTAAACAAATAAACGTATTCGCACGCGTTAACCGCGTTGTTAACAACTTTAACGCGTTTACAATAAACGACTGGTTGGCGTAGCGACGAGCGATTATCAGCGACAGAGACCGAACGCAGTGCGACGTATCGTCTAATCTCGAGACGTCTTGGAAACGACCGAGTGCCTAAGCTGCCTGAACCTAATACGATACAATAACACAGACAGCAGTATTATTATTATTATTAAGTATAGAGTATTTCGCCTTCCGCCCACCAGAGGGTTAACGTCTGCAGCACGCATGGCTCGCATCAAGTTATCCCTCGGTCGTCTTCCCTGCAGGTCCGTGACAGAAGCGAGAGGGGGAGGTTAACGGGGGGGCCCCTAATAATAGCCGCCAAGGAAGAATGTATTGCCAGCAATTAGTTGCCAGGCTTCTCTTCAAAGTGAGGAGTAAAACATGTCGCGTCGTGCCCGGGTCCCACCCGGGGGACCGGAACGTTGCGTGTCGGGAGCGCGAAGCGCTGACATAAAAAAGTTCCTAGGAATAAGGGCGTCGTAGTCGAGCGGCGTCTTTTGAGCGAAGTGCCTCGCCCTCTCTGCGTCCCGCAACTCCCCCACCCCGCCCCCTTTGCACTCTTAGTCTCGCGAGGCTTCCCTGCAATACCTGCCCCCCCGCAGGATCATTTCAATTTCAACTTCCACACGACTGCCACCACCGCTTCAGCCGAAAGTTCCCTAGGGAATTTTCTCACTCCCACTTGGCCGCCCTCTAATATCATTTTAGCACCGAGTGGTCTCCTTCGCGTAACCCAACAGTGCTACTACGAGAATCACAGGGGGGGATGGGGGGGCTACCCTCCCCTCGCCACTCTTGACTGTCTGGCATCGCGGAGGGGGGCGCCACTCTTGCGCCACAGAAATAGATCGCTCTCTCTGCCTTCTCTTGGTGGGTAAATGGACATGGGGTAGAATGACAAGGGGGGAGTACGAGGGGGCGAGGCTAAAGGGTATAAAAGGAAGTGGGATACGGGGAAGGTCATTAGTCAAGATGAGATGGAATAACAGGATCGTCGACGCTGTGAAAACATTCGGCTCGAGACGAAGTGGATTCGGGTACCTTCGTTTTACGTTACCCGCAAGGCCCCCTCGTGTTTCGTTTCTCGCCGCCACGGGAACTGTGGGTGCTGGTGGGCGCGCGTTGCATTGGATCCCAGCAGCCGAAAAACAAGCGGCCACTGTCTTGCAGCCGACGAGAGCCACGTGTCCCTCTTGATATTTAGTCGAGATTAGGTTAGGTTGGACTACGGAAAGAGAAGGAGGAGTTCATTGAGCACTACACTGAGGCGTCGGTATTGAAAGAATTTTTTATTCCACGTAATATCCCGTAAATGCAAGATGGCCGACAGTGACGATCGGACGTTTGGGTCTATGAGATCAAGATGGCCGCGCCCTTGCGAAACTAAGAAGGGCCCTCCTGTATATAAAAGGACAGGAAAGAGAACCGGCACGCGGTTTGTACTTGGGTACGTGTGAAGAAACGCAAGGGAAAGCATTCGTTTTACAAGCCGTCCGCCTCGACATTATAGCTGGTTTATTCAAACAGAAGCCGCGTGATGCCTCCTGAATAAGAAACACGGAACCATAAGGAAACAAGGATATACTACGAAGAAACCCGTACGAGAGTATACGAACATATGCACTCGTGTGTGTTGCGCGTGTGTTGGTATCCTAAAGCCTCGTTCACAACGCCATATTGTTTTTTTTATGCCTACAATATTGGCGTTTATCCTATCCGATCAAACGAATATCAGAGTCCACGCAATTGTATCCTGTACAATAATTATAATAGTCAGACTCCTGCCAGGAATACACAGCCGGATATTCTCCATTACGCGTATCTATGTATAGCGCGCGTTATTTAAACGCATCATGTAGGCGCGCCATCGCGAGTATCGTCACGTAGCGTATTACAGGTAATTCCGAGCGTAAAGCGTTCACACCTGGCGACGAGGATATTTCGCTCTCAGGAAATCAGACACGTCGTCTCGAATATCGATGCGATCACATTGTTTGGCAGTCGTCGTTGCGATAGGAGTTTGCCGATTAATCCTAACGAAGCTCAGCTGTCACGAGTATTTCCGAACGAAACCCCTCGATAAAAAAAGGTCCACTTTACGTCCACGTGAATATTTCAACGACACGAGAAATCCCTGGCCCCTCAAAAAGAAAAGTAAAGAATCTCACCAAACATCAAAGATCAGTCAAAGATATTCCAGTGGGCAAAAAGCAAATTCAAGATGGCCACCCGACCAATTTTCACCGATATCAAATTCTCCGCTCTATCCAGCCACAAAGAACCGACCGATACTAGCAAGATAAATTCCTAGTCACGGGTCACCTAATTATTAAATCAAGAGAACACAATCGATATAAACGTAACGTCATTCACGTTCTATCCGAAAAAAGCGTAACGACTGCAACGACAACCAACGGACATAGCCAACGAGACGTAATACAACCGTTAACGAAAACGCAGCATTCTCTCTCTCTAACAGCCCTATATCCCCACTGACTCACGGGCGTAAATTAGCCGTGCGCGCGTGTCATTATCCCAGCACGCAGACTCACGCGAAGCTCCGGCATGATGGAGTGTAAATAAAGCACGTCAATCATGCGGTGTAACATATCACCTACGGGCGAAGGAAAAGCAGTTCCCTGCTTGCAGCGGGGAGCAGCGTTGGTGCTCGACTGCGCTCGGCTGCTCACGTCCTTCCTTCTCTATACCTATAGCTTACAGAGGTTCGGCTATGTTCGCACAAACTCGGTCGCGCTCGTGGGTCTCTGCCGTCTCTGCCGTCTCTCTACCGTGGGACACGATCGTCTTTGCCAGTCTTGCCAGTCTCTTCTTTTGCGAAGAGAACCAATGCCGAGAGACTTGACTCCTTCGGACACGATTGCTCGCACACACAATCCTAAGAGACCGGGCGTCCCGACGCACTCGACGGCCGTCCTCGCCAACTTCGCACACTACGGGATCCCGACTTCGTGTTTCACTCACGAGGAGAATTCACAGTCGCTGAACTCGCGCGACCGTACCTCTCTGGGTTCCTTCTTGTATATACAGGATTTTTCATCCTTCCGAGTGGCGGTGGTAATGGTGGTGGTAAGGCTACCTGGAGATTCACCTTAGTGAGTTTTTGAAGTAACGCGTGGAGTGAAGGGGGTTTTAGGGGTGGTCGGGGGAGGGAGGGGGTGAAATTATGAGCTGAGTTAACGTTGAGCTAGGTTAGGTAAGCCTTTCATAATTTACTTGGAATACATGAATCTCCGTTTTGGTCTCCGTAATGTACGATTCCTTGGAACGTATAGTAGGTTCGCGGTAACGTATTATGTTAGGTTGTTTGACTACGTGGCTATATATATTACTATAGGTATACGTATTATATATATATACTGTAGATGTACCACTCCTGACTGTTTTACACGCTATGTCGACGTCGCACTATAACCAAGCAGATTCTATTTTTGACACGATATTATTGCTTGACGAGGATAATTTCCATAGGCTTACAAGACAACTATTAATATTCACTAGGCTGATGTGCTGATCCACCATGATACACTGTATCACCCCCCTCTCCTTGTTTCTATATAAACTGTATACGAGTAAGGTAAAAATAAAATAAAAATAAAATAAATCGCAAGCGGCTCCCTCCATTGTCATATTCTTATTTTACACGTTTCTGTACTTCATTAACGAATGCATAAGGTTAAGACGTAGGAAGCTCTCGCACCTGGCCTAAAACTCTCTCCGCTTCTATCGGTTCTCGTTCTCGCCAGATTCTCTCTCTCTCTTTCTCTTTCTCTCGCACTCTCTCTCTCTCCACACCGTAGTAAAGCTACCTTCACTCCTCGCCCACGCGAGCTCACTTATTCACTCGCCCAGTCAGTCAGTCAGTCGCGCAGACTCGCTTAACTCACGCATTCGCCCGTCTCACTGATGAATTATACAAAGGATGCTACGGCCTCTTTCGAAGCGACGTCCACCAGCGAGGAACGCCCATGCGAGAAGAGAGGCCGACGATCAGGCACGAGCAACATAGAGCAAGGCACACCTCTTTTGTCCCTCGGAACGGCGAACGTGAATTTTGGTCACGTGTCGTGGCGGGGTAGGTAAGGTAAGGTAAGGTTAGGTTACGTTAGATTAGCCTGGCGTAAATCGCAAACAAAGGAACTGCCGGAGCGCGAATGCGATGCCTTGAAAAAAAAAACGTGCAGTGGACGTGGTTGTTAATTTTTGGCTAATTTTGACTGTTGACTTTTTTCTCTCTCTCTCTCTGTCTCTCTCTTTTGCGAACGCAAAAGTATATTCGCGGCAAATTCGAAGCTCACTGGAGGATATTCGAGAAGACCAGGAGAACCATCACATTCGACGAGGCGATCGAGAGGCTAATTGCATGGCCGTGTACTTGGAGGCAAACATAGTCAGTGTCTCTCAACCTGTAACTTCCGAGTTTCAATTTTGACTTTTTTTTTTCAAATTTTACGAGTAAAGTTCTTCGCTACTTGGTATACCAATTCCATTGAGGTATAAGCGAGGTGCACTTTGTCCTTTTCATCGAATCATTCTCAACTGGCTGAGAAGCACTGCACTGAGTTAATGACACCGATGTTATCGGGTCTCTGTCCTATCCTGCCCTATCCGATCCTTATAATCCTCCTCGCGTTATTAATCGCCAGTCCGGTTTCTACATTAGTTACCCACCTATCTGGCCATTCGAGCGCGGTTAAAGGTCTCGCGAGTAGCAAAAGATTCGAACGGACATTAGCCGCGAACAAACCGTCGTATGGCGCAACCGATACCCACGTTCGAATCTTCGAATTTGAAAATTTTTTTTTCTTTTCATAACGATCCACGTGCACGACCTTTTTCCTTATTTCATTTCGTTAGATCGTCATCAATGGCCGCCATCTTGACGACTGGCAAGAATATCGCTGGCTCGTTACTACGATAACTACGACTCTGAGCTACTTAATACGATGAATTATTTATAGGGGACCCCATTGTATGCGATTTGACAGCAGCCGTTTCTTCATTCGCTACCTGTTTTAATGAACTCTCACCAGAGGGTACTGACAGCGCAGGATCAAGAGGGGCCTTACGTATAATTATATTGTACGAACGTGCCTCGCGTGGGCCCGCTCTGTACGTCGCGAACGTTTAAGGCGTCCATTATGTCATCGAGAGGTTGCCGATTTTTACGTCAGACAAGAATCGTCATTCGTTCTACAATGTTCCATCGCCAATTCGTCCTACAGGTGACGACCGTTGCTCAAGAGATCGGATTGGCTATACTGAATTCCAAAATCTAACCTAACCCAAGAAGAAGAAAAAAAAGTAACAATAGCAATATCCTCGGGCTTTCTGTGACCTTTGAGAATGAAATTTAATAGACCGCATAATACACTTTATAACCGCGCTAATGGCAGTAATATAAATCGTTAACGGCCCCGTCTGAGTTTTATGCGATTTCAATGGTCGCCGTTTTTTTTTGTCGATGACCCGCGATATTCAAAATACATTTAACGAAACGTCTATATATATATATATCGCGTCAATTTTTACTTTTGAAAAGTAATCGGAAACCTTCGCTCCTATCTCCACGACTGTGCAGTCGATCGCTCATCGTGTAATTCGAATCTGTTGTGTGCTCGTGGGTGGCGCTAGTATCGGATCCTCATTGGATAACGCTTATACGAGTAATCGAATGAGAGACTGAGGCAGATGCGATATATACAGGTATAGTGCATAGAGAGAGAGAGATAAATGCTCAATAATGAGTCAAAGACCCGACCTACCCATCCAACTACCCACCCACCCAAACCCAACGCGCCTACCGGCAGTGAGTCAGTCGACGGGCGTTTTACAGGTTATTGACGAGCGTTTATCCTATACGATAAACACACGTCACGTTTAGCACACGAGTCTAGTTCATTTGATTTTTCGCGCGATAACCCCAAGACGAATTTGTAGGTTAAAAATTCGAGATCCTTATGCAGAGAAATCAGGCCCAATTTATCCAAGTGATACGACGCCTACGTGCGATCGGCCATATTGAAAGCCATATCTGACGCTATTTCAGATATAATACTGGCTAATATTAATGATGGTAATGCCAGGTTAACGGGTAGACGCTTATTGGAATGGTTACATTGGTATAATCTGGTACCCGTTGACAGGTGCTCCGGTACCAATCCTCTCTTTCGCCATCGATCGATAACCCGATAAAAGGCCCCTTTCGTTTATCGAATTCCCGTCATTATCCACCAATAATAATGTGACGCGTCGGCGTCGATCACTACAGGGCCTTTCAGAAATGTCTTATCGCATAATATTTACATGCTCGCACCAACGCTCTGTAAGATCGACCCACGCAATTCGCCATGGTGAACCAATAAAATCTTACGCTTACTTAAAGAGCCGAATTCGTACGACGCTCGAAATAAGAATCCCATAAGCGGCTCGTAAAAGAGGGTAACGGCTCCTGGCGAAACTTTTTCTTTTTCTTCTTCTTCTTCTTCTTCCTCCTCTCGAGCGGATTCGCCAACACCAATACAATCTCTTATGGCGTTACCATGGACTAGCGCCATCACTGCTCTCGGCAAATCTTCGTTTATTGCCATGACTGCCTTATAGCTCTACTGGGCCATTGCGCTACTCTAAGGAAATGCATATAAACCATGTTTCGAAGAGTTTTCATGAAACGACCGTTTACGAGCGGGCGCAGGCTCTCGGTCGTTTCCGGTAAATTTCGGCTACGGTCGTTCCTATCGACACAGGAAAGTGTCCCCCCCCTTCTCCCACTAAACCAGTGAAATGACGAATTACCAAAGCTGCTCTTAAACACAATTCCCGTTTTAACGAGTCGATAACGAAACAGCCTTTTTACAGGCGCATAGCTATGTTTATGTTGTCCGAGGAATTAAACGCGACGCCCATATGTTGGCTCGTTCGGAACTCGTGGGATTCGAAAGAGAATTTTATTACTACAAAAAAAAGAAAGAAAGAGGAGTTTCCTTCGAGAGATCTCAAAGTCGAACAGTAAAGTTTGAGAATTGTATAATAGAAACAAAAAATGTAGTTACACTAGTTCTTAATGAGTTTTTGAAAAATTAATTGATGCCAAAAATGTTTTTTTTTTCAATGCTCATGTCAGACACCATAAAAACCTCTGCTATCACAAAGCACCGTTATACAGTAGCGAACCTCATCAGATAACAACATTTAGGGTCGCGCCTCGACTCGCAGCCATCGCGTCGAATAAGATGCGATCTTACAAATTACATTAGGTGCTAAAGTGAGACAAGGCCCTAAGACAATGGCCGGCCCACGCACCCTGGCGGCTTTCTTATAACGTGACCACGAATTACCACTGGCTCTGCTCTCTCTCTCAAGTCCATCAACAATCTGACAATCTACCATGGACAGTCTTCTCTCTATCCGGTACCTGATCCTTTCATACGAAATTCTCTCAGGTGACCCTTTCCCCTCTATTGGCATAAAATTGAAACGCCTGGGCCCTATGCGTCACACGATGACGTATAACGACGCTCCCAGCGAATGGCCGATGCCTGTTGGCTCTTGGGCTGTTGACTATCGAGTAGGCAGATAGGGCCTACTTAACACAATACCTTAACGCGAGTCTGACACAATGGAACGCAAGGCGTGACCGGGATTCTATTGTCTTAACACGTTGTTCGAAGCGACGACGTTGATACTTGATCGTAAATCTAGGAGACGGCGGCCATGTTACCTATTACCGATAGATTGTTAATACCGATAGATTGGTAATTGACAATTTTCAGATTGAACGATTCACGGTCTTCGTAACGTACAGTATATCGCTGTATATATGTATAATCGAAGCTTTGTCCAATATAGCATTATTAATTGGGCAGTTATAAAATTATTTAAATTATTAACGATATATCACTGCCCAAGACACTCGAGTCTATCAAAGGCCCATTGCGTATGCGCGCTCCTCTATGAATCCTGGCTAAGTAGATATTTTTTTCTCTGAAAGGCCATTACCGCGCACGATGTCACGAGCAACAAGGCTAATCTTCAATCATAAATCTACAAACGTCAGGTACGCCCAGTATTCGTGTCACACAACACCTACAGTGCTTTTCAATTAACCCATTGCAACATCGTGTATCAGCTGCCACTTTTGGTACACGGGACACACACAACGGGTTAACTATTTAACATTTATAAATATATCAATAACAAATGACAAATATTCTATGATGATATACAGGGTGTATAAATTGTTCGAGCATATCGATTTCATAATTCAAACGCGCTTATGCGTGTATATATATATATTCAATTATTTGTTACCATCCATAAGTGATCATCTTCACTGAGCCTATCGTATCCGACGACAAGTTCCAGAACGTAAAGGCGTAAAGACGTAAACGCGTAAGACGGCAGCGACTTTCACGTCGAGTGTGGGCGTCGAGTAACGCGCATGTAAACCAGCCATAAGATTCTCCTGGGTGGAAACGTCAACGGGCCAATGATGGATCACGTATCAGGAAGCGTGAGTGGCCGAAGAGGGGCCCGGGCAATGACAGTTCGGCAGCGTGAAATGACTTCATAGCTGGCAAGATAATCATTAGCAGGGGGATCATTCGGTGTTTCCGGTCTAGCTTGTGTTTACAGTCCGTGCCGAAGCGGAACGTTTTTCTTTGATAGTTTTCACACGTGGCTATCTCTTGCCTTGTTTCGCCTTTCTTTCATTTATTTATGCGCGTACGAAAGGATGCGGAAGGAATACCCCGTGGCTTTCGATGATTTTTACGATTCCCGACTGCAACCGCCATCTTCTTTTTTTTCACATTCCTTCGAATCTTCACGGAATTACTACGGGCTACGAAGTTTG
Organism: Pachycephus smyrnensis; assembly: GCA_030142225.1. Taxonomy (NCBI): domain Eukaryota; kingdom Metazoa; phylum Arthropoda; class Insecta; order Hymenoptera; family Cephidae; genus Pachycephus; species Pachycephus smyrnensis. Next base: position 55,016 of record JARQST010000723.1, read on the forward strand.
GGTATTTTCGAATTCTTGAGATTCCTTTTATTTCTTCTTCGTCAAAATCTTGTTGCAAGTCATTGTCGGGTAGATGGCAGTGCGTTCGTTAATCGTAGTTTAATTTATGACGTCCATAAACGGTGAAACGCGGTGATCACTGATTTGAGAATTTCTATGGGGATAACGAGCGGGACCCTTTGTTGGGACCACCTTATGGTAATGAAATGAAAAATCGCTTCTTATCGGGGCCCAATGCCCTAACCTTCTCGAGCTGTAACCTTATCGATAACGATACCCAAACCACCTGACCTACACGCTCTGGATGTAACCCTGTGATAAGGAGCATGGACCACCCCGTTAATACCGCTGGATAGCTCGTACTAATTGATGCAGTTGAGTCCAGGGCCGTAACACGAACATGTTTGAAAATATTGATAGGATTGATTTTTAAGTATCGGAGAAATTGTATACTGATATTAAATGTAACAGTTGATAACGGTACACGTACAGTCAAACATAAAACATGTTCGTTCGATGTATATGGAGAAAAAAAAATGAACGACCACATCTCACGGGGTCCTATGTCGGTATATCAATAAAAATCGAAAAATCAGTATGGCCCCGAGTCCACTCGTAAATCTTATCGTCTTCAAGTTTCCGGCTGTTATCGAGGGAAAAAAAAAAAATGGTCGCTCGATACGCTGACTAATTAGCCAGGGAATGTCGAGAATCGTGTCAATGTGGATAAGTTTTCACGTCACATATTTTTTTTCATTTAATTCCCTTCTTCCTCCCTTCGAATCTCCTTCTCGTTTCTCGTCACTTGTTTATTGACGGTCCCCCGCTCTCCCTGGAACGACCAAACTGACAGGGTTGAAGATAAGGCCCAAAATGCCGGCTTCGTTAAGAAGCACTTCGGGCCCTTTTCACAGGGGCCAGTTCACTCCGATCAGTCCGTCGCGGCACTTCGTGACACTCTCACGTGTCGTTTGAAAGAGAATTCATATTGGAATGTCGAACACGAGACAAGATCTTGATTATCGATTATCGATCGGGTTTCGTGTTGAATTTTTGAATAACGAAATATACATTTTTTCCTATATACCGCGCTCTAATTTGATCACCATATTTTTGTTGCCTATGAAAGATAAAATAAAAAAAAATGCAGTCAAGACTGCTGACCGTGACGTCACACAACAATGGCGACACTCCATTAATAAATTACTCGACCAAAGTAACGGCCGTTCTCCCCAGTTACCAATCGCCCGTTAAACAAAGCCCAGACTCGCGAATACCGAATAAATCCTAGTAACAACCTGTTTTGTCTATCCGGTGATTTGCGAGAGAGAGAGTTAAAAGTCCCACCGGCAAATCACCTACACTAACGCACAAACGTGAATCGAGATGGCCGAGTGGTTAAATTCGCGAATTCGCGGTCTTAAGCCTCGTGCCAGCTGTCGTGGACGTTAAACGCGTTCGCGTTTAAAACAGGCCCTAAATTGCAAGTGCAGTCGCACTACGGTACACTATCTCGGCGTGGCATATGCAAAGCGCGGCGAGCGCACGGATACCGTGTAGAATCCAAGCAATAGAAACGCGGCCGCATGTGGCGCACCAGGAGCGACACGAATTTTGGTCATTGAGAACGAAGGTAGCAGCTGCGTAGACATTTTCATGGATTTTGCAATAGGCTGCTGCCCTCTGTATCCATATCCATGTAAACAGTCGATCCAGATCAATTTTTACTGTTAAAAGTCAAGGCGAATTCTCATTGCACCTTAAACCTGCCATTCTGCTCCCTTTATTCGGTATCTACGTCTATTATGACTGTGCATATATATATATACACACAACACGTGCATGCAGAATCCTGCCAGTAAGCCGTACCGGCTGGCCTGTGTTCTGGCCGTACCGGCTCAAAGGCCGGAACAGTGCGGATCGTTCGGGCCGCAGGCCGAAGCATACCGAACACGGCCGAAGCCGAGAGGATGGGACAGATTACGCGCACATGCCACTCTAATAGGCAGAGAACGACTGGCTGGATGGCACGGATTGCCTTTGATTGTCTCTAATGGTTCTGATAGCCGCTGACATCCAGCCACCTACTTACACGGGCCACTTACGTACAACGTTATGCACGCGTCGCGCGTTAACCAATTGTCCTGTATTATGCGGGTATTCTCTCATTTGTCGCGTCCTGAATAATGCCTTTTTTTTCTTCTTTACCAAAGCGAGAATCCCATTGGGAATTGTCATTGACGTCGCTGCTGAATAACGTCCACTTTGAATATGACGTGGACAGGCTGGATTTTATCTGTACTTTGTTTTTCTTTCGCCAGGGGGTTGGCTTTCTGCGTGCTTAACGTCTGAATTGTATGATTCTATTTTGTTTCAGGTTGGCTCCTTTGAATTTTATTGCGTAACGCGAAAATACGATTTATATCATTAAATACGCGATATCACTTTGATCAACTTTTGACATATTGGCCATCTGTCACGGCCTCGGCCCAGGCTTTTGCGTGTCTCATAGACAGTATTTATTGTCGTTGAGTTGGCAAGGATTATTTCCTCGACAGTAAAAAGTATTATTCAGGACACGACAAGTGACAGAATACCCGCATAATGCACGGCAATTGGTCAACGCGACAGACGTGCATAAAGTTAAACGTTCCGTAACCAGAAGCTGTTATTTCGAATGCCTATATATATATGTATTGCCGTAAAAATCGATATGCCATCGGTACCACTGCGTGAAAATATATTGAGGGTAAGTGGCGAGTACTTTTCCGAAAAAAATAAACGCGTCACTTACGCTCGCGAAGGAAAAGGAAAGAAGAGGAAAAAACGATATTTCATGGAAAAAAATAAATATGATAAATCGTCAAGGTGAATCTGTCAATTGGGAGGGAAAAAAAAAAGAATCAAAATTTCTGACGCGTCCTATATTTAAATATTAATGTTCTCGCGCCCACGATGACGCATTCCATGGTGCTAATATGATGCACTTTGGTGTTCAGCCAGGAAAGCTCAGCGAAACGAAGCGACAGTAACTTATCAGAGCCGGCAGCTGAGGACATCGTTTATACGGTTTAATGCAGTGACAGGCCACGTCTTAAGGGCACGTTCACACGGTAAAGCGTTTATATGGAAGAAAACAGTATCGTCCTTAATGGCAATTCTAATGCGCGACCAATTTCCACGTCGTCCAATCGTGGCGCGAATCTTCGCATGACGAGCCATCATCGAGGGGAGGATACAACGAGGAGAATATAACTTGCCAATTTTTCAAGGCCGTTTTAACTATCCTCAAAACTGGGCCTGCCGAACGAGCGAAATGGCAGAGCGCAATAAACGTCACTAACAGAAATACAAGTCACCTACCGACGTCGTGTTAAGCCACAGAAGAGTATACAGACGCCAATAGGATCCCCCCGCAAGTCGACCGTAACGCGACGCGTTCAGGAAACATTGTAAACGCCCGTAAGTCCGCCATCTTTACGAGTACCAGCAGTGACTCTTCCCCGATAATTTAATTTTCTTATTACTTCACCGTAAAAATTATGGACACTGATTACCTCGCGTTGCGTCACGTATCAGCTGGCAATGAGAACTTAGGGGGGTCGAAAGACAATTAATTGTTTGGTTCGTTACTGACGATACGTGAGAGTGCGAATTTTTTTGGTGGCTTGGTGGTAAGTGGGGGTAGTAGGGGGGTAGCGCGAAAATTGCGAAAATTCTTGCACTCGTAAAATATTATAAATAAGTCGCTCGCATTCGAACGGTAATAATAAATCGACGCCTTGCCGTCGGGTGAGCGTGAACGAGAGCGCAGCGCCACGGTGGCACGTATGGGTATTACCATTGACTTGAGCTGGCAAACCTCAGGCCGAAGATGAGCGCGTCCGAAGTTTCGAAGATGAGCGTGAGGGCTTCTCGCTAGAGAAGAAATCCAAGTAAAAATATACGAAGCACTGTCGTAATGTCGCCGACTGTCACTGTCCACGCTTAACCAACGGAAAAGCCGTAGGAGCCGAGAGCCAAGAGGTCGTAGCGTGTTGTGGCCATCCATCGCCGGGACGACAAGTGGAATAGCCTGGACGATTGTTTACTTGCTAATGTGTTGAGTATGGCGTGAAGCCATCTCTTTGGCTTCGCGGCTAACCGAATGCGGATTCCTGCGACTTTGCCGCTTTGTTTACTCGGGCTCCGGTGTCTTGAGAGATTTTCCAAAAAATAAGAAAAAAGAATGAAAAAGAAAAAACCGTTTGCCGCCACCATTTGCAATCTTAATTGCACCTCGCTATTGATAGCGATTCGACGTCCTCGTTTCGTACGTGCGTATGCGTTTTTGTACTTTTTTTAAGATGCCCGCTCTTTTGTAGTGGCGAGAGAAACAAAAATGTTTCCGAAGAGAATGGCGAGAAAGAGAGAGAGGGGCCACAGAGGGGGAAGTCGAAATGAGAACGGGACTTGAGTGCTGAAGCGACTGATCAAAGGGATACTTCGGTGAAGAAGGTTGGTCCAATACGAATGCATTTAGGAACACAAAGCAAGTTGAATGCCCACGCTACCAACCTTATATTCAGATACACTACGCATGAACTGAGCTTAAAATGCATTTCCGGTAATAAAAGAAAATAACAGTGTATTGAAAATCGTACCAAATCTACATTTACCGAGCGGGCAATTAAACGATATGAAATATTAAATAGTCGAGTGATTGCTCTACGCAATCTGTACTCGTTGCATCATTAATACCCTCACAATTCCACAGTACAAATTCAATTAGAACCCTGCCGAAGTCGTGCTCGCAACTGGCGGTCAGACATTATGCGTAAATGCGTTATTAGTAAACATTAAGCCCAGCACGCACGTGAGCGCCAGTCGTGTCCCGCTGTGTCTGACGACTTGTTTATGTCGGTCGGTAATGCAGCACAAAATTAATGGGCTTGCGTGATCGCGAAGAAATCTTCGAAAAGAATCACAGGAAGAAGAAGAGAGACCCGGGAGGACGAACTCTGGTATGCGTAACGGGGGTGAGAAGTAAGTAAACATCTACAATGGCGGCAGCAAGCATCGGCACGTAACTATCCCAAACGTACTATATACAGATACCTACAGTATACCAAAGACAAAGTCCCAGTTCGTTTAATAGGGGATAGCAAGCTCTAAGAACGATATAAAGTAAAAGAAGGGTGAGAGTCTAACCGACGGAGAGAATTAAACGGCCGTTTCCGCCGATCGAAGCACCCAGAGACAAACGGCTCGCCGTACGAAATTGACTTTTAATTGGCCGACGCCGTCCGACTGGACGCGGCAGTAATGCCTCCCGCATTATTCGACACCTAATTGCTTCCATTATTCCTTCGTGCCCTTGGCCAATAATCGATTTCTACTCGGTGATCATATCCCGACGCTTACGATACTTCATCAACGACTCTGTCAAAAGGCAAATCGAGACTGAACGCCCGGTCTGCGACACTAGCGACATCTACGTATGGAACTTCGCATTAACGTCCCATGGCGTCTGCCGATTCAAGTCCTTTGGGCTCTTATCGCACAGATCCCCATGGGTCACCCTGTAGAACGGCTAAAAGCGATTACGGGCCGCAGATATGGGACGCCAATGCATTGAAGGAGGAGGAGGAGGGAGCGGAGGGGGTCGCGTATTAGCCGATAATGGCGCAGCATTATCGTGCACGGTACATTGTAATTGAGCGGGGCCGAACGATAAATCAATCCGCTCCTGGTGTGCGGTACAAGTCGGCTTGTTATTGCGAATTAAGTAGGCCGGGTTAATGTCATCGATATCGACTATTGATTTACGTTTACGGTCACTCCTAAGTCCCTAACCTCCATTAGATTCAGTCACTGTCCCAGGGCCCTGTCTCTTCTTGGGCCCTATCCTCGCTTTAATGATTAACACGCGTTTCCGTATAGACGTTTCAATTTTTTTTCTTCAATTCTACCTATATCTACTTTTTATCTCTGTTTAACAACGTAAATCCTAATCCACAGGTCAGCTGGTCTATCATTTCCAATGTAATCGTTATATCACCCTTATCAGTACTGTTATTTACTATTACGTCAATAATGCTCGGCGTTCTAGACACTATCGCGACAATCATTTTAATCCCTGGGTCTGTTGACAATGACTATTCGTATTGACGTTTGACTAGTATTTTTTTTCTCAATTTCCTTTCCCCTCCCACTGCTAACTGTCATTCTCAGCCAAACTCCAGTACCTTTATTGCTCTTTGTACCGTCTCGAAGGTAATCCAGTAGATCTTCTTTCGGTCCTATAATCCTTATATACTCTCGCCGTTTTGTTCCAGGTCAATTTTTCATTTCGTAACGGCAATAAAATTTTGTTCTCCGCCGTCACGCGGAGACGCGCGCACGTGGTGACCGATGAAAAAAACATATCTCGCGGCTGGCACTCTGCTTAGAATTATTAAATAAATAAGTATAAATAATAGGGTCCGAAGCTGTCCCCTTCTATTGGCACAGCTTGCGCCGCGAGTGGGTGTCTAGTAATGGCTTGAACTTCTTTCCCAGTGAATTATTAGACCAGGATATTTCTCACTTATATGCCAGAACCGTCCGAATAGACTATGCCCAAGCCCATACACGTCTGCATATACGTGGTTATAGGGGCCCGGAGCTGATCCGGGCACTCTGGGACCTATCTAACCTATGTAATCTTCTTATGGTGGCGAGCTACGTCATGCTGGAAGGGAGTGCGTGACTCATGGCGAACGTATAGAGGAGCGTTCAGTGTAGCCGTCTCGTAGAATCGTGCCCACTTAGGGTATTGTGCTTGGCTTGAAAAAAAAAAGAGGCCCCCACGAAATCAATTCATCCGATCGGGTATCCGACGGGCCCAATTCACGGCAGGAAATTTACCACTGTCAAAAGATGAATTCTCGCGTGTGTGTAATCTGCGCCTCGTAACGCGCTGCTGCTGCGAAATCGTGTAGGAATCCGTTTGATCGTTATTCTCGATGTTTTCGTAAATTCGACATTTTTATGAATACATTTAATGCAACGTCGGCTACGCGTTTAACGCAGAGACGGCTTTACGTTATATCGACCGTTGTCAATTAGGAAAACGTATTGTAGCCAGGATGTTACTTTGAAGTGTTCGTAAAGTGCTTCCGATAGGGTCTCTCTTGGGTCTAAGGGGGAATTTTTCTTTTTTGGAACGCGATCAAAACATTAATTGTGACGGTTATCGTGACAATGCCAGAAGTATACTTGAACGATCGATGTCTGTGTGTGGTAGTGGGAGGGGGGAAGGGGTCCAGATCGATGGTGAACAGAACAAAAGTGAAATATCCGTGAAAATGTAAATTTACGAAATTGTTCTCGTTGGAAGTGATCCAAGACGTCGAATCGCATTCGCGCAGTCGAATATTAAGGCGACTTTGCATTAGTCATCGAAGAGAATCGTCCGAATAGCATGACGCGATGACTATACTATATATCGTGAGAGATGACGTTGTTTGTTTTATTTTACGAAAGAAAAAATTTTTTAAGGTGAATTTATAGAACTCTGTAACCAGATGGACCCCGGCCGCTGTGTCCGTACGGCAGAGCGAATGGAGTATTTATTAATCGGCCCCCGCGTCCGACTTAATAAATCGGCCAATAGAGGCAAGGAGAGCATTAGTGTCTTGTTAGGTCAGAACCGATCGGGATGATAGGAGATAATCTAAATTTTAAAGTGGCTGCAGACAGCTGTAATGGGTCCGACCGGGCCCCAGGCCCATTTCTTTTTAACGCTAGTAGGTCCCCACCGCGTTAACTCACGAATCACGGGGGTAGTAGGCAGACCTTTTCTTTTTTTTCTTTTGCTCTCTCTCTCTCTTTTTCTCTCACTCAGTCCGACCGCTTCGAGTGGGCCCAGAAAGAGCGAGAGGGTAAAATGGCCGCCGGGGTGGTGTCGAGAGTGGAAGAGGAAGGCGCAAAACAGGCCCAGAAAGATGAATGATGAGGGACAGCGGTCCACGTTGATTGCCTCCCGAAAGGAGGCCCCCAGGAAACGGCTGTGAATACAATTTTCAGTCCCGAGCCGAGAACTCAAACGTGAACCAAGATTACGTGAGGCCCTAAAAAACATTGGTACTCGTGAGAATTGATATTATTAGACCCCGTCGAGTGCAACGCGTCGGGCCCAATATCATAACGAGTACACTATATTTATATATCCACATACATAAAACTAAAATCGAACTGTCAAAACGTGCCGCATCACGTGCGTCGTCCTGCGGTGCTTTAAATTAATTAACCCAATTACATTCCGAACGATACCCAGGAAACGGCTGCTAACGCTTCAGGCATATCTGCCCCGCTGCCTACCAAACTGGGTCCAGGAGGCATCAAGCCCAGCATCAGCCCAGCATCCATTCTCCTTTGATCTTTCAAATAAACTCGTTACTCTAATGGGAATCCCAACATTTGCCACGGTAGAGTCGATCGCGTTTAATCAATACCCCGCACGGTAATCGTCATAACGATTACGATCGTCATGATTCGTCATGAAGAACATTATCGATACCTGTAGAAACGAGTCATCCGTAGCAGCGTCAATCGGTCATCAAGGACTGCAGGGTAATTTACAGTGAAAATTAATGACTGTACCTACATCCTCCTCCGGATACTAATATTAATAGAGTGTGTATTACGGGTGCTCGCATGTACCGTCGTATTAAGATGAAAGCGCATCCTACAAGGACATCCTGACAGCTGTGCAGATGGCAGCCAGTCACGGAGATCAACGAGTCTCAAAGTAACAACGACAATAATGACGACAAGAACAACAAGAGCGTTGATAATGACGAGCCAAGTGGCTCCCCCACGTGACGTCCTGTCCGCCCCAAAGCGATTCCCCGTGAGAGGGACTGCCACTAATTATAGAAACAAATTAACAAGCCGGAAATAACCGTGTTAATGGCCGCCTCCTCCACTATAGCAATGACGCTGTCTCGCTTGGCGGCGACGTCGGCGTCTCTTTCTCTCTCTATCTTTACACCCTCTCTCTTTCTCTCTCTCACTCTCTCTCGCTCTCGCTCTCGCTCTCGCTCTCGCTCTCACTCTCGCTCTCTCGGCTGACACAAAGATGCTTTTTTCTTACCATGTGAATTTTTGTTTTCCGTAATCTTACTTAACGGCAGAAACCGAGGCACTTCCGGTTCAAAAATTTCACTTCCTCTCGAATTTTCTAGGGATCTTCCCCCACCACTTTGTACCTTGGATATCTCGTTACAATTAATTGGTTTACGTTAGGATATTGCTTCGCCGACAAAGCTGAGAAAACATTCCACCCTCGCGTTTACTTTATTCCTCTTTCGAAAATACCACCCCCCCCCCTCCCTCCCTCTCGTTTGCTCCTCGTCATTCCCAGCGTCTTTAGTCCTTCCAAAACAATCCACCCTGGCAGCATCAGACTCTCTCTCTCTCTTTCTTTCTTTCTCATTCTCACTCACGCTCACGTGCCTGCCTGCTACACGCACACCCCCCCATAAAACATCCCTCTCGGACAAGTCCGCACTTTTAAAACGGTCTTTCAAGCTCTTTGAGCTCTTCGGCTCTTTTCTGATGGCCGCCTTTAAATATAGCCCGGGCCCAGAATCTTTTCTTAGGCCGACAGAAGCCTCTCTCTCTCTCTCTCTTTCTCTCTCTCCCCTGCTTCTCTCATCTCTGCCTACACTTTTGCCTTCTCTGGCTCCCGACATTAATGCGTTATCCACACTCCCGCTCTTCCCTCCCCCCATCCCTACCCCTCCCAGTAAGGTCCATGCCCGCGACTGCCTTAATCTGCCTGCGTTCACCACTTTCCAAGGGATCAGCTGTTCCCGTCGTTAAACCAGAGATTTCTCACGCGATCCCGATACCCTTGTAATTATGTATAATTCATACAAAAAAGTATTTCCCCAATCGACACCGTTAATATCTATTGATCGATTACATCACGGAAAACGAAAAATGACTTAATCCCCGTGAAACTTTTGAATCACTCAACTACCCTTCCCTTTACAATAGGCACAGAGCAGATATATATATACACACACTATATTCAATTCTTTATGGGGATTTATCAAGTGCGTTACTCCATATGAATTCCTACAGACTCTATTGGCTCTATGGTGTAGCTACACCTATACCTACACAGGCTTCGTAAACGAAGCGTGCGTGTGAAATCCCAAAGGGAAGTACATAGCCATATATACCCATACCCCACTCATGGGAATATACATATATATATCAAGATATAGCAAAGCCAACCGGTTTACCCATAGAGGCCCCTGGGCTCGCATTAGCGCATCCAACAGAGCGTCGATAGATAACCTTAGGCTCTTTAGATTTCTTTATTCCTCAGCGAATCCACTCGACTCTTGAATGACGTACGATGCAGTTGCGCTACCTGAGGATTCCCAGTTGCAACTGCAACGCGACGAGGATTGCTACCACAGTCGTACAGGACGTTTCAAAAGGACTATGCAAGTTTCAGATGATGCGTGTACACCGAATCGCTGCGAGAAGGATACGATCCTCTGTATACGTTTTGTATTGTTTTGCTTCTTGGCATCCTGTTTTATCCCACGGTTCATGGTAAAAAAAAGGACCCGCATCCCGGTGTTGTGTTCCTGCGCAGGACTCTTTAGCTCGTAAAAGAAATAAGCACTCAGGCCTAACTCGGCGACCAATCGGAGAGACGCGTTAGCCGCTTGTCTAATACTTTGCACGAGGCTGTCTGCACACGATGACGTTATTAGCCAGTCCGAGAAAGACAAGTCCGGAAGTTGCTATAGGGAGCAATCGCTGGATTATATTACTTCCTGTCTGCGGGTAAATGCCCGACGCTGATTCAATGAATAATGGCGGTGGAGCGATTGGCAGAAGAGACGCGTTTAAGAAGGTGGAGAGAGAGGGAGGGGGAAAGGGAGGGAGAATGTGTTGAGTCGTTGAAGTTATACGGTATTTTACTTTCTTTTTTTTCTTCTTTCTTTTTTTATCGGTTTAACGCACCTAGTCGATGACTTTAACCGAGTCACGAGGAACTATTATTAGCAGTGCCGGTGGCAACGTCAACGACGATAATGATGATTGATGTACGTAATGACAGGTACGAGGAAACATTTTCGACAATTTACTTCTAATACGGATAATCGTTTGGGATTGTTGATTCAGACAGATCTAATGATTATCCATCGCGTTTTCGAAAGTTTCGCGAAAATTGACTTTGTATGTATTGATTCTAGATTTATAAAAAAAAGAAAAAACGAAGTCGAAAGATCTCACGACATAATTATAATGCCGCGAGGATACGAGAGCTACGTGCACGCGAGTCGCCAAAGAGTCCATTATCTTCAATTAAAGTTTAAATGAGATTTTAAGAGGGTCCCTGTTAAAAAGTCTAAACAAAGCATTAGCGCCATAAATTACCGCGAGTCGGTCAATTAGTCGGCGGCTTTGGAGGTCATTACTGACTCGTCCACTGTGCAAGAGAAAGAATGAAAGAAAGGAAGACAGTGAGTGAGTGGCGGGAGGGGGTAGGGGGGAGCGAGAGAGAGAGAGAGGGAGGGGGTTAGTCTCTAACAGCAGCGAGAGAGCCGGTTGGGTAGTGGGAGGGGAATTAGTGGCAAAGTAGAAGCCAAAGAAGAAGAAGAAGTCGAAGCGCAGTAGAAGAAGAAGAGAAAGAAGAAGAAGAACCAGAGGGCTTCTTCTCTCTATACCCCATGACTGCTAGGAAGGACCCCGGGGCCGTTCCACATAGCTTAACAGCGGACAAAAAGTCAGGCATTAAGATGCCGCGGATACCATCGCGTGTCTGTTACTTCACTTCGCTTAACTCGTCCGTAGCGCCCTCTGAGATCCACCACGTGTCCCCCCAGTGCCGCCAACACCACCTCCACCACCTCCACCACCACCACCACCAACAGCAGCAGCAGCACCATCGTCGAAGCCACCTTGTACTAACTTGATTTTGCATCTGCCGCCTCCTCGACGCATCTGCTGTGCTTTCGTTCGCGTCGAAGTGATGCCACTTACAGTGGCACGTACATAGCACTGGTAATGGTAGTGGTACTCCTGTCTATTACCCTCCATTTTTCTTTTTCTTTTTTAATATTTAGAATGTAAGGAATTATTTGTTCGGTACCTTCTTTTTCCGTCACGCTTCGGAGTATCTTGTTACACGCTGTATACCAGCGAGTATATAGAAGGCAGTGGATAAGTTTTGTCGGTGTGTATCATTAGTATCAAGCATTAAATGTAATACGATATATTATAGGAAATTCGCCGGTGAAGTTTTGAGCACGTTGATTTATACGGGTGTGGGGAGTTACTACTGGGATTGCTGTTACCGTTACTGTTGTGCCGCTACTATTTAATGGGAAAGGCAAATTAATCGTCACGGTGCCAGACGTCTCGGATGACGTTCACACAACGTTACATGGAAACTTGCCCACGCGATAGTACGGCTTGCATTAATGGCTAGAGTTTCGCGTACTCGTTAGTCGGTAATATCGTCGGAGATAGCTTGCGAGAGGAAGTTGGGAATGCGCATGGGAAGTGACTGTTTCGAAGAAATTCAAAAAATATTAATCAAACGATCCACTTCCGGTTAGGAATCGTTTAAAACGCTCTAGTGAATTTTCCTGCAGGAATGAAAGAGTCGTCGCGAGCCTGGAAACGGGTTATTAACATAAATTACGTATTCACTGCAGACTAACCTAACCTCTTTGATAAGTAGTTAACCGAAAGATAGATGTCAGGTCGGTTCTCTCAACTTGAAATGTCGCTGGACCATAGCGTAAAAATGATTACCGATGAAAAATGGACTCTTTCGTTTTGTTTTTTCTCCTCAACTGCCAAATCATTCGTCGTCGTCATTACCATCGTCTCGATGACGAGAGCCAATCGGGCTAACCTATTAAAAAAGCGTAAACAATCCCACGATAAAGGTAACCTAACCTCTGTCCAACCGTCCCGTTCTCATCGTGAATTTCGCGCTGTCGATCGCCAAGTTGCATCGCTCCTCGTTAAATGCCGGCAGAACATTGATGCGCGAGAGAGATGACGCTAGTGAGGAATTCACAGGATGGAATCCCCCCCCCCCTCCCCCCGATGGAATTCCTCTCCACGGCTTATTAATCCAACGAAGGTTCGACGGATCGAATTAAGAAGAGCTGCCGGGTACACAATGAGCGGCCTTCGGTAGCCGGGCTCGTTTCGATCGACAGGAAAGTAAAGAAAAAAAAAGAAAAGAAGAGAGAGAAAAGACACAAGTAAAAGAGAGAACCATAGACTAAAAAAAAAGAACAACGGAACCAAGAGCCAAGATCTTGAGAATGCTTAGAAAAAGAAAAGTTAGGGCTGTTTCCATACGAGGTGACGAGGTACCTCCCCCCGCGCACCCTTTTCCCAATTCCCCCTCCCCCTACCCCAACCCCAATTTGTCTACCCAATAACACAGACACTGACTCTCGTTCATTCGTGGTACTGTTAAGCAGCATACTTCACGCCGTGTCCACGGTATCACTTACTGACCATTAGCCTGGGCTAATGTAATCAATTAGAAGAGCCCCGACACCTATTGGCCTTTCATTTGCCGTGAGCCAATCGAATTCATGAAACTCGAGTACCTTTCGATCAGGAGTCGTACGGTTGGTGAATCCGACGCAATAGCTATAACCAGACGGTATTTAGCCGTATCAGCCCCCTGTCGTAACGGCGCGGAAACGTTCGTCCCATTAATTAACGAATTAATTAGGGAAAGGATTTTTAGACACAGCTTCCCGTCGTTATCGAGTCAACGACTTTCATCAAGGTACGGAATCATTGATTTCATCCGATACGACTTCTGTCAGACTTATCGCTCAATGACTGTCTGACGTCACATTCGCGCACGAGTATACACGCACGGCCAAGTGTTAATTTCAAGGAGTCACGCGCGGATAAGCCAATCAGGATAAACGGCCAATCGTTTCCATAGGCCGATTCTCAAAGATGTTTTTTTTTCCCTCAATTAGCAACTATTAAAAAGCGCAACCGCGCTCGGTAACCCGCGCTACCAGTCTCTTACGTATTGCTGATATCGCAGGGCCGTATCGGTAATTGTTGTTTTACTGGGATAAATTGGTAGAGGACTGACTATCGCGACTAATAACCAGATAGAGTGAACGAGGCAATCAAGCCGTGTACCCAGCATCCGTCTTTAGATCTCGCGGGAGGAAAAGTGAGACGAGATGAAAAGCAACGGCCGCGCCTACCTCAGCCCCACCTCACGCTGGAATTTATATAGGGTAGGGGGGTAATGTATGCTGCAGTGATTTTTCCGCGGGTTAATTTAACTACGGTAAAGACGTTCTTATCAGTGCGGTTATCACAGAGTATAGGGTTATACCTACGAGACGATCGAAGATGACTCGGATGATTTTACGTAAAAACAAAAAAAAAATCAATTGAAGTCGCGCGTGACCGCGCAGTTGGTATTCAACATTCCACGTAAGTGTCTGTGTATCAATGTGTAAAAAGTGTTAAAAAAATGGTAAGAATGGTAAGAATGGCAAGAATTGCGAGAGGGGACTAAAGAAGGCGATCGGTCAATTAGCACCCGTGACCTAACGGCGTGACGTGCAAGTACACGCACGTAGTATCGTCGTGCACGTCGCGCACGTAGGTAATGACAGTCATTACGTAAGGCGAGCTCCGCTCGTTTGCCAGCAATTCCCGACGCGTGCGCCATCTTCGACTAATGTCCATTAACGGGAGTCACCCCGGACGCCTTGCGGTTAGGATTGAAAATTTAGTGGTCGAAGCGCTGCTTTACGTCGGTGTAAGTTATGCGAGTCGTGGGCGGGGCTAAGGTTTTTATTTTTTTTATTTTTATTTTTTTCGGAAAATCCTTTGTCACGACTACAGGACGCCCGAGGACAGTTTAAGTTTTGGCTTTTGCAGGACAAAAAGCTCATCTAGTTAGGGGCGATTCGAACAATGGCGGTTCAACGGAAGCTACCTCGATGCCAGAGAGGAGAGGGGGGAGGAAGAGAGAGAGCCAATGGAGTCCAAGGTAGCGGCGTTCGGGGACAAAAAGTTTTCCTTCAAGGGATCTCTGTTCTTTTTCTTTTTTTCTTCTTTCTTTCTTTTTTTCTCTCTCGTTCTCTTATACTTTTACCGGTGGCCATTTTACTTGGCGAAACGTCAGGAGGTAAGCTTAATAGAAAGTACTCGTGACAGCGTGATTTGTTAATACAGCGAAAACGTGTAAAATTGTCTAGCACTCGTTTTCTTTTGTTTTCAAATACTTTAAAGTTCTCGCGATCAATTGTAAATTTAAAAAAATATATACGGGATAACATCCACAAGTAACATTACAACATAAATTCCCCAGGCAAATCCTATCGAACGAAAGGACGCCAGTCTAATTTACATAACCATACGCAATCGACCCTTCATCCCCTAGATTTCCGATTTTCGCGGGAGGTTAAGTTACGCCATTACGCCCCGTTATACGTCGAGCTTCCAAGCGAATATATATATATAACGTCGTAATAATGTCAATAATCCAGACACTCGGATCCGCTGATTATCGGCTAATTAGTAATTGGCGCGATATCACCGCCACTCGGTAATTGAATAGATGCTTCGAAATTCGGTTAGCCGCTAATCACGATTATCTTTATCCCGCGCGCCTTAACGTCCCAATAATCGTACGTACACGCTGCTCGGCAATACGTAATTCCAAGATAACCGAGGCATCTGGCAGGAATGGGATAACTGTCGTATCCCGGCATGCATCCGCGATGCACAATTTGGCACTAGTGGCAGGGCAATTGACTGTCCTCTTGCTGCTGCAACTGCAACCCGTTGGCAGAAATGCGCTAATGTAGGCCGAGCCGGGTACCAGAAGCCAGGAAGGTTTGGAATTTACACTGGACAGTGCAAGCGACCAGATTGGGTTAGGTTCATTTTCCAAACGACAGTGTAAATGAGATTAAAGCAATTATTTGTAGATATAATTACAAAATGATTAAGTAATTACGATCATTCAAACAGCCACCATATAATGCTTCAATCAATTCGTCAAAGGGATGGCCGTGTCTTGGCGAAGATTCCGGTCGACGGATAAGTCTGTCCTTGTCTAACGCACGCAGATGCCCATGACTTCGTCTCACTCGCACTCACGACGAGTATAGGAATTTACGAAAATCTAAGGCAGTGACCCTTGACTGATGTCAATCGAATTGGCGACTTGCCAATAGGGGTGAGAAAATTTTGCTCACCTTAAAACATAAGATATAGCCAAATACTGTCAAGCTTAAACCAATGCATGACAGCTGTCAAATCCGACCGGTACGTCGGAGTCAAGTGACTCGAGCGCATATGATTTTCCTCGTTAGACCCTCTGAAATCTAATTAGGTCGGAAACGTTTTCTATTCGATTAACAAATTGCTTTACTTAACCCCCCCCCCCCTCCACCCCCAGCTCCCCCAAGTCATGACCTACCATCGCGAAGCAATCTCTTCCTACATACCTGCATACGAAACCCGGATTACACTACAGACTAACGAAATGTCGCAATTAACGATTTGCCCGTAATTTCCCATATTTCCAGTTTCCGCGAGATGGCACCAACCATCCAGTCAGTCCACCGGTGGCTGGATGGCTGAATATTCGAACAATTAGGGGAACCGTTATTATGGTAATTAGTCAGCCAGCGAGCTGGCAGCCTCCGCGCCGCGACACGACAATGGCGTGGCTCGTATATCACCGATAATAATATTATGGAATATGGTTGCAACTCGTAACCCGGGGGGAGAGGAGGGCGGGGGGCTCCCATCACCCACCCACCACCCAATCCCCTCGTCCCGCTTATCGTAACCCTTACCGCTCCCCTCCCACCTGCCACCCCTCGTCAAAATCTCACACACGCATTAACGAGAGAATCTGCATGTGCACCATTACAGAAAACGCACACGCATATCGAAATGCGCGTCAACGCCAGGGCAGATTGTCACTGTCAGGCCGTGGCCGCCTACCAAGCGTTTGTCCATTAAGCTAACGGCTTATTAATATCAGTTTGGTTTGGCGCGTGATTAACTTACCCGAGATGACAGTATTGCGCATTCGCTTCTGGAGTTTGCAGGGGCCTCGCAATGCTGAGATAATTTCGTGCGCGAAGTGATTTTTCGGTTTAAAATATTTCCGTTGATTAGTTTGAGGATGCGCGACGACAGGCGGCACCACTGGCGCGCGTTAACAATGCCTTGTGTTTTCGAACGGCAAGGGAATTTTCGAAAATGATTTTAATTCGTTCACCGATTACGTATCTGCTGGTCACAGTCGAGATAAGCTAGGCGAGTCTACGTGTTCCTGGTAGTAGCGCGGGATAGACGTAGAGGATGGATAAAAGAAGCCAGTGAATAACTGGAGGCTGATATAAGTCCTTTTATGTTCCCCCGGAGGAAATCCAAAGCAATAAAAACGTAAAGGTTCGAGTTCGGAATACGAAACGAACGACGGACACCTCGAGGAGCGAAGAGAGAGAGAGAGAGAGAGAGAGAGAGAGAGAGAGAGAGAGAGAGAGAGGGCGAGGACGAAGAAGAGGCACACGGGAGAAGAGTGAAGGAGTCCTCGGAGGAAGCAGCTGGCCAAGAAGACTTGACAAGGGACACGTAGCCAATAGGCTCCGAGATGTGTCCGAAGCCTCTTGTTGTGTGCCTCTGCTTTTTCGATTTCTCGGCTTCTTGTAGCGCATAAGTATAACAAGACAGGTAACAGGCCACTAACTGGTAGACTGGTAGACTTGACTTTTTTTCTTTTTCTTTTTTTTCTTCCAGGCTACCACCACCGGGGGCCCTTAAGACCCACTCGGACACACCGACCATATTTCACGGCTCTGGCCTCTTACTCGCCAAGAGATTTGGCAAATTCGATGCTGTGCGTTCGAGAGGGGAAATTTTTAGGCCAATAACTTTTTCGATACTTCGAGGTTAGGTCGAGCGATGATTGATTCTTGGATTTATAGTTTTCTTTAACGTTTAAAAATAGACCTCGTTTCGAAATATCAGCATTTTCTTTCGTGCCCAACGACAAAAGCCACGTTTTTCCATATGGTCCTCAGGTACGATAACCGCCAAGTCAGCGTAAAACGCGGTGAAACGCCGAGCGTTAAAAATGCATAATGCGAGAGCGTGTTGTAGGCTTAAATTAATGGGGTGACTACGAGTAACAGCCGCCATAATTCAAAGTGCGGGCAAGAGTGGCAAGCTTAATGGAACCAGGTTTGCGAATGACGGACAGCCTTGGAAAACGGCCACCTAAGGCCATTCTTTAACCGTTCCCCGGTCTTTATCGAAACGTGACCAGGAGTCAGCGGGACGGAATCGCGATCTACTGCCTATACGTTGCTCGTAACGCGACTAGACAATTCGCCTGGAATTAACGGGCCGGACCGCGGAGCGAAGAAAAATTGCGTAAACGCCCGAGAGAGGAGGGAGAGGGCCAGACAAAACGCTGGGAGAAACTGGCGGAGAAACCGGTAAGGCATAAAAATGGCCCTTAGGCATTCCCTTGGCGGAGTGAGGCTCCAGTGCAGAAAAAGCCAGACCGACTAAAGAATGCATCTCGCGCACGAAGAGACCGAGGTGCGAGATGCATTCTTACTTGGCGGAACGAGTCGATCCGCGAGACCGGCTTGGCCATTTCTGGGTAATGTCCACGGCAGCTAAGGGCACGTTAATAAGGCCCAGGTCGAGCTCTGCATTACCGAACAGGGCCCAACGGCTAATTAGTCGTGACGCGTAACGCATCGGCGCACGCGAAACAAAAAAATACCGTGCGACTTCCACGAAGCGCGTCACGCGAAATCAATGGGGAGGGGGGAGCTAGTAGGGGGAGGGGGAAGGGCGATCCTTCATTTCAACGATAGATTAAATAGATCGCGTGTCGTTGCGACGTAAGTGGCGATCTTGTGAAACCGGCATAAATAGGCTACCCATTTTCTACAGACATATATAATACAAAAGGGCAATAACAATGGCCGTTGT
Organism: Pachycephus smyrnensis; assembly: GCA_030142225.1. Lineage (NCBI taxonomy): Eukaryota > Metazoa > Arthropoda > Insecta > Hymenoptera > Cephidae > Pachycephus > Pachycephus smyrnensis. The sequence goes on from JARQST010000723.1 coordinate 74,054, forward strand.
TTTTTGACTCACCTGTGTCTCCGTGACGTTCAGCAGCTTCGCCATGTCAGCCCGTTCCGACGAACTCAGGTACTTCTTCACCTCGAATTGCTTCTCAAGCTCGAATATCTGTATCCCGGAGAAGGTCGTCCGCGCCTTCTTCTTCTTGCGATCGGTCTCGTTCGCGTCTTCGGGCTCACCAGCCCTGACCTCACCGCTACCCTTGCCAACCGGAAGTGACTCCTTAGCGGTGGCCTCGACCTTCTTTCGTTTTACCGGCGGTGTTTTGGCTATGGGAGTCACGACATCTGTAACGTGAAAAATACAAAATTACTATAGTTTGACAGTCGCTGTCACCCTAAAATACTGTGACGTCATAAACAGGTTGCCGATATGGGATACCTTTTCAATTAACCCGGGAGCAAACGGTCGGTGCCTAAAGAACGTGGATGGTGGCGAAATTGACAGAGACTCATTACGGACTTGAATTACAGGTCGTTTCACGAGTGTCCTGGTCGTTTCAAAAGGTTCCAAATGAATTTTTCGAAAAGCGACGACCAACCCTTCTCGCGCTGACTCAATGCCTCGCCAGGTGGCAGCATAGTCGAACAAGTAGGCTGTGGCATCGCTTTTGTTCCGGGAAGCTGATCAAACGCTCGATCAGTTCAGAGAGAACGAGGAGGGCCGATCCTTGCCACTATCTAATCGAGTCCTATACAGCACAACAACAACCACCATCATCGTCACTACCATCAGCGTCACCATCATTGGCCTCAAATCCTCGAGCACGGGAATAGCCATTCGCCGATGTATATATATACATAGACACATGAATATACGTATATACCTATATACATCTCTAACGTATGTACCTACCACGTCGGCTATCGATTATCCGGTATCGCCACACCGGCAGTTCACACTAATTAGCAGGAGGGTCATATTAATAGGATCAAATTGCAGAAGCATCCAACCGCGATCCTCGACTGTCCTGCCCTCTGTGTTTCGTAACGAACTTTACAAAGGACTCGTTCCCGGAAGCATCGGACAGTTTCGATAATCGTCGACCCTTGTTTCGTAAGCTCAACGTTACACGTCATACCGAGCCCTTACCCTGTCGATTAGGGTATAATAGCAACCTTGAAAAAAAAAGACAAAAAAATAGTATCGATATCGAAGATAACGATATCGTCTTGCAGAAGGAGGAAAAGTCTGCTAGGCGAATAAGTGAATTTTTGCGCGCAAATAAAATGACTAGTGAACGACAGTCACAGCGCCACGGACGATTAAATCGGGCGATTAAAATGGCGTCGAGCAAACGTAACGGGCGATGACGAAACGTCCAATCCAATTCCTAACTATGTATAGAGATCTCCTTTGAGCCGCCAATACGTCCTCCATTATCGTCCTATTCCGGATGCTCCGAGACTCCTCCGTCATTCAGTTTATCGATCAGCCTCTAATTCCAGAATACCCAAGTCCTCGGATTGGTCTGCTTGGACGCACCAAATATAACCTGGCAATGGCTCGGGTACCTCGAGGGTTGACATTGCCGTCCGATTAAATATCATTATGCTCATCAGCCTGCGTAATCCGTTTACCCTCGATAGATTCGAGCTGATACAAAATTTAGGTTAAGTTTACTCCCGAGACAGGTTACACCGTCCAATGAATGTGCCAATATCATTTCGTGATACTACGTTAACTAGTAGGCCAATCAAAATTGCTTGGCAAATATAATATATATATGTATACTGCAACGTGACGAACGGAAAGCTGTTAGAAAAAAAAAGTGAACTTAGCTTTATCGTCGCGCGAACGTAACCAGGACAGATCTCGCGAATCGCGACATGTGAAAACGGCCGAAATACATCGCGCACTCGTTAGTTGCGCCAAATAAAGATGGCGGCACCAAGTCTTTAATGGCGCACGGAATTCCTCCCCATTGTCGATTATGCCATTCAACGTTGTACCGTTTGTTTACGTCGGTGGATGGACGAGGCCACGTCAAAAAAGGGGGGGTCGCGGGGGTGGGGCAGGGGCAGAGGCAGGAGGGGGAGGGGGGAGGGAGGTAGAACAAAATAATGGAATGAAACCAGGCTTAGGAAACTGGGCATTACACCGTTCGTACATGGATAAAGGGCCTGAGGGCGAGGGGGGCATAGCGGGGGGAGTCAGTATATAAAATATAAGGGTGGCCCCACACAACAGGGCCAAGAGAAAGAGTCTTTCATGCTTTCGCAAGTCAGCCAACAAGCCGTTCTTCCTTCCTGACTTCCTGCCGTAGCTTTTTCTCGCTATTTCATAATAATTACTCGACGTTTGTTCGGCCCAGCTTCTTTTGTTTCGTCCCGCGGCGAAGTCTCGGCCTGTCTGGGGAGGGGGCTGCTTCTGCATCATCAAGCTTTCTCCTCCCCCCCCCCCTCCCATTGCTCGCGGAATAATCGCGCTAATAAGCGAGAGAGGGCTGCGGGGGGAGGTTAAATCTTTCAGGATGGCCGCCATTACGGTACAAGCTATTCCACGTACCGGGCTGCACGTCGAGGGATCTTTCTCCTGGCTACTTCCGGCGTTATCTCGCGATAACCGAAAAGGCTCAGCTTCCTCCGTGTACAACGAACCCTGGAGGATTCACCTGAGCCGAATAACACGCCGATAAAGTACGTCGGACATGCTTTAATTGAATTTTCAAAAAGGCTTTGCCAAACGATACGCTACCGTGTAATTATACTAATTGCATCGTTGCTTTTTATACTTGTTTCCCCTCTCGACGCTCCCTCCCCTCTCCACCCCCCTACCACGTCACACTGATCTCCCATCGCTACGACTCTTCAATGGCAATGGACTCTCTGACCATTGACGAAGCTTCTGGAGGCTTTTGTGGGCTTTTCAGAATGACGCTATCGCACCCGTTACAATGACTGACCGCAACCACGATATGATACGGCATTGTCTGTGTGACGTCAATCCTTAACAGCCGAGAATACGTTGTCCAAGCCGACTGCTAGTTAGCGCTCGTAGCGGGAACAATAGAAGCTCGTTCAGCGGTCGGTGTCACGTTTAATTAACGACTGAACCAACGCGCGTTTCCATCGTCTCAAATGTCCCCCTCCCTCCCTTTCCACCATTCCTCTCGGTCATTCCGAGTGCCTCGCTTCATTCCTCCCGGCAATCAGTACGGCTAGTTTAATAATACAGATCTCGTGCGGTGGTTAGCCGTGTTAGCGCGGGAAACTTTGATCCGTTCGAATTTTGTGAAAGATCGGGATGCTCGAGAGATCAGGTGGTGATCGACGACAGGGAGAAACAAGAAGTCTAACGTGAGGTTGCGTCGTGACGATGAAAATAAAACGTAAGACGTTCCTGGTAGGTACCGTCGACGTTAAGGGTAGCAACGAGATTATAGTCGGGTAAGATACTTCAAAAAGAAAAAGAAAATACTAATTAAGCCACGCGAACGAGGGACTAATTAATGAATTTTCGCGTTGAAGCCATTAGCGTGCTGAATAGACGTCTTCAGTCATCTTTGAGAAAACAGCACGAGGTTAAGTATGATTTTTCAGTGGAACAGCCTCCAGCCACGAGAGTCGTTACGAGATTGCAATAAGTCATTACGAGTCGATACGTCTCGATGACGTTCGTTAAATCATTAATTGAATCTTTGCCAAGCGAACGTTTCAGGGGGAGGGGGGTTCCGATGACTTGGCCGCGACGATCAAAGTGTTATCGGTGTAATGAGAAAAGCCGATTAAAATCTGTCAAACGAGCCTTTGTTCGCGTGGAAGATTTTTTATTTTGTCAAATTTCTACAATTCCAATCCTGCATCAATCCTAACGTGCAGCATCCACGCTGGAGCAACTGTCGGACGCAGACCAAAGAGCAATCACGTTCGTTACATGAGATTGTAGATGGCGCGCGGAACTGGCACGTTCTGGGCAGCTTTATACCTATGTGCATAGAGTGTGTGTCCTACGGCGTGGTTATAGCATCGACGCTAGTGTCACAGGCCGGGGATCAGCAAGGCGTGTTCCTATGTACGTTGTGTACAGGTCGGTTCGCAGCCCCACACAGGAGTCACGTATGGGTATATGCATATAGACGAGCAAACACACCGACGCCATCTACAGTCGAGCTAACGAGGCTTTATGTGACGTCATTTTAATCATCCCTTGGCTAACGGAGCGCGTATGTCTACTAAGCGGAACTATAAATCTCGGATTACGAGCATACACCGCCATTATCGAGCATTCCCCTATCCTGACTTCAACCCCAACCCCTAATGGATTCAGCAGCGACCGGCAATCGTCAATGCAGAACCCGTCAGGACGTCACGAGTTGAATGACAGTTTTAAATTTCCCGCCCTGCCAGGGACGAGCAACCCCAGCGCCACCACGGCGAATTGAAACAAGCAATCATCTTAATGGTCCTCGGTGGACTCAAGAAAATGGGCATTCGCGCTGGGGTGGTAAAGTGGGTCGTGACGTGAAGTGCAGTGAAGTTGCTACTCGTCGTAGCTTCGTTGCGGAAGTGCCAGATATAAATGTACGTTCAGGATCGAGGGTAGAAGGGGAAAAAAGGGCGATGAAAAAAAAAGGTACAATTTCGGGGATTCCCCGTATTATCTCTCGCACTTGACTCTACCGTATCGCACGTGGGCTTTTTGTAGCAATTTTTTTGAACCCCTCGTCAACCACATATGTGGCGAAATATATATATAATATATCTAGCAAACTTTTTCGCGATAAAATTGGCCTCGTTTACGGGAGTGGCTGATTAGAAGAAGTTAATAATCACCGTTAAGCGGGAGTACCGTAAAGGAAGCTAATTAGTTCAGAGAGCCACCGCAGCGTCAGCGTCACTGGCAGCAGCAGCGGCAGTGACGTTCGCGGTTACAGAAGAGGACGTGAGGGTGACTTCCTCGCAATTTCTGCCAGGGAGTCAAGTGGCCAAGGCCCGGTGGATGTCTCAGGGGGTGCAAGTAAGATGGTCGGTATGAAAGGGCAAAGTAAAAAAAAGGGATGAAGCCGCATAGGTTGAAACGCCAGGACGTGTAGACTGCACAAGGGAAAAAAATGGTGGCGGATGGGTATACTAGCGAATGCTGGTAAATGACGGTGTGGAAGGTAAAATTACGGAAAGAGGTTAGGTTAGGTTGGGTTAGGTTATGTTATCTAACGCGCAAGCACGAAGGAGCATCAGTAATTATCATATACAGCTTTCTCGCGACTAACAAGTACAGGCTAACCTAACCTAGCCTCGCTTGACTAAGCCTGTGAGCGCGAGGACGGGGCCGACCTAACCTAACATAATAAATGTCCCGCAGTTTATGTATCTTTAGCAGGGCGTGCGAAAGCAACCCAGTAGGCAAGCTTGGGTAATTTGCGCAACCAAGTGCCTCGGCGAGCTCTCTTTAGCCATCTAGGCTTTTGCTTAATTACAGAGCTCACGCGACAGAGGGAGACACTGCGGCGCGACACAGAGACGATACAAATATTGCATCTTGGATCGTCGACGTGATTGATTTCTTAAAGGGATTACACGGTGGAGAGACATAAGGGGGGGAAAAGGAAAAATGGCGGATCTGCAAGTGACGAGGTAAAAGGAAAGCGGATAAGAGTGTGGCTAACGAGACGTCCAAGATGCGAACGAGGCAACGTCGCGGTCTAAGGCGTCGTTGCAGTTATGCCCTAACGAGCCCGGGCGTATTTCTGTCTGACAATTTCGCGGCTAAGCTACTCTCCGCGCTCAGCCATCGGCTTGCTTCGCGTCTCCCTCGCGAATTAAGCGCTTTCGGATTCCACGAGGGATGGACATTGTTATTGCGCGCCAGTGGCGCCAGCTGGCGGCTAATTTTTCAACTAATCGAATCGCGACGTATATCAGCTGGTAGAACTAGCGTTAGCTTGTCTGACACATGGCGCAATACCTAACCTATAAGATAGGTCGAAGCCCGTAAAAAAGAAAGAGCCTATATTCTTTAAAAAATCAATAAGAATCGGTAATCAGTGATTTCTTTTATTGGGTATCCCTTTTCTTATTTGCTCATTATTCCGCGTATCAAATTAACGTGCACTCACGTAATCACGTAGTGACGTATACGTCGAAGCTACAGGTACTCGTGAATCGTCGTTGCGCGATTCCCTCAACGACCGACGCGGCCCTGATCTCTCCGCATTGCTTACAAATTAGACGACGAAGTCGAGAAAGACCGACGCGCTCGGGGGATTTCCGATCTTTCCCGAAGCGATCAGGGGGCCCGGTCGTTCAGGCCCGCGGCGGCTTATTAGGGCCCCGAGTGAAGACGTCACGTGTCGTCGGTTACGAGCACCCGGCCGAGACCGCGTAGCGGCAGATTCAAAGTGGGACCAGCCGATCGACTTCGCTCCGGTCGTTACGCCATTTTTCATCAGAGCATTTTGCCGCAACCTCGGCTCGATCTGATCCTCTGAAACTTCTTGCAGTCGAGTCGAGGAGACTCTACGCGTAACTGCGTTTCCGTTAGTTTGCAAATATTTTTTTTCTTCCCCCTCCTTTTTATTTATTTCAATATTAAATTGGCAATTATGCAAAATATTCTTTCCATCCCTTTCCTTGTGTATCGGCTACTCGTCGATGACGTCACTCGCGTTCGGCTACGAGAACGAAAGAGACTATAAATATAATTGCAATGGCGCGCATCCTGCGTTATCGTACGATGCGAATTCAGAATGGCAATCTCGTTGGCTGACAACGGCAGCGCGTCGCCCTGAGGGCCCGTTTCCAAGACACGGCACAGGCGCTTCAAAGAAATCGAGTCCGAGCGACGGCAGCGTTTTCGCAACGGGGACGACACACGAAACACGCCACCCCCCCTGGTAGGGGGTCCGGGGGGGACGACAATAACTAATTTAACTTGGGGCATCATTCGCCGATGATCGGTAGGACAACCAAGCGGCGACATCAAAAGGACGAAACAGCGCGCGACATTTCAATTATTAAAAACGTCCACGGCGGCTGTTCCTTTTTTATATTTTTTTTTTCAATACTTCGAGCTTGTTTCGTCCGTTTGTTACCCGCCGGGGCCCACGTTCCTGACGGCACTGACCTCTCGATATGGCGACTCGTCTCGTTTCATTAGAAACACACGTATCTGTACTCCGTTGACGGCGATTTTTGTTTTCCGTATTTTTGACGGGGCTTTGTGGTCCGACGTCCATCCGAATGGACGTTTCGTCGCCATTTTCCTTATCGGATGAAAGTCCGATACTATCGGACGATTTCTGCGGGCTTTGTTTAAAATTTTTTTTCTTTTTTTTTTTCATACACCCATCCAATTTTCAATGAAATCATACTTTTCACTCGTTCGTTTTCGCCGTCTCCCCGTATGCGCGTGGAATTTCTCTTTGTCGATGGAGGAGAAAAAATTACGAAAAAAAAAATGACAAGCCAAGGATAACCCCGTGATGCAACGCGGCCTGCGCCCGTCCATTAAATTGGATACGTAGGAATCGGTTAGTCAAGAAGGGAATATTGCCAGTGAGTGAGTCGGTTAAGTAGTGACTACGCGAGTCAATGACTGGGGTTAATCAGTGACTGGGTTACTAAGTGACTACGCGAGTCATTGACTACTCAAGCGTTGTGCGTCAAACAGAGTACTATTCAAGAGAAGTGCTCATTCAATATGACATAAGTGCGCTTTATAGACATTCCAGGAACACCAACGTAGCCGCGATAAATTTTTCTTACTTAAGTCAAATGTCGAGATCACGTTCGATATCGTTCAGCCAGCATTCGGATGATTTACGAACCAAGGTCGGACACCTTGAAAGATCGTCTAAGGCCGAGAGAGAGAGAGAGAGAGAGAGAGAGAGAGAGAGAGAGAGAGAAAATGAGAATGGAAATCTAAGAAAAAATTCATTCAATCATTTTCTCGAGGTTTCCTAGTCTCATTTATCTTTTGTTTCAACTGGGTCACCCCTTTGGCTCTTGGCCAAGTCGCGTTGTATTATCCCGTTGTCACTTTATGAAATGACTGTAAACCACGGAGAGTGTAAGAATTTTAGAGACGAAGAAGCGCGCGCGAGAGAGAGAGAGAGAAAGAAACAAAATGGACGTTCACGCATTACTACCCCTACATACAATGACATCCGGCGAAGCGTCTGCAAAGTTTCGAAAATCATCGAAAGAAGTACACGAAGTTCCCGAGTTAACGACGTCACAATTACTGACAAAAGATTGGTCCCGCGTGACATCGAAAGTGAAAAAAAAAAATCATTTTCCTAATTCAATTCGCAAGAAATTACGTCGAGCAGATAATGAAACGTTGTTACAAGAGTGGTAAAAACGTGGTGGGGTAATAACGGCCGATAGTGGGGGGATGGGATCAGTCTCGTTATGGCGCGCGAATATAAACGCGGCTTATGAACGGATTTATGAGTGGAGCGTGTTCCAGACAATACAAGGGTCTTCATCAAAGGAACATTGCCCGGAAGTAATCGGTCTCCTACGTCCCCTACCCTTTTGCCCCTCGCCGACCTGGTAGTCTCTTTATAAACCCCTTCCCTCCCACTCTCTTCCCCCACTCTTACGGCATCCAACACTTGCAGAAGATACCGTAGCCAATCGGATGAGCCACTGAATATCCAGTTGAGCTTTTATATCTGTCAGGCACCCCCACCCCGTCCCCCCTCTCACTCACGTAACTATTACGAGTAGTAGTAGTAGATTTCACTGATTTCACTACTCCGTCGATCAATTGTTCATACTTCATATTTGCTTGGAGAAACAAATTGGCGAAGGTATGAGAAACGAATTTTTTTATTTGAAAAATAAATGAGAATATATATATACACACGCGTCCTTCTTATAGGAGATCTTCATAATCTCTCTTCACGGTCGGTCGTCTAGTGGGGAATTTCACAGTTTCCGCCGCGCTAGCAGAGTCTCCATTCATTCCATTCAGAAATTACATTTCTTGGAGTCGTCCGTTTGCCACTGTGTATAAGAGAGACAGGCTCGTAGCCACGAGAAGACTCAGGGTTGTGTCTGTGGCTGGAAAGCAGTTGCAGGGAAGATTCTCGACGTTAAGTGGATGGCAGTAGTGGGAGTCGGTGTAAAAAAAAATGCAACGTACACAAGCGTATCGGGGTGTTCCGTAAACACGCGCATTTCAGTAGCAGCCTCGTGTTCTGCGTAAATAATAAAAATGATAGGTCCTCGAACATTTTTCATCCACGCGTCACAGTTACCGAGATATTGACAAAATTCGAACGTGCACTAGTCACGTGACGCGTCAAAAAAAATCGCCGATACGCGTATACCATCATTTTTCACCAAGAAACCAAACCCGTCGTCGAAATGCGGTTTTATCGGACCACCCCATACATCCTCTCTAACGTCCAACTGCCGCTCCTCTACATGCGTGAGCAAACTGTATACAGCCGAGAGAGCCTCTTCCAGGCCGTGGCGCTTCTGAGGACTAATTATAACAGGGACGGCTGTCGCGGTTTCTAGTGTTCCCGGTAACGGCGCTAGCAAGGCGTTGCATTTAATTAAGGCGTTATAAGGTGAGCCGAAAGAAGACGGATGGGATGCAGAGTATCTTCGGAGGCTGGAGAGGAGGATAACAAAAATTAAAAAAAAATTCCATCTCGACGATCGTAACCAAGGAGCAACGACGAGTTAACCCATGTGCGGAGTATGGAGAGTAACGCGGCGAGTCTCGAGATAAAATAAAAGAGACAGGCATAACCGAGCCACGACTCCACGTCAAGGAGTTTAATCGGTATCGTGTGTCCGCTCGGAATTTTTTACTTTCATCCCAACGCGAAGGCGAGCGTGCACGTTCAGACTTTTTGCGGCGCCACCAAATTATTACCGGCATTTTAAACGGCGCGCGACAATGCCCATTGGTAATTGGTTTCGTGATCGGCCGATGACTAGACGAAAAGCTTTTCCCGTATAAAAATCGTTTATCCCCCTGCTACCCCCCCCCCCCTACCTACCCTCGACATGCCCTCAGCATCAGCAGCCTTAAACGTACCTAATCAACCTTAACCAACATAACCTAACCATGTACCACTCTGGATATCATATTCCCACTTGCAGACCGTTTCGAACCCCGCTTTCTCCTCGATCGACCAATCACGACGTTGGCAATCGATGCTGGCCTGCAAGGTGGGTGGGGGGTGAGAGGGAGGCTTTCTGTGGGGTTGAACGCAAGAGAGAAAAGGACGCGCTCGAGCTTCGATTGAGCGGCCACGTTATTCTTTGTAAGATCGCTGAGGGAGCTGCGCTTCTTTACAGAAAGAGAGAGAGAGAGAGATAGAGAGAGGAAGGGGGAAGAGAGAGAGAGAGAGAGAAAAGATGGTAGAACGATAGTAGCGTCGAGGGTGAAATGGGATGAGAGGGTGGGTTAGGGGTTGCAGCTCAGAAATGATGAGGAAGAAGTGCCGTAGGGTGAGGGGGTGGGGGTGGGTGGGGGGTATGGCTCAGGGACCACGAAAAGGAGCGAATAAGAAAAAGAGAAAAGGGAGACGTGCCTCGTTGTCACGCTTCGGAAGACGTGACGTTCGATTAACCGGGAAGCTTTTCGTGGTTGGCTCACGCACGCCATATAATACTTTTCCATTCTTCCGCCACGTCACGTGACCGGCTCGTCTCGTTCTTCTCTTCTGGACGCCTCCGAATCTCGTCCAACCGGACTGTCGTTATTTTTGCTTTGTCCGACGGGTCTTCTTCTGATATTTCGTGTTCTTTTAAAAGATTCGTAGGGATCGAGAGATCAGGTTGGGTTAGACACGAGAACCGTATTGACTCCCGATCCGAGCTATTAGTCTTCTGTGATTGAGATCGAACGAATGATGTTATTTAATGATTCGTAATGGTCCATTTGCTGCGAGGTCTTTTCAGTTATTTTTCTCCGGTACACCGGGAGACTTTCGTGATTTTACAAAAAAATCTTTACGAAAGCGACTGAAGAAATTATGTAGAACGCCGTTTGCCGGTCGTATCGTTTTCTTAGAGTAATCGTGACTCAGCAATTTCGTGCATATTGAAATACCGTAACGCGATCCTAATGGCGCATACGTTCTTCGCTCTTACGAATTAGAATTACGTGAAGTAACCGTGCGACAAGTTGTACTGAATTTTGAAAAAAATAATTCATACCGCAATTCATCTTTTCGTGTACGCGTAACCGCTGCTCGTGATGTCGGAAACCTCTTGAGCCCGACGACGTCTTTACGAAAAAAACAAGAGTAAACAAATGACGACGTTACGCGGGATACGATAAAAACAAGAAGCAAAAATATCCGGTGGACGAAAAATAAAAAGACGTCCCGAGTGGTAAGTGCCATAACCTCAAACCAGTAATCTCATGTGGCACGCAGTTATTAAGGCGGTTAACTCGATCTTCCTCCTCTAGTAGAAACGCGGTCTTCGGTTACTTTGTCCATCTATATTTAGCCGATTGGAGATAAAGTAAAGCCACTTGGCTGCAGGAATAAACGTGACATTAAGGACGCACGATTCGCAACGTCCCTTTATTATTTATCCTTACGTCCGTTTCCATCGCGTATTTTCGCCCGCAGTCCATTCCTTCTGCGGTCGCGTATACTACGTCTCACCGACCGCTTTTCTTTCCGGTCGTTCAAGCCGCCTCCTTATCGCACGACACTGAACGCGTCCTGTCGAGCTATTACTGTAGGTCTTACTTTATTCGACGCTTCAATCGAATCTCTCGCGACGCCGTCGCGTCTTCCTTAAAACTGCACGACGACACTTTCTTCGCGACGCTCGAGTGACTTTTAATTGACGTAAATTTCAAAGTTTTATTACGTCGCGCTTATGGATACTCCTCGTAAAATTCTATAGGTCCCAGGAAGCAAGATCGACGATTCGCCGTCCCTGGCCCGAGGCCCATTCCTTCGAACAAAGGCAGAACTTATTAAGTTCTGCTGGCATAATGGTGAGGACAGAGAGGGGAAGGAGGAGATGAAAAAAAAAGTAAAGAAGCTGCAGCCAAGATGGGGACAGCGAATAAGAGTAAAGATACGAGTCGAGAAGTCTCGAGAGTATCATAAAAATATGTCCAAGAGGCAATTCTAGTGGTTGAGGTCGAGGTCGCAAGTATTGATAAGATCCGCGGTTACAGACAGATTATTTGATTCGCCAAACATTCCAATTGATTTTTCCAGAGTATCCAAGAGAAATAAATAAACAAGGCATAACAACCCCTTACCGTTTCATCAACGTGCAAAAACAAAATTGCTCAACGAAAGCTAACTAACAATTTCGTCAAATCACCCAAAAAAAGAAAGGATTTCGAATTTCAAAAGAATTATCAAAAATTTCTTTCTCCGCTTGCACGGCTTTCGTAGAACCGACTCGAAGCCCTCGCTACGTTAATCTCAAAGCAAGGGAATGACGATGGGACTACCATACTGACAATGGTCCGATTCATCCGATGGAAACGTCGAGCGTCGCGATTCGATTCCGAGTATCGCGTTACGTCGCTGCATACGGATAATCTTTTATACCGGGTGTATTTTCCCACCTGTCCCTGTGTAAACAGTGTAGCAAGCGAAACAACCAAGGCGAAACGTGTGCCCTTCGCTTGAATTTCCACTAGGATTTCACCCCCCCCCCCCTTGCCCCCCTAACCGCACCCCGGAGATATTCTGCACGATGCGCGACTCCACAACTTCCCTTAGAGGGGAAGGGGTGGGGGTAGTATTTCTCGCATAGCCAAGGGATGTCCGTATAATCATACGTACTCAGGGCGACTGTGTGCTGGTCGGGGGTAGTTCAAAGGGGATGGGTGACTCGCTTATGCATAGTAAAGGCTACGGGGGTGAATACGTGGAGAGGGTAGTTCGGCAAAGCCGGCAGGAAACCTCGAGCGCGTTCTTCCTCAACCTCCCCCGGCACTTAGGAAACTAGCCCCCGTTTTAGCCCATTGCCACCCCGTGGCAACCAGTTTCTCTCACGAAGCTGCCCGGACCTGCGGTGGCGTGTTTAGGGGTGTTAATTGGCTGGTGTATCACCTCCAGTCCTGTGTGCGTTAACGGAGGGATACTCGATAGGGTTAACGTAGTGTTGAACGAGACCGTTGGAAGCCGATCAATATATAGGGGATGCTTCTCGGCTAAAATGTTTCCAACCGATGCCGCAGACAGTTAAACCGCCGTAGAGCGAATCCGACACGTTTCCATCCGTATGGACGTTGTCGAGAAACAACCCTCTGCAATATTGAAATTTCAAAGCAACCCCCTAACGATGCTCTTTCCATTGCGATCAATTAGCGAGTTACGAGTGTTTCTAAGGCTTAACAGTTATACCAACTGCCTTTGCGTTAAATGCTCGAAGCACGGTCGAAGTACGACGTTACGTTTAGGTTAGGTTAAATTAGGTTAGGTTCGACATCTTTTTTGCCCCCACCCCCCCTTACTCTTAACCGCGCGTCAACGCCATCTTGAATTTACTCATTTTTTTTATAAGATCCCCCGGCTACTTTGATGTCGTTCAACACCCGTACGTTGGCACTTTTGGACGCTTCTAATGCGGCGACTTGTCGCCGAGTAAACTGATTCATCGCTTCCGACTTCTGAGCCGACGACGCGATGCTATACGATGCGATACCGACGCGTCGCGACGTTCATGCATGTAAGTGTGTAAGCGCACGTTGCGAGAGGACGGGCCAATTGAAATCACGACTTTCCTAAAGTTGGCCGCACCCAATAGTTACGGGCGAGTAAACATTTGCGAATCTACAATGTAATAAAACCTATTATTATGCACTGGCGTGTCAATCGGGGGGTTACGCAGAAACGTAATTAATTAACACGAAATTCAATCGCGACAAGGCTATCGAATAAACGATTCCACTATTTTTGCATTATTGCGCAACCCCGTCATACCCATTACCTGTAATCACGAGAACAATGTTGACAATTACATTGGATCAGCCAGTTACATCGATCATTATTAATCACTGAAAATCATTAGCATAAGCCTAATACGCTGCCCCATTAAAATGCACCGATAAAAAATCTTCAATATCAGCGCACGTCAGCGAGACTTTTACAGTCCCGTTAAAAACCGTCAAACTGACTGGCACTAATCCTAATTTCAAAAAATAAAAATAATAACGCGTTGCGTACGTGTCCGCGACGCGTTACGGTGTCAAATCTTTTTTTTAATCTTTCTTCTATCCGTCCATTTTGTTTCTCGCGTAAGCGGGATATATCCCGGACAACAATAAAACGCGTCACGTGACGTGACGTTCTTTGAAACGAAACAAATATCACGTGACCGACATTTCACTTTTACGCGTGGTCGAACGTCAAGAGACTTTGTCTTTTACCGTGCATAACGTGCATTGACCTGCAATCGATTTACAATTAAATACATCCTGTCCGTATAACGGGTGATCTGAGTTGAGGTCGATTTTCGGAAGGGGGGAGGGTGAACCCTTGCGAAACGATAATGTCGCGGGCTTACCCGAAGGTCCTGACACGAGTAGAGAAAGTGGCCACGTAGAAACCACAACTAATTGTATTATATTGCATCAGGAATTCGAAAGTCATCCGCGATCGTTATACTGTTCGATTCGCTTTAGAAAAGAATGTTAGGTTATGTTCGACAACTGTTACCCGACAACGAGAGAGAGAGAGAGAGAGAGAGAAGTATGAATTTCATACGAGAGCAACGATGATAACAACACTGCGGCACGGTAATCAGTGAGACGAAGATAATCTAACTGACGCAAGATAAAAAAGAAACATAATCAACAAAGATTCTCCTCGACCGTTTTCGCGTCATCGTTTCGTCAACGTTACACCGACGTGGTTAGGATTCGCAACTGGAATCGCAATCGCAACTTGGCTAGCCAACTCGTGGCACTCCATTTAATTATTCGTATGACGATACAGCATTCTAGGAACAACTCGTTAAGAAGTTTCGCTACATCGACGCTATTGCATCCCTTTCCATGGCGGCATGTTACGCACACCTGCAGCGTTGCAACGTTTTCCCCCGAGGGGAGGAAGGAGGAGGGAGGAGGGAGGAGGAAGGAGCGGGCAATTGCAAATGCAATTGCAGAGGCTGTATTAAGTAAAGCAGTACGTAGCGACACGTTCGCAGTTGCGAGCCAGCGCTAAGAAGTTAGCCAATTATGTAAATGCATAAGCGATCCTTCCAACTGGAAGTCAAGAGTAAAGTCGAACGTGGTATAGTCCACGAAGTGCAACCGAAGTGGGCTCCGTGCAGAAAGCGTGCGAATATTTCAAAGGATCGGCAAGATTGTCCCACGTGAGACAGGAAAGTCGAAGCGTATGATTAGTGCTAATGAAAATATGAGATTTAATATTATTAACTGTATATACAATAGGCAAGGAGATCGCTCGACTACCCTAATTTCAATTGATATAAAACAACGGAGTACATACCGAATTAGTCGCCTGTTCGAACTTGTTTAGTGGATGCATGTCACTCGCGGTTGAAATTCACTTTGATTAGGTTAGGTTATGCCAACGGAAAACAATCGAGCGGCGTACGATCGTCCGACCAATCACAGTGTTCGTCGTGCTCGTTAACGAGGCCGATTTATCGCAAACGAATCGATCTCCCTATCGCAACTTAACGATCTGTTAACGACCGATAAAGAACGCCGGCATTGCCAGTTATTAGAGGCTAATGTCGCTCCCACTTGAACGCATTACAGTTCCGTGCGTTTATTACGGCGTAGACGTACATACACTTCGTGCGGCTACAACGCGTGGGTGTGCGCGAAGCTTTGTTTAATCGAGAGGCGATTTTCCCGGTAGCAATCGACACTGTTGCCGATTGGAACGAGGACGGAGAGAAATATTGAAAAAACGAGAAGAACACGGCGTCGCGGTGGTTTAACGAGGCGATAAGTGCTGCCACTGTCGCAGCGCCGACTGTCGAGAGACTTTGACACTAGTCCATTCAAATTTTACGTTACGTCACTTTAATTTCGACAACGAAGCGTTACCAACGTAATCTGTTCGTCTCAATTAAACCGAACAACGTTTTTTTTTCTTTGTTTCAATGTTACTGAACTTGGCATCAGTGGGCCAGCACGGAGTCGTAAGCATGGAAAATCCGCACGCAAATTGCTGCACGTTAAACGCGGCGTGATCTGATCGATGTAGCCTGGTGCCAAGAGTGAGATGGAACGAGCGTGAGTGAGAGAGAGAGACACTCACATAGAATGGCAGAATGGACCAGAATGAAATGAAATGGGATGGGATGCTGCATTCCCGATACACTGGGAGTAGGAAGTTCGTGTACGCCACACTACGGGATTGCGGAACGCTGGAAACGGGAGGGTGGCGGACGTGGTGGATTTTAACGTGGGTTTCGCGCAACAGGAACAGTACATTAGCCAGGTTTCGGATGCTGGAGCCAAGCCGCGCTCGTTGGTGTCTGTTTACGCTAATTCCTTTCACGCCCTATCTCCCTTGAGATCCTCTCAGACCCTTCAAATGGGTCTGGCCTTTCAGTGTGCCAAGTCACTGATAACACCACTACTAGTATCGCGACTACTAACAAACTGCCCGGGGATACTCTGCTTCGCGGTACACTTTAGTGATACAGCCAATCAGCCAGTACAGTGAACTGTTTGACCAGCTACGAAAATATCCAGTGCGAGAAGGGGGATGAAGTGGCACGTTTTTTTTTAAATAAAAAAAATCTCTTTCCTTGGACGATTACAATTTCACTGAGGGGTTGATATAATATCCGGCGTGATCGCGTGAATTTCAGTGTTCGTGCAAGCAGTGGTTATCATCGTGAATCGTGCGTGTATTTGCTATCGCGTTAAACTACCCCTCCTAGCCGTGGGCCACCTATACCGGAAACCAGTGATTCCGCTGCACTTCTCATAAATATGTAAGTGACGGTGGCGTTGATGAAACTTCTGAAAAGTGGGATTGAATGGAATTACGCATTGTTCGGCAACGCCTACGCGACTCGAGGAATACAATGGCGTTGTGTGCGGTTGATTTCGAGTTAAATTTTCTCCTTTTTGGTGCGCGGCCAGCGGAGGAGTTTGAAAAGTGAGCCAGAGGGAGGATTACTTTTCGAAAAGGTATTTATGCTCGTTCGTATTTCTTCATGAATGATTTCGTTACCGTTTTGACAATTTCTTTTGAATCACCACAGCGACCAATGACGTTGCGCGACGATTCCGTCGAAAGGCGGGCGATTTAAAATGCACGAATTTTCGTTTGGTTCGACTGAAGATTCCTACGTACCGATAAGCCTATCTCTGGTATATCGTGTCACGCGATTAGTTCGCGTGACTCTCTCGTGGGGTCGCGTTGAAAACTCACCCCGGCGACACCTGCGACTGGCTGGGACTTCGCGAGATGAATAAACGGCGCAGGTAATGCGAGAAGCTGCGCGCCGCGAGAGCTCCAATGGGGTTTCCACTTGCGCCTTACCATAAATTAATAATTTATCAGAGAGGGGCCGACCCGTTTCTGTCGCACGCCAGGTGGCCTTACAAAAGGCGAATTTGGAATGCGCTTTAACCCGCGCCTCAGACTGCTACATATAAACCTAGCCAAACTCTCGGGTTACTCGGAATGTCGTACATCTCGTATTTTACGTTTCACATTTTTTCGTCTAAGGGTTGCTGCGACGGGGGGAGAGGAGGAAGATGGAAAAACAAAAGAAAAAGATGAAATGGCGATAAAGTAATATATGACGGAGTAATCCAAGTACATAGGAATGCATTCGAAAGAATTCCCTCCGTGACGTTGCAGTAAAGCGCGCTGGATATTCGGCTTGAATAAATAAAACCGCAATTTGCTGTCGGGTTGTAGGATAGTGGATACGTATAGGGAGGGGATTGGCAGAGTTGTACCAGTTTTGCTAGGGGTGGCGAAAACGGTACGAGTAAAAGCGAGGGTGGTTGGTAGTAGGGCAGAGCAGGAAGAGGGATGTTGCCAGTAGGTAGAAAAAAGAGGGTAGGGAAACTGCAAACGAGCAGAGAAGATGTAGGGGTGGGTTAGAGCCAGGGTGTTAAGAGGCAGTTTTCACCCCAAACCCACCTCCCATCGAGTGAGCCAACCCCTTTTGCCAACGGCCACCCCATCCAGCGCATAGTTTATGAACCTGTGGCTTCAGCCGACCTCCCTGCGATTCCCTCCTTGTTGCCCTCGTGAATTCACCCTTACACGCAATTTCTGCAACGCTTTTTTACCCTCAAATTCTCACTCTATGGGCACTCAGCTACCGAGCTGGTTAGCTACCTCGACCCTAACTACCCACCAAAGTTCTCACGTTTCCCACCCCCTTAAATCGTACACGAGGATCCTCCCCTAGTATTTGACTGGGGAGGTGAGGCGGGGGGGTTGACTTACGACACGTTATAACACGACCCTGAAGTATATCCAATAAAGACTTTTAAGATTTCTTCTTTTTTATATTTCTTCTCTCTTAGAGATGCTTCCTCGAAGCTGTCGTCGCTTTTACTGTGGTAAAAAGTACTCGTAACGAAAAATTCTTTTTTCCCTTCATTTTTAGTGTTTACCGAGAAAACGACACTTTTGGGAAATCTTGCCGGAAGCAATTTGACGCTCTTCTTTTTCGAAACATCAAACGTGGAATTTAATGAAAGTACACCCTGTATTTGTCCTCAAAATATTATACCAGTGATTAGGCCAGGCGTGAGAAATTTGACGTGAAAGTACAAAAATTCCTAATTACGAAAAGAAGAAAAAGAAAAGGGAAAAACCCCTAGACTCTTTGAGTATTCTCTCCACGTGTTCGCCGGGGGTTGATATGATTTATCGCTGGTAGTGCCCGTTCACGGAGGTGGCAATGAAATTCGAGATCCCCCCCAGGTTCCAAGGGTAGTCCACACGTGTCCCGGAGTCCCGCACCCTCTGAAACTCTCCCGGGACCTCGACACAAGGGAGCGAGTAAGGGAAGAAAAAAGGAGCAACAGCACGGAGTAGCCCAACAGCAAAATGCTATACAGTTAAATGTGTTCACTCACCCTTAGCTGTCCTGCACTTTCCACTAGGTGGTGAGTTCACGTCGGCCGGATGTCTGCCATTATGTAGATAGGGTTGATGCGGCACGTGATGGGCATTGTGTCCCGGGTGATGATGAACCCCAATGAGATGATGATGATCGATCTGCGGTTCCCTGAAGGCGGTCGGTGTCGTCCTCGCGTATACCGAGTGTCCACTCAATATAGATGAACCCGGCGAACTGGGCGGACTCCTCGATCGCGTCGTGGTGAGGTTAAGGGGTCGATCATCGTCATCATCGACAGTGGTGACGGAGGTCTCCGGCGAGTGTTGCCTCTCGTGGAAGTTGTCGTGCCTGAAGTTGTCACTGGAGTGGATCTTCGGCGACGAGAGACTCGACGAGGGTGACCTCAGTGGAGGCGCTGGACTAGGTGTACAAGGTGGCGAGGTGACGCACCCTTGCAGAGACGGCGAATGAGCCGGTAAGGGTGAGTAGAGCGCCAGTGGTGCCCTGATGAGAGGGCTGGTGAGCCTCCTGGGGGTCGGCGCCACCAGCTTCGTGCCTATACTGTTATTGTTCAGCTGATTGCTACCCGGCGTGATGGATCTTCCCCAGCCGAGAATGTCGCTGATCCTGTGGGGGGTGGGTACCCGAGGTGGGGTGGCGTATACGTGATCGTGCCAGGAGTTCACCCTGACACTTGGTGAATTGGCGGCGAGGTTACGGATCCCGGTATCAATTGGTTCTGGCGTCGGGACGCTTTTGGTCTCGTTGTTGTTGTCCCCAGGTACCGAGGATTCCAACCGACGTTCTCCAGGACCATTCTCGCTCGGCTGTTGTTGCTGTTGCTGTTGCTGCTGCTGCTGCATGCTCTCCGTGTCCGTCATCTCCTGGATCCGGTTCACCAGGTTCTTCACTTTCAATAACCTTTCTTGTATCAGCTTTCACTCGTCCTTTATCTCTGATATATTTCTTTATCTTGACTGGTACCAGGGTGGTACCCGCTGCGGTACCTGGTGCCTCATTTCCGACGGACCCGCTTCATTTTGCACATCATCAATTATCACCGTCACTTGCTAATTCACAGTTTCCCGATGAGATACCGATCTTCCTCATTGGCTAATTTTTGGGTATCTCGGATGATCAACTATCCCGGACGTCTGATCGATAAATTACAGTGAATCCGACCGCGTATCGTATGTGAAATCATTCGATCGGTCACGTGTACAAGTTGCTACGTCAAAAGTCTCCTGGTAAATCAAAGGAATCTTCCGGCCAAGTGGACAGTGCGAGTGTAATTAGTCGCAGAGCGAAGATCATTCGGAGTATCGATTGGCAGTTCTAATTTATCGATGACTGCACCGCGTTCCGGCGATGCCGCGGAATTCCAACATCGCCGCTGGAGAGGACGAGTGCTGCACTTTAAGCGTCAGCGCTGAACCGACGTTCTAACGTTCCGTCCTGGCTAATTGCCCGGGCGTAATTAAATCGCGTTAATTAGCCGCGCCTCGGTCGGGTTATTGCCACGCGATATTCACGGCACTGCATTCCTCGACACTTGATCAGTCACTCGTCCGCGGCACCACACCGAGCACAACACTCGTCGAGTTCCGATCATCTAAACCTGACACGGACCCGGTATTAGAACAATTGCTCCAGAAGGCTTGCGCAAGAGGGAGCAAAAAGCGACAAGAAAGCGCGAACGACGTAAAACAAAAAAGATAAAAAATAAATGGAAAAAAATAACCAAATCACGCGAAATCCGATAATGTCACCGTTCAACGCAAGTACGTAAAATTCGCGAAGTTTGCACGTTGCGTTTCCTCAATCGTCACTATCGCCTATCGATTATCCCGTGACGATTAGTCGATATAGGGATATTCCCTAGATATCACTGCACAAAACATCCTCTATGGAGGAGGACCACCGTGGCGGTACCCACGTGCGTACCAAGTTCACGTGCACGCGAGCGAACTAAGGTGGCGGAATAGAAAGCACGTGTCGTGCAGCACCCCGGCAGAGGCTGCGCGGTGGTGGGAGAGTCGGACGTCGCGACGCCGATACGCAGCACACAAGGATGTAGCGCGCGCGCCCGTTGACGCCCGATTACTGACTGATTGTCGCAAGATTTAGGGCTATGGGTGGGAGGTGGTGGACGCGGGAGTGGGAGTAGCCAAGTGAGGAGTAGTGGGGAGAGTCGTATTAACAGCCGGCGCGCTTTACCCCCACCCCTCCTCTGATACCAGCATGAGGTGGGTCGAACGGCGGGGGGAGGGGAACGTACAACTCCCCACGCCCTGGGTAGGGATACCACCCGATATTCCCCTACATTGCCTCGGACTAACGTGCCCGTGTCCGGCCCCTCCCCAGTACCTCATCAACTTCCCCTACTTTTCTCCTGTGCAGCCACCCTCCCCTACACTCATACCACCCTTTCATCCCTTCCACGCCACACCCCTACTCACGACGAAACGCCACAGTCGCTTACACGCCAACGATTTATTATCAAAACCTATTTGCTGAGAACGCCGGTATTTGCCGTTTATTACCATTTATCGTTCGTCATCCGTCGCGACGAGCCCACTAGGGAATTTCCCGGATCGTTAACCTCTCAGTCTTCACGTGCCCTTCGGCACTCTCAAGGGAGGTCCTCCTCTTAATGGGAATATTTATTGTTCCTCTCAGTTATGATTTTCTCGCCTCGCCAGCATATACAGTGACACTTACAAAAGTCCCTAGATCAACAATATTCCATGTTCGATATCCCTACGAGTATTATTCAATTTACACATACCACACTTATCAGCTGCCTTATCAGTTTGTCACTAGCAATCCATTATGAAAGCACCTTTCACATCAGGATGCCAAAACAAGAAGAAAAAAAGATTTCCAAGAAAGCAGATAAAGGAGAGTTTAAAAGGTCCCGTTTAACTTTCTTCAGGGATTGTACCCGCGGGGATAGCAGCACCTACGGGAGTTCATGTCGAGTTGATAGCTCTGTATAATGATAATCATAACAGTAATAACAGGGATGCCCATAAACGCCAGGGAACACGAAGTTCCACGGATAGCGAGCGCGCTCGATATGAGCGAGCCCACTCGTGTGTGTGCTCGATTTGCTTAACGTACGGTAGGAGGCAGTCGTGAAGAGTGGGGGGTAATGGGCGTGGTCTCCCAGAGAAGCATAGTGGGGATACAGAAACGTAAGAGTGGGGAGAGCCACAGCGAAAGGGGAAAAACACATTGGAAAACTGGTTGGAATCCAAGCGGGGTGGGTTCGTAATGTGGTAGGGGATAATTAGTGGACCGAGCATGGATCTTTCAGTGATTATTTAATAATCCCGTTTCCATTACTGCGCACTTTAACTGTGACGCTTCTGCACTCGACTCCTTGGCTGTGTAGCAGCCCAGTCTGTAACACTCATTAGCTTGGCCCAGCTGTTAATTACCGTGATTGGTATATGGTCGGCAGGTTTCGTCCGATCTTTGGTAATTTTAATGAGTCCAATGACGATTAACGCGTAATGGCGTCTATGAGATATTCGAAAAAAAATCATTCAATTGCGTAATAAACGTCATGATAATGATAGGGGTATTAGTAGGATTTCGCGCATTGTCGTTATAATTGTTTATTAATGAAAAATTATCGTGTTCATTTAACAACGCGTTGTAATTATTTAACGCTCGCTTATTCGCGAGACCCACCGTTAATGCACGTTATTATTGTTAAACTACTCGGATTTTTTTTGTATATTAATTACGCAATATCGTGTTTATTAATTTTCACGTTTTCAAACCGCTGTGATGTATAAGATCGGTACGGTTGAGAATTTCGGTAATAATTGTCGCGATCGCGCGAGTCAACGTTTATGGGAATTATTAAACGTCTCTTAAGCCTTAATAGTAAGTGGCGTTAATTATGCGGAATCGTGACTTTTCCCTAATTTTCAGTCAGTCGCTTTAGCAAAGTCACGATTCCGCGTAATTACCTAAGCGGCCTCGTTAATACCACTTTACGTAAAATCTTGTCAAAATTGCGAACGCGGCTTTCGAAGCGTGTCCGCAGCCAGTAAAACAAGCCTAATAGGGGTAAATTGGCCGGCATTAGTATAGTTCCCTATTCTTCAAACCCCCTACGTCGTTCGGTCATCCCCTAAAAAACCATGCCAACCCTTATTTACTATATACCAATAAAACTCGTTCAGCCGACAGCAAAACCTAAAGCGTAACCTAGCCTAACCTAAACCCTGACTACTGATTTATCTAATAGACACCCCTACCGTGTATATCGGTTATCGACCCTCGATCGATTTTAACAGATGGGTATGATCGAATTTTCCAGCAAAACAAAAAAGTGAAAAACAAAAATAAAATAAAATTTAAAAAAATAAGATCCGCCACGGAGTGAAATCGTTCACGTATCATTGAACCTATCGCACGTTCAACATCGATGCTCGCAGTTAATGACCACCAACGGAGTCATCATTATCAATCGACCGGCGTATCGCTTGATTCGACGAGGAAGATCGTTAAAAAAGTTAACGGATGTTTTATTTTGGCCTCGACAAGCTATCATTTTATTACCTACCGCGCGCTATGTACCATAATAAAAAAGCATTAAGGCGCATTCTAATATCCTGATCGGTGACGTATCCACTGTCAATGCCGATCTTGACAAGGAGGTCCAGTGACAATGAAACGACCGTAAAGAGATCGTGACGTCGATGTCAATTGCGATACGAAATGCCCGTCGGAAAGTTTTATGCGATCGTACGGATAAAGCCGAAGTTATCCGAAGCGAGTATATACGGATGATAGCCAAGTAAGCTGGATATATACACGGTATAGTATAAATGGATAGGTAAATTGTAGGAGAAATCAAACCGTCGGTTAAACAGCATAAACTAACGAAACTTTCAACTATTATACTATAGTATAGTAAGCCTATAATGTTTACTATAGTTAGTAGGTACTTAGTATACGTACCGATATGTCTCGTTTTAACGATTATACTAGTAGCTAATTGATAATAATAGTATAGTAGAACGTATAGGTAATTCCGTGACGTAACGAGTATTGTTCAAGAGTGGAGTATCACGACGGGACTAATTGGTGAGTTTTACGCGTCCCTTAATTGCCAGTAAGTTAGAAGCTTAGGTAGGCAGTAGCCGGCTTACTTCGATACTATTAATACAAGTTGATTGACTGCAATCGATTCAAGTAATTAGATTCGCCCTGGAATTCCGCTCACTTCGTACGTAACTTATCCAATTAACGCGCCTTTCGTCAACCGTTCAGTTTTCACGGTTGCAATTCCACGGAGTTGTCGGGTCGATGCTGATGAGCGGGAAAGAATGAGAAGTCACTTAAGGACAAGCGAAGCAAACGAGGCAATTAATGATAAATAAGTAATCGAGGGAAGTGATTCGTGGCGAGTTGCGGGTCGGTCGAAACTAATGATGCAATTAATGTCACTTAATTAATGCATCGAGTGTACAACTGTACCGGAGTTGAATTATTCGTCGTTCGGTTGGATCGGACTGTACGCGTTTATTGAATGGCATAGTAACGCCGGTGGGACGCGAGGCGAATGGGATAATTGACGTTAAGTAACACCAACCAGTTTTCAAGGAAATTGATCGATTATCAATGGAGGCACTGACTGGCAGATAGGATAGAGAGTGGGTTCGATGGTAATCGGTTTGGGATTCGAAGCCAAAGTGGAATCGTAATGTGAATCGATAAGGCGAATACTTATCGAGTAGCAGAATCAATTATGGTAATCGCCGTGAATCGGAATAATAATGAAGTCACAATCAGTGGGAGTGAGGAAATATATCCGCGAAGAAAAGTGGGAAGAGAGAAAAGGAAGTGAAAAAGGATGAAAAAAGAAACAATGCAAATGAAGCGAGAAGTAATGAGCATTAAGAGAGTAAAGGGTGTCGAGGAATCGCTTGGAGTAGCCAATTAAGGGTGGCAAAGCCGTATTCACGGTGGGTGACTTTTATCCTCGAGGACAGGTATACAGCTTGGTCGCTCGAGTTTTCAAGTAAAGTCGTCAATTATCGATCGACGACGAACGAACGTTTCATTAACCGTCGAGCAATTAGTGGCGCTCCTATCCGCTCGTTAAATCTTGTCAATCAAACGGTACCGCGACGAGAAGATCAATTACGCGAGTTAGTTTTAACAATAACGTGAAGTATATTAAAAAATTGAAAGATTTCTTCTTTTCCTTTCGGCTTCATCCTCACGGGAGGATACGTGCCGATAAATTGAAAGACATCACGCGTTGCGAGGACACTGGCGCGTGTGTGATATACTACCTAGATCCTTAGTGCCTCTTCAATTTTTCTTTTCTACGCGCGCTCAGCGCCCTTCTCGAATCTACGGAGAAAAAGGGTATTAAACTTACCTACGGTCGGTAATGCAGTTTGCCGATAATCCCAGAACGAAACTCGAGAGACCCTTCGGGCCATCTTACTCGACAGCAGTAATTCGATGCAAATGCTACCAAGCATACTGTATAATGCGGCCATTCCGCGCAGATATACCCGCTAATTATACCCCGGTCTCTACGGGGGTGCGGACGCAAGCGACACTCGCAAATTCGATGACACTCCCAGGGATACGACGCATCCATTAAAGTTCTCAGGTGACAATTCGAGGGAGCCAAGAATACGTTAGGGGTTGTCTGACACTCGGTACACGTAGGGTGGTCATCAATGAGAAAAATGAAGCAGAAAAAAAAGAATTAAAAGTGTCATCGATTGGTCGTTTACTCAACTGCTGCTTACTTTTTTTTTATTAGCTGCACTTCAACGCGACGGAGTCACACGTCACTCGCATTGACAGAAAATACTTTTAATATGCCCTCCAGATATTACTTACTTCTCTAATTGAATCAATTTAATTATTATGTAATTAAATATTCACTATACGTCCCGTACGCTCTGTACCATAGTCCCACTCGTCTTTATTACGTCGTTGATCTTTCTACCTAGGACCTGCTCTAGGTGGTCCCTAAATAGTAGTCAGTCTAGTCAGTAGTAATCTACAAACGGGCGTGATGGTGTAGCCCGTCAGGCGCACACTGGCCCGACAATGATTAATACAGGCAATTAGCAGACTCGACCTTCCGGTCGGTAGGACTTTCCTTGGTGGCTGGTGACAAAATTATTCCTTCGATGAGTACCGAGAATCTGGAGAGTCAGCGTAGTGATGAAGAGTGAGAAGGACGGAAGGGGGGACGGGGAGAGGGGGGGGGGGTGAAGAAGCGAAAGAGTGATGGATAACAAGAGAATAGAGAAAGTCACTCAGTTTCTTTGTTACAAAGGAAGAAAGAAAAAAGAAGAAAAAAAAGGAAGAAGAAAAGAAAAGAAGAAGAAAAAGGAAAAGAAGAATTCTTAGTGGCTCCGGTCATCAATTCTCATCGCGGCTGGACCTTAGCCGCAGCCACCGTAGATTTTTCGATATTCCATGGATTTCACTTTAAAGCGAACCCCTAATCTCATCTTGAGCCCTTCGATCCCTTCGCATTCGACAAACGCGACCCTTTTACCTTTTCCGCTACTACTTCTCGATGAAACTAGCGCCATTGCAATCTCGACGATCTCTTTTGCCAAATCGAAATAAACGAGGTTCACCGTCTGGGACTTCTAGTGGATACATATATCTTGCGATGGCGAAAAACTTTTCTTTCCTTTTTCTTCTTTCATCTTTTTTTCTTTCCTTCTTTTTTTTCCATCGGGTGTCTCCTTCACTTTATTCGATAGTCGAGGTGTCCAAAGGCATTTGA
The DNA here is from genome assembly GCA_030142225.1 of Pachycephus smyrnensis. Classification (NCBI taxonomy): domain Eukaryota; kingdom Metazoa; phylum Arthropoda; class Insecta; order Hymenoptera; family Cephidae; genus Pachycephus; species Pachycephus smyrnensis. Next base: position 100,823 of record JARQST010000723.1, read on the forward strand.
TAGAATTCCGAAAATTCGACGTTTCTGAAACAGAAGACATCTTATGGCTTAGACCTAGTCCTTCTTAGGTGGGTGGCGTCGGTAGGTACTAGAGGACGTCGGGGCACGAATGCCGTTGAGTTTCGCGCGAAATACTTAAGGCGAATCTGTCGCATCTGGCAGCAATGAGAATTCGCCAATATTCTTGGCATTGAATCCATTCCTTGGAGTCTTACGGTTATTGCTGTCTCTGGCTTTATCTAAAGGGGCATTATTAATCAAGAATATTTCCAGTAAATACCCTATATTATACATACACACGCATCAAGAGACTCGGTCGAGTCTCGCGCCAAGTACAGGCAACCGTACAGGCGCGCGTATATATATCCTATGTATATATCAAAAGAGAAATTATGCAGAATTAAAGACCGTAAGTCTTAATGCATTCAATTAGCATTGTTCCTGTGCATTTTAAAGATCAGAAATATCCTTATAAGGTCACATCAGATCCTTAAAGGATACTCAGCATCCACTTTCCCCAGTAGCACGTCTCCCCCCAGGAATTTCAGAACACGGGCTTCGAGTGTTTCGTGTCGCTACAGATGGCTACATCCAGCAATTAGAGGCTTGTTTAGTCCGCTACTGTGCCCCTGTCGTTGACACCCTGTGCACACCATAATTCTCAGCTACTGTCCGCCCCTGGCGCCTCTGTCCCTGGGTGCCGAAACCCTTTTCCTCTCTACACCATATACATCGACTCTCTCGTTCTCCCTTATATTCTCAGCGCCTTGAGAAATTCTCAGCCATTTTCTCGCCGGCCATTATGTATCCTTCTCGTGCTGTTCATTAATAAGAGGGCTTAGACCTTCGCCGGGATAGAATAATCCAAGAAATAAATTTCACTCTCTTTATCTGCTAGTCCCTTTGGCTGTTATTCAATTATATTACCATCTTCGTAAAGTACAGCAAAACCTTTATAAACTGGGACTAAAAGAAAATTGCTAGAGAATGAAAGAAACAATTTTTTTTAACAGACACTCGTGTAACGGATGACTTATTTATTTTCCAGCATGAAGCAAAAGGATCAATGTCAGACTGTTCAAGCTGGAATCCAAGGGATGGTTGTTTTGGACTTTTTACACAGTGTATATCTGTGCATCGCTATATGTTTATCCATGTTTCTTTGTATCGAGGGTGGAAGGTTGGTGGTTGGTGGAGGGTGAGTGAATCCTGGCAATCCGTTGTTGAGGTTAGGTCGGTAAGAGATGGGTAGTGGAAATTTGTCGATTATTAAATTCTGCGCATGGTTTCCGTCGCACCGCTTCGGTTTCCTTTAGCGAGGGGATGATATTGTTCAGCCAGCTACTGAACCCTTATGTACTCGGTTTGCTGCGTCCACAAGATCCCTTATGTACTTCCGTAAACCACGGGAATCAGGTTCGCATGGTTTGTTCACTCGATCGGTATTGATTACTCGTGATAAAATTATTATAACTTTAAGGACGGTATATGGCAGTCGCTTAGCAAGCGATAAGAATAATCGAACAATAAGGGTTTGTATGAAAAAAAAATTATGTAGTAGTAGCTAGGGTGTTACTACTTTCTCATCTGAATTTTCATTCGAAACACGCAGAGCCACGTATTATTCTAATTTTAATCGCCTTCGCGAGCCGTTAAAAAGTTTAACACCGCCTTGTTAATTAACCGGGCTGCTGCCACTGGCTAATTCTATCCACCGCATAATGGAACTTAAGCTGTTCACGTACAAAGGGGGATGAAAGAAAGGTTGGGGCTTGGCTGCTACCACGGTAAGAAGAAGTATTATTTCTACTGGCATTTTCAACCCTCGCGGAGTTACGGGTAAGTACCCCTTTATGATTGAGAAAGGGACGAAAGCGACGATCCATTATTGAGAGACTGAAAATAAAGGTGCAAAGCGTTTGAATAAAATTCTCTCTGGAGATGATTATATTTTTTTCTCATTCGTCGTGACATCTATAACGGATATTTCGTACTTTGAACTTCGTTATGCACAAACTGTTTTATCGTCTCGGGGTTTTGTTTCAAACTTATCGACTACCGGTAACGTAGGAAGCTGGCTTTTCGGCTGATGATGATTAAAGGTTGTTCACCAAAAATTGACTTTTATTAATGACGTTTTCGATACGTAGAATTTTCTTGCACCGGACGTAAGGTGTAGAATGCAATTCTGCGAATGCAACTCTGTGCGAATGTACTTTGCACCGTATCACGTTTAATGACTAAAAGAATTTGCCTATCGAAAAACGTACCAGGTTATACGTTACATTCGGTGCAAAAAAATTCTGACAGACGAAAGCGTTACGAAGGTAACATTTACGATGTCGTTTGTAAACTTCATGACCACGGAGAAACCAGTGAAACCAAGTCTCGTTTACTTAGACAGTTTAGGTATTGATTTGTCACTGTGAAGGAGTTCCTTTAGCGCGCATCCATTTTAATTGGGGATTTATTTTAGGTAGAGAATAAAAAGAAAGTAACACATAATCGTTACGCAATAAATATTGGGATAGTACAAAGATAGCTAATATAATTTTTCACATTTTAATATAAAACATGTAACAACTTTACGTCATACGAAGGTTCGACTTACTTAATGTAGGTATGATACCAATTTTTTATTTTATAGCTATCAACGTTCTAAGTACTACCGTGCGACAAATAAAACATTAATAGTTTGACTCTGCACCACGAAGCAGGCAATTGTAAATTAAAGTAGACTACGAGAATTTTATAAATAAAAAAAAAGAATCCGAAAGACTTACTGTACCCGTGTTTACAAAACGGTATTTTATCATAAAATTTACAATCTTTTTGTAAATGGATCCCGGAATTTGTCACTTCTCCTACCAAAACCGGAAATTTCAAAAAAAAATGATATCCACGACACGGCGCCTTGACGTCACTTATCAAGATAATCCATTTCGAAAAAAATTCTACAAAGTTCATACCATTGTCACGATTTCACAAAACAATTTTTTTATAAGGGATTTCAAAGGTAACAGTCAGAATATCGAGCAGTATTATTATTCTGAAAATTAATCCGTAACAGAAATTGGACTGTCGCAATCCGTATCATAAGGCTCTTCTTGTTCTCCGTTCGAAGGATCCTCTCCTTCCGTCTGACTTCTATTTTTGTGATCCTCACCATTTGCATTGGACGTGGAAGGATTGGCACGTCGCCATTTTGCTCGACGATTTTGGAACCACGTTTTCACCTAGAACATCAAACGAAATAATCATATAGCAAAACCTATGTATTCTAGAGTAAGCACTGTAAAAAATATTAAAACTTCCTATCCATGATTCTTTACCTGCCGATCAGTCAGTTTCAATTGTGCCGCCAGATGCCTCCTGTCCTCAGGACTAAGGTACTTATGTGAACCAAATCTTCTTTCCAGTCCAGCTGTCTGCTGTGGTGTGAAACGGACTTGGCCACCTTTTCTCTTGCTGTAATACGCAGCGTGAAGTCTCGCAAGAAGTCCATGCTGAAGTGGCAGATGATAAGGAGAATACAGATTCCAAAATCTGTTGGGTGGCACTGCAAAAAAGAAAATGAGTTGAATATATTTAGAAATTATTTACTAAACGACAAGGTTATGTCTGTTCTCTTCAAATGACAGATGCGCCAATGCCATCTAGGTTGTAACTATTGTCAGTGCTGTATCGGTTCTTGCATTTGTTCCATGTTTGGTACATAAACAGGGCCAAGTGATCAATATTGTTCCATGTCGTTATAATCCTTTGGGCTGACCAGCCGATACGCAAACAGCTACAACGAAAATCCAAAGTGTACAGAGGCCTGGTGCGGTTAGACTTATCACTGCACGCCCGGCATTAATGATCAATAGCATTATAATCTCCCTTTCGATTTTATGTCTTTACAGTTCAACGCCAACATGGTTCATCCTGAATAATATAGACAGTAGTATAGTACAGAGACATTATGGCTGTTTAAATTGAAAATTCACATTCAGTCATTTGGAAATGCTTGCGACTAAGCAAAGGTTATTGAAATTCGAAGAAAACTCATTGGAGATCAATGACTGTCATCGATATCGGCCAAACGATTTGGCCAGGATCGAGACTGAATTTTTTGGATCCATCATGGCGCATTATCCGACCAGAGATTTAAGAGATTATCGGCCACGTGAAAATGTATGAAAAAATCAATTTGACTTCTGGGAAGTTAAATGATTTTCTCATTAATCTAATTCCCTGTAATTCCACATGAAAACTGTACTGCAAGTTTATTTTTTTTAATCTATGAACATTTACTTATTCAATTCTTTACTACTGTATCGATTTTCGTGTTTCATTAAGTAAGACTGAAACTATTCATCATACAAGATTATTAAGTTTTATAGAGTATCCACGGTACAGGTGTGGATTAAATATAACGTAATATTCGATAATTAATGCGCGCAATTTAATGGCAGTTGTCTGACACTACAAGATTAGGGAAAACAAATCGTGTCTATTCACTGGTCGGTTTGAAACCTAGGAAATTTTAATTGGTAGTTGGCAATCAGTTGATTAGTATATAAGAAGTAGAGAAAATTGGTGTTGGTTAACTGTCAAAATAAAATTGTGCCTGTTTCTACGTGGGTGGGGAGAGTCGGAACTATCTGATTGGCCAGAAGCTACGTACGGATTGACATATTATTTCGACGCTATTAGCCAGGGTTCCCTGATAAAGAGCGGCTTAGCACCAAAGCTTTACTTTATCGTACGACGTCGTAGATTTTTGATTAATCGTTTTATAAAACCAGTTATTGCATCACTGCTCGAGTGCCGGCAATCGGTTCAATGAAATATCATTGGCATGCCACTGAGTTATTGGCTGATAATTGCCGTTTCCAAATACCTGCCGTGGGGTTAATCGGAGTCGAGGTTAATCCGCGGACCTATCATCGATCATAGCCAAACAACCACTCCTGTATGATGATTTCATTTCTTATTTATATTAGAGAAATTTCCAAAAACATGCATCCGTTTATTTTTCAAAATACAAAAGACAGTTGATACTTTCACGAAGACCTCGTTAGAGTGAAATACGATTCATTTTACTCCATACGGTAATTGTTGACAATGACAAAACAATGATGTCGGATAACACTATCTTTTTTGTTATTGTTCTTCGAATAAAAGGAATTTCGAGATTTTAGTTTTATTTTGAAAATTCTATTAGTTTTCAGTGCCTAGCATTTCTTAGAGAAACTTACTATCGAGATTATTGAGTAGTCGATTGAGTGAGTCATTGGATGATCTCAATGCTTGGATATTTCGTTGGTAATAATTCGATCAAAAATCGATTTTATTCTCGATAATTAATTTATAGACGTTTCCTATTACTCTTATCATTCACCCTAAAATTATTCTTATTCGTAGATCTACGATCGCGACACGTTATAGTCATCAATAATGAAGTAATCGATGATCACGATATTTACTGATAATTTTGTCATCGATACCACCGACTTATCCGTCGAATGATCTTTCAGACTTCTCAGCACTAAAAATATGCTTGTCAGAAATACGCGTACGCTTTATTTCCTTTGATAGATCTACAACGCACGGCCTTGGATCGCGAATTAATTTGGCAGATCGCTAATACGTAGAAGCGTCATCGATGACGATGATCTCGCAATATTGTTTATCAATAAAGGAGGTAAACGTGAGGTATATCACGTGAGATGACGGACCACGTGGTACAAGAGTGCATCACATGACTTCAATCGACCGGTAATTAAGTAATTAAGTAATCGACATACTTAACGATAATCGATCATTCTTAGTATTAAACGCGGCTTAATCTTAATTACCCTTTCTGAGAGATATGATTGATCAACTAATTAAATTATTTGTAGCATCTACGCGTTCGATTCGTTCGCTCGGAATCGGTAAGTACTTTTTTTCGCGTTCACTGAATTCCATAAATCGTTAAAAAAAACGACGAGACGAAAATGAAGACTCCAGGATAAAAAATGGTCGATTGACGTCACGTGTCAAGGAGAATTACCAAGAATTCCCGCAGGCAGATGAAAGGAGAGTAAACTTCTTTTTGACCACACACACACTCTTTTCTTCCTTGTATTATAACGAGTGCGGTTTCCTATCCTCGAGATAGGACCATTCCGCTTTGGAATTTATCCAGGAAGGAAGTCACTCAGATAAAATGCATCCTCTCGCGTAGTCATTGCGTAATGATTCTCGTCAATCTTTTCAACAAGATTTATATCGTTTACACGCTATATATTAGTAGGCGTATTTAAACTGAAAGAGGGGAAAAAATTGCGAGTACCATCTCGTCGTTGCTTGGCAACCAATTTTTTTTGTTACGCACCTCGGAACTTTCTTGAAGATTTTTTTCCTTCTTTTTTTAAATTTCAAAATTTTCACTTACCTTTCAAGTGATGCAGATCGTAGGACGGGTAGAGTCTTCGATCGTCCAAGTGTGGTGCATACAGTGGTGTAGGTCTTGCCAGCCAATGTCCTTGAAAAGGAATTTGGCCAGGCGTCGTTGGCGTCGTTGGCGTCGTTGGCGTCGTTGGCGTCGAAGGAGGCGTATTGAAACTGTTAATCAAGGATGGACTCCTTGGCGAGGTGGACCTTTCTCTTGCGCGGGATTCACGAGGATTCTCCTTGTCAAGAAGATCGTCGATCCTGAAGGATCTGGCTGTTTTGCAAACGGTGGTCATATCGATGATCCAATTGATAAGAGAGAAATTAATTTAATCGAAAAATTGTCCAAGTATTCTCTTGATTTTTTTATCCAAATTTTATTATTTCTTCTCTTTTTTTTCATAAAAATTTCTCTCTATCCTTGAGGATTCTTTATTCCTCAAGGATCTCTCGTTTTCTTCGATTATTTCCTCACTATCATCCTGTCGGATTTTTCAAAATTTTTTTTTCGATCTCTAGATTTTTTATTTACTCTGTTTTTTCTTCAGATACAGCAAGCGCTTCTATAATTATGATGTAATACTTCTGTTCGATTATTAATCTTCTTTTTTGGAGACGCACTGTCCTTTTTAAAAATACCTTCCAAACTGTCCTCCGTATCAAAGTTGACTGCGGACAGAAGGATTCAAGAGTTGGAGAATATGCCGCCCTTATCAACGCGATTGTTTCCTCAAGCTCGCCATTGGACGGCAATAAACGGATAAGAACGATAGAATCCCTACTCCCGTGGTTACAGACAGCCCAGCGTGTACGTTGGCCGTACTCAAGGGGTACCTATTATTTACTAAGCACCCGGTACGTCGTCCAATTTGCATTTGACAAATTATTTACAGTGCCGATATACGATCGGACAAGTGTTAAACAAAATTTTTTATAAATTTCTCATTTTCCTCCCTTTCTATTTTCAATTCCAAAATTCACAGTTTCAACGGTATCAATAAGAATCAAACCAATTGCAATTGTCGCCACAATTAATTTACTCCGATTAGTATTGCTTTTCCAACAAAGTAAAATTCCCAAATAAAATTTTTGTATCGAAAAATGAATTCTTTTCAATTCTCTTATAGGACACCTGTACAAACGGTCAATGGCGGCTACTCCAAATGAAATTCGATTCGGCATTTAAGCGGGATTATCGTTGTTTGTCGATCCATACATCATTCAAGGCGCGTCGATACAATATCGAGAGATTGTAAATCATGTGACAGCAAATAGGGAACAACTACCCGTTCCGAGCTTTAACGTATACCTTTTATCAGCCACGATTTTACAACCTGGGATTCTTACAGATTGCACAGATTCCCCCTTTGTTATTTATTAGTACCATAGAATTGGTATGGAGATCATTTAGCAAAAAGATTGTCATTATTTTTTCATGACTTTCCAATTCGAAATTACGTTATCTCGTAAGAATTCAAAATCGTAGAAATTACGAGTTTATATAATTTTCAAAAAATTCACCACCTCATCAGCCTCTATCAGGACTCCTTTTCCATTTGTTTATTCTTCCTTTTTTTTCTGGAATAATCGTGCACCAGATTATTCGATGATTTGATGGATAGGGGATTATGCCGTGGTAATAATTCTTTTTTTTCATTAATTCAACTTTCCGATCCCATCGCGTATCTGATGAAATTCCAAAAACATTTATGTTAATCGGTTATGCTCTTATTATATTTTTTTTTTCATATTTATATGAAATAGCATTATACAACGTGTCAATTAGTCACTGTTAATTTTACTGATTTTTATCATGAACGGGATGTAAGGACCGCAGAAATACCCAAAATTGATAGCGTCAACCACAACTCGTACCACCAGATCCTCTTGACATTCATTCATTCGTTCAATGACTTTTGAAATCACTGACTTTTTTATAACACGTGTCTGTTTTTGAGTTTGCGCAGCTTTTTTTATTAGACAATTTTTACGGTTATCAATAATTATAACAAAATGGTCAATGATCAGTATAATGTACGGCAGGATACCATTTTCATTTACGCTTTTGATAATACCGATAAGGTTACGCTATCAATAATGACAGTGTCACCCGATATGTCTGCAGTACCTTATCAGCAGACCCGCTGCTAGTAATGACAATGACTACATTTCCAACGAATGCTAAAGAAATAATTGTCTTGTTTATTGGATTCTACAGTGATGGCGTTGCAGTCGATTTTTTAAAAATCCAAAAAATAAATAAAATATTGCATCGATAATTATTCTTATCGATTATAATGTTTTTAGACTGGCATATTTTTATTGTTTACAGTATTGCTCATTCTGTTGTCATATACAGTATGGCAGCCTTTTTAACGACTGACAGTATGTTGACAGTATCGACGCGCGCCGACGGCGCCATTAGTACACGTCAATCAGCGTCGACGTCGTGCCACTCTCCGATCAATTTTATAAAGTCCATTTTTACCTAAATCCACGAATTATCATATCGGCCTAGAAAATTTAATTTGGGACGATAAAAAAAATGTGGATATGAAAAAGAAAGAGGCGAATTACGTATATCAGAGATTTTCATATTTTTCAAGGAAATTTTGCATAAACAAAAGAAATTTTCAAGATCATACTATCTTGGCTCTAAAAAAAATACTATTTTATGATTTTTTGGCGCGAAAAATCTCGACTCCCAACGGATGACATATGTCGTCTGGAACTTCCTGTCCCACAGTAATCGAAACGTCTCCTATAGCAAAAAAAGATGAAGAAAATTAAATTTCACGCGTTTAGATTACCTAACCTCTATTTATTTTTATTTTCAACATTTTTCTAATACCTACCATGTGGACAAGTGCTCAGACCAACAAGTAAATCCATATCAGCAATAAATTCAATGTAATCACCCTTTCTGGCAGGACTTGCCTTACAAAAATATTGATGAGTGTCCTGAAAAATGATTGACAAACAATCGACGTAACAGCGATACGTTTATTTTGATTACACAGATAAAATATATCATAATAAAAAAAATGTTGACCTTAGTAAATCCAGTGCACATAAATATGTTCCACACGTCGTGTACGTCATCCTCGATCAGTCCTGCATCTTGCGCAACTCGTGTCAAATAAGTATGACAGGAATCCTCCGATTTCTTACCAGTTATTAATTCAATGGTGTAACTGTCACATCTAGTGCCTAAAATTTATTATCTTTCGGTTAAACCACCTGATTGTCACGGATAAATTAAGGGGAAAGAAATTTTTCTATTAGGCATTGCTACCTATGACATCATGGACACTAGCCCCATCTTCGTCGATTCCGTATCTTGATAAGGAATCAGCAATGACAGTAGCCATTGGTCGGATGTACGGCATATTGCTCCAGAGTCTGTCATAAGTTGTCAGATGAGATGCATGAAGCTGTCTGGTTTTGCCTGATGAAAAAAAAAGGATATTTTTGAAATTCAATGAATTCAAAATGATCGTGACCGATAATGAAAAAATATATGTAAAGTACCGGAGTAGAATCTTTCCTTTGGATTGTGAAGATTCCAAAAATTCATATCACCCACCTGAAAATATCAAAATTGTATTTTATTGAATTTTGGAAAAAAAGGAGATTTTCTGAATATTTTTATACCTGAGATCCTTCGATCACCGTAACTCTGCAAAGATCTCCTTTCAGCATTTTCCATGTTTTGGCTGATTTTTTTGGCACAATGATTTTCTCAATTACGTCACCGAGAAGTGCATCGTGTCTCGCTTTATCGTATGCAGTTCTGTCCACTTGAACAGCAGGTGCTTTGTCGTAACAAACCATGGCTGGTTTTTTTGGAAATGTCCTAGGCTTATTTAATCTTGGACAAAGGCTGGGAACTTGATTTTCCATTTTGACAAGAACTTAAGACTTGATTATACGTTTTAGTAAAGTGCACTTGGGAATGATTTACAATGTATTTCTGATTAATGAATGAACATTGACGGGGCACTGAACTAAATAATCACTCGATGATGATTTTCTTGATTGTACAGCACTGACTTCTGTTCTGGTATCGTCAGGACTTTTATACTTCAGAATGAAATTAACAGTCACTCTACGCATATGTCAAGATTATTACCACTTCATAGTATCTGTGAATACTATAAGCTGCACCTCCCACCTAAAATACTAGCGCGGAAATCATTGTTACATCAGAGCCTGAGATGACTTTCGTAACAGACCTTGTATTCTCCCCACTCCACCTATCCATATACGGTAACTATTTCGCAATCTAGCCTTACAAGCTACTCTAACTCGTATCAGTCGTTTGATGACTTTGCATTCGTCAATGACTCTCAAAATCGTCGAATATTCATAGTTGGTAAAGCAGATCGCTGGTTACCGTCTGTCATAATATTGTACACGTGCACTGGCGCCACAGCTGCGGAGAAATGATGAACTATGGTCAACATTGCATTTTCATTTGATTTAATTGCGACCAATTGCGACCGTTAACTTTTGATACAGATGAACCTTTGTGATGGAATCATTAAGATATACAAGGAGTCGCAAAATTAAAGGACCTGGTGATTATGGCCGTATTAAAATGTGTTTATATTACACAAAGAAAAATGATAATTTTTTTAAAATAAACGCGTAAGTCGAATTACGGAGGGAGCAGTAATAAATTCTTGGGTAATAAAAGGATTATCGATGAAACGTCTGCTCAGTCGGAAATTCCTTCTCTCTTCCAATTTATTTCGCAATTCCTCGATCTTGGCCGATTGCAATTCCTTGACTGATTTTCTAGAAGCTGTACTTCTCACGGGTCTACTAACGTCTTTACTAGAAAGAAGAAAGGGTAAAAAATAGAGATCAGACGCAAAGGATCCTGGAAATAAAAATATCGAATAAAATTTGATTGTCAAACTTGATTTTGTATTCCTGGATCGTTCTCTGTGTGAATCTTATTAAATCTTTTTGCTTCTGACGTCGCTCCCTTATCGATCTTTTACGATCCTCTAGATCTTCTTGGATCTTCATTTTAGTGATGAAGAGTCTCTCCTTCAATTCCGCCAATGACATTTCGCAAAGTAAACCCAGTCCACTCGTGCACGTGGGATCGAAATCCTTGATTCTATTTAAATGATTAATCGATTGCAACGATTGAAGAGCCTTGATCTCTTGGATCAATCGAATCTTCCTATTGAGATCTTCTTCCTTTCGCTTGCAAAGCTTCACTCGCAATTTTCTCGACTCCTCCGTAACTTCCGCGGCTTAACAATATTTTTTTTAAGATTAACGACGCGTTTTTGAAAATTCAAAAAATTGTTTTTATACCTTTTTGCCTTTTCTCCTCGATCATGTCCATTTGTGCTTCGCGTGACGCTTGTTCTATCTCGTGAGACTTTTCCACAATTTCACGTATTTTCTTGTACTCCTCGTCGCGCCAAATTTCCAATTTTTCATTAAGAGCTTCCCTCTTACGTGGGAATGATGATCATTTAATGATTATTATAGTATTTCTCAGGCACATTACCACTCACTGTACAATTCGTATACCTCACGACGCACGTGGAAAGCTTGTGCCTTTATGTCGTTCAGAAGATTTTGTTTAGCTATCAGCGCCTCTTCATGACTCAAGAGACCCGATAAATGATTTTCCATGATTTTTTGCATTCTCTCATCTTCCGCCTGAGCGCGCATTTCATTCTCCATTCGTGAGACTTCCGCCGGATCGAAAGCTCCTTGCACGAGATCCTTTATCCTGTGCCGTAAATGTTTATTGAATTTCGATTTTTTCTAAATTTTTCAATTTATCTGACCTTTGAACTTCCTTCATTTCAGTCTGTGCTATTCGCGCACCCTCGCGTAATATTGTTGTTGCATTTTGTTTAATTTCTACTGGCTGCTTGTCGAGACAAATATTAATTACGTAATCATAAAATTTTTATCGGTTCGAAAAATGATTCAGATCTGAAAATTTGAATTGTACTTTGAAATTCGGTGGCGTCCTTGCTACTGGTTTTTGGGGCACCAATTTTCGTCGCTCGGACTCGATTTTTTCTGCAATTTTGGAAATTTCCATTTTCTCACGACGTAAACAATTGGGCGCATTTATTTTCGCGTTTTCTAATAAATTCGTGGCGCGTATTTTGTTCTCCATTCGCAGTTTGGTCAATTTTTCTTCTATTATCGGCGACGTGTATGTCGATTTTGGAACTGGACGAGCTGATTCTCTTTTTGAAGGATCCTTGGTAATTTTTGGAGAATAAGTTTTTTTTGAAAAATTTGACAAATTAATTTTTTCAAAATTTACCTCTGGCGTGCAACATGGCACTCGTGGTAACGCTTTAGGACGATTCAAAACATTCATTTCTATCGGGACGGTTAATTCCTTTTTTGATATTGCAGCCTGCCGTCTTCTTCTCAGTGCACATTTTAAATCCTGATTGATATGGGCATTAATTTCATATTTTTTGTAAAATATTGTGCACGGCGAAAGCATAATATTACTTACTTGTAGAAATGGTTGAGATTTTCGAAATGGTTCGAAAATTTTTTCTCGAACAAATTCGATATCAAAAACAGTACAGCCGGCGACGTAAATAAGATTTTGTGTTTCGGGGTGAGTAAGGTATGCGAGTAAATTGATGATTTGTGATGGATTAATGATCTCGATGAATTCAACAGCATCATTGATTTCAACATTGGATGATCTATAGACGAGAATGTACAGGAGTACTAAAACACGAAAATATTTATTGTTACTGTTATAGTAAATTAGTCATTCTTTATTGCAATAATATTTAAAGCATTTACCGGTAATCTGCCAAAAATCGGTAATCCTATAACCGTTTTTAAGTTCGTAAAATTCGTTGACAACAATTTTCAAAAAACGTTCGAGTCTCATAATATTGAAAAATAAATCCATGATCGGTTGCTGCAAGGGCACTGGTGGAATCTTAAAAACGATTATCAATTCTTATAAAAAAATATATATTCAATATCCAAAATAATCCAAAATTCAGTATCTAACCTGAAAGTTTTCCTTCAACTTCCAAACATTTTCAAAATGACATTTCCCAATATTCCTATCGGCTTCCTTTCTAAAAATCGTCAAACAAAATTCATCTGGACTTTGCGTCCTCTCCTTCGAATCATAAATTTCCAAAATCTTGACCAAACACGGAAAAGCATCGTAAATCAAAAAACAAAGTTTTCGATCCACCTCTGGCTGTATCTAAAATACACAAAATAAATGACCACACAGCTTCATACGTTCGTCATTAAAATACCTGCTCTCCCATTTTCTATATTAAAAACGTCAAAATCAAATTGAAAATTAGTCTGTCAAAATCATTTGACTGTCAGACGATTAAAAAAAAAAGATCTGCCAGCACTGTCGATCGTCTGCAAAATTCTCAGCGCACTTTTCGCGGTCCACGGTAAACGTCAAAATTGTTTGTTTTTCCTTCTAAAGCTCATTGTCTCGTATTTTACGAGAAGAGAAGAAGACGCCATTACTAGTGCCAGACTGCATCCAAAACGAAACCCAGACACAGCCACGAGTCATCCAATCAGTATACAAATACACAAAACAAGTCCCGAACGTCTCTGACTAATTTTAGGCCGTCGAGCAACACGACACTCTACGCTACCGAATGCTGGCGCATTCACAAGATCATCAGTGTACGTTCAAGATTCGTGATGAAACTCCATGAAAGCACCAAGATCATTCGTGCGAAAGATGGAATCAAAATAAACTATCGTAAAATCATTATTCGCCGTTAATAAGCCGAGGACCGTATATTTCTTTATACTTTATTATCTATTAATTTAAAACAGTGAAAAAGCTTAATGTTATTATAACTAGTGAATTTTTTAAAAATATTTTTCAAAGAAATGGCAGCTCAAAAACGCAAGAGCTACGCCCAACGTGGAAGCTTGTTGTGTCCAGCTAGTGAGAGGGTAAGAATTTTTTTTTTCATTTTTATTCCAATTTTGAATTTATATTCAATCACGTTCACTCTCAATGCCAGACTATTGCTAGGATAATGTTTTTGTAATTTTGAGCTACGTCATTTTTTTTTTCTTCAATCGCGCGATGACTCACTTACGTAAGGAAGTGCGGTAAACATTGCATCCCTACAATTTGACCACCCGTTAAATTTGGTGAGGTCGCATCGATTTTCCAGGGCGTCCAGAAGATTTTCCGCGAGTGGCTAAAGAAAGGCTCCAGGCTCATGTTGCAGGTCCATTAAATTATTCGAGCTGGCTCAGCTGATCGTTCGATTGATACTCGAAGCAGTGCATAATAAAATTGTTTTTCTTGATGAATATGCAATCGGCCTTTTTTTTTCCAATAATTGTGTCAAGAAACTTGAGCTCTCTTTAAAGAAGAGACGCATCTGCCTTTAAATTATGCAATGATATAAAATTCGCCTTAAAATCGTGGATTCTCTTTTTCTTTTTCTTATTCCATAAGAAGTAAAAAGAAAGATAAATTCTCTCGAACGGACATCATTTCGCAACTAGTGCTCTATTAGATGAGCATCATTAAGTCCAATCAAGAGACAATTTAATTCAATAATCTATTTTTAGCCGTCCCAATGAATTTCGCAATGCAATTGTTGCATTTCTGCATACCGCCCTATTTTCAATGGGCGAGC
Source organism: Pachycephus smyrnensis (assembly GCA_030142225.1). Taxonomy (NCBI): domain Eukaryota; kingdom Metazoa; phylum Arthropoda; class Insecta; order Hymenoptera; family Cephidae; genus Pachycephus; species Pachycephus smyrnensis. Next base: position 115,912 of record JARQST010000723.1, read on the forward strand.
GTCCCGTTTCTTCAGCAAAAGAAAAAGGATGGTCGCGAGGAATTGAGAGAGAGAGAGAGAGAAATAAGATATCAAATACAAAAAGAAAAAGATGAAGATAGGAATGAGAGAAAACCGGTCCACGAGTCCAACGGATGCACGCGGAAATTCAAATCTCGCTGAACGCCTCCATCTTGGAATTTAGGTCAATAAACGCTCGCGTTTCGCACGTACTCTAACTGCGAATTCCACAGTGAATTTTCCGTGGGCATAAATAAAGGACAGTGCGAAGAAAAAAGGAAAACCCATCGCACCTATTGATTATTCGTATCCGAATAATTTATTGTGCACGAAACATTGTGGAATTTTTGGACTCTGTGAAAATGAAGTTTTCCCCTTTAAGTCAGTCTCTCATTAGGGTACAGGCTGTTCCATTAATAGCACGGCATTCTGACAGGCGCTTAAGTGACTGTTATTACGTTACAGCGCAAACAGCATAAACCATGGAGGTGAACGCGTCACGAATTATGTATTCATAAATTTTGTACGTACAAAAGTAAGGGCGTGTATTTTGACAATTGTTATTGCTTCCCCAGCAACCGATACTTAGCCAACTTGACAAACAAGAAAGGGTAGATATATTACCCTGGCGTATACATAACCCCACTTACAATTAGTTACGTCACACAAAAAGTATATCATCCCTACCAAAGTACAGGTCGTCAAACTTCGTCATTTCCCCTATCCAATTGTCAGCCTCATAACCCAGCACACGACGCACCATAAAGCAGGTAAAAAGGTCAAAGGTCAACCAAAGGACCCTCCACCAATCAGCTCATAAATTCCATTACGAGAGAATGATCTAAGGTGTCTATTCCGAATACAGAAAATATTCTACGGTCGATATATTATTTTTTTTGTAACAAAAAAAAATATACAAAAAACAAAACGCGTTCAGCCGTGAAAGTTTTTATCGTCGTAAATACCTGCCATGACGTAATCACGTTAGTACGTAGACGCTATGCCAAAATTGCTCGAGCAATTCTCATTAGTCCCGTAAATAAATTAATTGAGCGAGTTAGCGCCGATACAGGGAGTTGCCATCAACGCGTAGGCGTGCGTAATTAAATGGCTCCGATGTCCCATGGCTCTTGCTCTGTATTATACATGTACTGCGCAGTGGCGTAGACAGTTTGAAAAGCGCTGTACAGTTCACGGTTCTCTATAGGCTGCGGTAAACATCTTGTGTTCTTAAAGCGCAGCCGTGGCTGCCGAAAGGGGAAACATAAAATGTGAAATACGACAGAGTATCCTTTTGTTATATGTAGAGAGACGCTCGAGTTGTTCGCTGAAAAAAGGTCGCGCTTTTAGAGTGCTTCGTTCTTTTGTTCTCTGGACTCTTGTTTCCGAGATCCTCGTAGATCATTGGAATACTCAATATATCGTATATTATATATTATATACTTCCGGTATCATTGAGTAGAGTAATCATAAGTGCTGTTTGTAATTTCACTTATAAAACTGCGTTACGTAAACGTATAAGGTCGTAGGATTCAATTGATATCAATGATCAATTGTCCTTGTGCGTTGATCTGTGGTATACACGTCCGCAAGAAGGAGATAAATGTATAATTTAAAGATTAAGGGATTTTTCAAAAATTCATATCGAAGAGAAATTAATAAAAAAATTTTCTCGTTATTCGTTATTATTTTTGACAATTTTCGTTCGGCGAAGGGTATTACTCGCTTTTTAGCGTTTCGTTATGTCTGTCTCTCTCTTACGCGTGTAAGTGCCTATAGGTATGTCTCTCTCGCACTCGTGGTCGGTATAGGGAATTCATAAAATTTTAAGGATTTTTATTTGCATCTGGCAAAATGAAGTTTTATCGTTCAAAAGGGTAATTTAGGGAGCGTATAAGGGATTGTTCGTGCATCTATTCAATCTTGGGGATCTACTTTATCTAAGGGCGGGGGTGGAATAGAAATGGGGTTGAATATAAGGTACGGGTTCAAAGGGCATGGGATGGGTGGGGATGACTCAAGAGGTTTGGAAGGGGTGGAGCGGGTAGGCTGTGCTCCAAGGGGATGATGCATGGTAAATCTTGCCCGGCAAAATTCAGTCAGTCGGTTTGCGTTCGCTGTATCAATCGGACGTTGTTCCTTGTTTGTGTTGTTGCTGTTGTACATCAATGCTTCAAGAAACTAAAAGTGTTTGCTGAACTTTCTCGTATCGCGCGGCGCTTCGATCCAGATCGTTCAGTGACTTTTTGTGTAGTCGGTACGCGGGTCTGCCGCGAATTTTGGAAAAACTTAACGAACGTATATTTTATTTTTGGAAAACATGAGCGAGTGCAATGAGTCAGATTTGCGTGTAAGTGCATTTTTTAAAATGCTCTTTTAACATGCTCTCACTTTATTTTCATTGTTGAAGTATTTTCTTTTCTTTTTTGGCTTCCCTCGTGATTTCACAGCAGGTATTTCTATCGGGTGTCAACATCGATTATGGAAGCCTCCCTCGACGCTTTCACGCTCTTGTTTAAATCCTGAAATGGTTTACGCGCAGAATAATTGAAAGTGTATTAGGAGAGAATTGATGTTGATTAGAAAGAACAAGATGTGGAAGTAGAAAAGAGGATAATGGAATTTGATAAGAAAGAAAAGGAAAGTGGTGTATTCGAGAGTCGATGATTCAGATCGAATGACACATTGTTTACGGGGGTTGCGAACGCGAGAAGTTTCTTCTTTTTTTTTGTGAAGAATGGAGAATTGGGTAGCGTTCCCAAGTGCCAGACTTTACAGGCTGCGATCGATAGTTCGCCGACACTTCGATATTCGCATCAGGTCGACCTCAACCAGCTCGTCTCCTACGCAATTGACGCGCAATTCCCTGTACGTGAGAACTTTCCATAATTTTCTTTTTTTTTTCTTTGTTTCAGAAATACGTCGTCAACACCGACAGAAGTGGGGATCTCTATGTATATGTACAGGCAAGATTAATTTTTTTTTAAGTGTCAATATGCATTTGTTAATTTTTTATTTAAGAAGATATATTGTTTTTTTATGTTGCGTAACAGGGTGACATCACGCAGCAGCAAAAGCGCGCAGTTTTTTTAACTGTTCACGATCTGGGATGCAATCGTAAGTGCAAGTTGATGTGGGACGTAAAAATTAAGATAGAAACAAAAGAATTAAAGATCAGTGGAGGGTCAATGTGATTTAAATGGATTTGACTGTGACTCGAGTGGATATACTTGAAGAAAATAAGGGTTGATTGGGAATTACGATCAATTTACGTAAATTTCGAGGGTGACTTTGAAGAGAGGAAAGCAAATGGATGAGATGTTTTTTTCATAAACCTTACTTTTTTTTTTATTACTTTCTCTACCCCGTAAATTCGATTAAACTCTTTGCGTGGGGGGGAGCAAAGTTCTTTTCAAAGCCACAGTGAAAAGTGGCGCAAAGTGATATGATGATAAATAATTAATTTCTTTTACAGACACGTCATTTCACGAATTCGTCGATCATCCTTGTATGTCGGAGATAAAAGAACGATCCGTGTTTATCCACATCGACGTCCCGGGACACGCTGATAACGCGCCAAATTTGCATGATGGGTAAGTACGGTCATGAAATTTGGCGATTCGAGTAAAATTGAAAATCTCAGTGTTGGTGGGAAAAAAAAATGAAATTCCCGAGTTCATCTTCGGAGTTGCTTACAAGCACACACACGCGCGCTTTAAGAAGTGGAAATGCGTCGAGAATTATCCGTGTGCAATTTTCTCCTTGTAATTGAAATTGTCGCACGGTACAATCATCCACTTTGCGAAAATGACCTCGCCCATAATTCATTTGACGTTGTCTCATTGGGAAAAAAAAGTGGAACGTTCTTTTTTTTCGCAATGTTACCACCAATCGGAATGGAACCCTGCAAAACAATACAACTTACCGGTAATACCAGACAAATTGGATTTGCATTGATAATAAGATTGCACGCCGCACATGCGATGCTGACACGAAGCTCCAGTGAATTCTGAAATTGCCAATATTCTGCGTATACATGAAAAATATATTTTTTAGCAGTTAATTACTGCGGGGATATGAATTTCACAGGGCGTATGAATAAATTTCTTTTAATTTTCATTGTTTCAAATGACTTTGTAAGATTTCAGTTTCCGTCGCTGCAAACACTTGGCGAGGATCTCGTTACCGTACTGGATTTTTTGCACGTGAAATACGTCGTAGGACTTGGCGAAGGTGCAGGTGCGAATGTACTGGCAAGATTTGCTCTGGCACACCCTTCGAGGGTGCTGGGATTAATATTAATCAATTGCACCGGAAGTGCGGCTTCCGTTATTGACAATTTTAAGAACAAGGTAAAATTTGTATTTTTCATACAGCAATAGGACCGTGTGTATATATTGTAACGTGGCGTTACAAAGCTGGAGGGGGTACCACCTAGGAATGACCGAAAAATAAATAAACAGGACT
>JARQST010000724.1:0-35042 GCA_030142225.1 Pachycephus smyrnensis
CCCCCCCCCCCCCCCCCCCCCCCCCCCCCCCCCCCCCCCCCCCCCCCCCCCCCCCCCCCCCCCCCCCCCCCCCACAAGCCGAGCCTCTGTGTTTTAAAAGTTTCGCACTTTTTCGATGCTTTGAAAACTTCAACAGGATCGCCGTAAGAAGTTTCGTTCTTCGTCAAGCCAGATGAAAAGAAAAGCTTGCGATCCTCTCTCAATAAAGTGCAAGCTTTAAGTGCTTCTGTAAGGTATACCGATCAGCGCTTGATACTATATATGTATATGTGTGTCTATATAGTAATATACTATAGTGATTATTTTACGTAGCGCATCGAGTCTAGCAGGTGTTGTGGGTTATTTCTTCCGTGCTGTTAAATTTATGGAGTTCAGCCGAGTTTTCATGAGGATGCACCCAAAGGATGAGTACACGCTACCAACTGCATCAAATCGAAAGCTCCTTCGTATTGATCAACAAAACTTCCTTGACCCTTCACATATTTTCTTTGACCTCGTAACGCATCCCGGATTGCGATTTATCTCTTCGTCCTGCATCCTCGAGTCAAAGAAAAGGATCTAATTGTCATTAAAAAAAGAAGAGGACGACATTGACTTTGCAATTTTTACGTCGTCGACTTCATATCTCGAAAGTTTATTCAACTTGGCGACCTTATGGGTTCAGCAATCAACACCCGAGTTCGAATGACGATATCTACTTGCTTGTAGGAGAGACGAACAACTTCGCCAAAGATGGCAACCACTGACAGTGGCTCTTCAGCAGAAGTTATGATAATACGATTTCTTGGTATTTCCCAAGAGATGCTCACCTCCTTGAAAATTTTAAGTATATATATATCTCTCTATCGCTCCTCTCCGTGCTCGAGACCTGTGCTTGATAACGATAATACGAATACAGTCATTGGTTCCGGCGTCTTACGCATTTCAAAAGTCATTAACGAAAGCATCGTAAAGAAACAGCCAAGGCTCTAATGACTTTCGGTAAATTCAAAGTGTCGTCGTAGTAAAGGAGCTTCGAATTTCGAGAAGGATCCATGTGAATTACGAAAATTCCTGATCTTTGCAAGGAAGGTAAAAGGCCATGGGGAAGGAGTAGGAGATGGGGGTGGGTATGGCGATAGTGAGTATAGCCGGTTGAAGAAGAAAAAGAGGGGGTAGTCGTAGGAGGAGGAAAGGGGGAGGTGTACCATAAGATAAGATTAGCCGAGGAAACGGAAGGTTGGAATTTAAAAGGTGTCTAATTAAACTTAGGGTAGTTTTACGACCTCGACTCGTACTCGAATGGGTTTTGGGCTGTTTTTCGAAAATTCAAAGAATCGTAAAAACTCTACCGTTCTTTATTGTCGTCAAGTTACAGCTCCGTTTAACGTATGGTCAAAGCATCCGAAATTTGTGTCTCTTGGTTGTTTCGTGGAATCTCGTGATTTCTTGCCTTGACGCCGAAACACGTTTAAACGGGAGCAAACTGTGTAAACGGAGCAAACTGTAGTTGGCCGCGGACTTTGAAATTAGCGTAGCAGCTACTGCAACTCTCGACAGTCGCAACAGTCTGAAGGAATGTGTACGCTTCTGGTGATGCATGTGTCTATCTACGCCACTGTTAATGCAACAACATCAAATAGCTGTGTTTTTGGTGTAAACCGAGTAAATAGCATTGCTGTTGTTTCAATCCCTCTTCTCTATCTCTCTCTTTCTCTCTCACTCACTTGTCTCTGTGTTATAAATCCAAGTGGCATTCGATGCTTCTGCCACTCTGACAATGAGGTGGTGGTACGTACAGCAACAACAAGCACAATGAAACCAGTGAAACAGTATCAACTTCCGGGTACGAGCTACTAATTCCAGTAGTACTATTATTCTACTAGTAGTATCGCTGTAGTTGGTACTACTGCAAGCCTTTATATCTACCATACGGAATAGTATGTTTTATTATAACGATAAAAACGCGACACACTAGTATCGAATCTTATGGCATTTTGCAATTAGACAGATTAGAACACTTTGTAAAGTACTCTACTAAGTAATACTAATGATTGAGTTAAGTTTAGATTTTTTTAGATTGAAATTTTGTGATTAGATGGAACTTAGTACGGAGTAATTGATTATTGTTTCGAAGTACGAAACTTCGGTAAGGGATGAATGACGTCACGAGTGGATGAGTCATCGTTAGAGCTCGAATGACCAGGGTATTCTTGGCTTCGACTGTACTCGGCCATTCTCGGCTAATCTCGGAAAAAAAACAAAAGACAAGTCCCATTCGTGGTCGAAGAAGTGCGATTGCCCGCTATAAATCAACAGCCGAAACGCATTGCGTTAGATAGGGGCAAGATTAGCGTTATAAATCCGCGATTTTCTGCAGGAATAAATTACGCGAATGATTGTCCACCTGAAAATTTCTGAGATACCGGATCAACCTTTTTCTCAATTGATTACATCATTACCAGATATATGGCTATAGCCGTCAATGAAATTCACGCAGCTTGCAATTAAACGATTACGGTTGGCTTTGACCGTTGCGTAACTCGCACGTCACGCGCGTCCACGTTGATAATGAAATTTTACCCGGCAGAAGCTTCCGCGAATGCGAAACACATATTACTCGGTGTTGAACGAGTACGCGAAATTTAGCTACGAGAGAGCTCGAATACACGTATCACGCGCGTATCATAATTTCTAGGTAAAAGTTTTCGCAGAGCGCAAATGAGGCGGGAATTATAACAAAATTATAAACGAGAAAACCTTTACTTTTTTTCTCTTTTATCTTTTCTTCTTATTTTCTACAAATCCGCCCACTTTCCCATTGTACATAGATATACGAGCATCAGCGTTTCACTGTGGCTCGTATACGTGGATACCTCGTCAAATAAATTATTCCCTCGAATATGAGCTTTTCCAATTGGAACACGAGTTAAATAAATGTTTGTTCTCGTTCATAGGCGAAGTAAACAACGAACTTCATTATCACGCGCGACGTTACGAATGAGTACCATTTCACGTATGCGTGGCTGATGAAATCATTCAAGCACAATAATCGAGGGGAGAGGGGGATACAAGACGAATAAAAAAATTTGCGTAACTCCTATTTCTCAGTTTCACGAATTTTACTGGGGAGGTCCTCCGTGGAAAACGTCTAAAAATTTTTTCCTTCAACAAGATGATGGAGTCCTTTCGTATCCTGGTCCAAAGGACGTTATATTTTCATTAAAAAATAGATGGAGCCACTGGCAAGGGGTTCTGACGTCCCGATGCAGATCAAGTATAGCTGTTTTCTTTTGAGAGTATATTTCAATGTGAAAGATGCAATAGCGAGGGCCATAATAAAGTCTAGTTTATAGGACTAAAACGTAAGCCATTGGACTAGCGAGAAATATCAAGCCCCATGGGTGGTCCCCCTTTCTTCTCCCCCCTTCCATTTTATAACGGTAGTTATTAAGAACGTTGCCAACAATTTCACGGGCCATTGTGCCAGGACAGTTTGAGAAAATACCTCTAGTACCGGCACCGTAAATCTCCCTGAAAATAAGCTATGAAATAATACATTAGTTTATCGAGACCCCCCCCTGACTCCCCCCGACTCCCCCGACGCTCCAAATACGACGACTAGACTCGCTAGACAAGCTGGACGCCATTGGAGTATGGAGTTCAGTTGATTCAGCTTGGATTGTCGAATACGGATAATAAATCTTGCCACTCGGACCAATCACCTTTTGCGATATCAATCACGGACCGGTATCGTCCATCTGGAAACGTTTGGTGTTCTCATGAAAACTAAATTCGCCTAAAACCAGTGTCGCTGGGATCTTGAGGATCGATCTTCGTGGACGCGGAGTACTCGATGCATTTTAGGATATATTTTTTTTTGGCAATAACGTAATCGAGTTATTTTAATTAATATCAAAGTACTTGTAACGACAGCGATTGTACGAGCGTAAAAATTGCGTAATGAAAATCGTCCGAAATTAACGCTTAGACGTGTTTTCAGTGAGAATAAGCTTAAGTTGTTCGTTTTAGCGAAGGCACTTCTGTTTTCGCACATTTTTATTAAGTATATCTGCCCGTAAATGCGTCTGGCAATACTATCTTGGCTTCTGCCCATCAAACAAATTTCAGTCCCCCCTTCCTCCTCCCCTATCCCCCTCGTATACTTCCTTTCGATTCCTTTTCTCACTTTATTTCACTCCTTCCGTTCTTTACGTTTTATACGCTGCCTAGTTTGGCCTGTGTACTTTTTTACTGTCAATTTTACTCGAAATTGATTTGCGTCTTTTATTCGCAATTTACTGATCGTTTCGCATATCTCACTGTCTCTGTATACCATCTACTTAGCTTCTCCACAGTTTGACTTTATTAATACCGACTTTCTTCGAATCTTCGATAAATTTCTTCGTTCTTTCTTTCTTACTATGTACGAATTGATTTTTCGAATTTTCATTACTTTTTTTTAGTATTCTTCATACACTTGTAGATATTCTTCGATCTGTCTTTTTTTTACATTTTTTTCTCCGACTGTATTCTAGTACAATTGCATTCTATTCCTTATTCGCCATCAGACTTTCGAGTTCCCACATTTTAAGACTCAATAGTAAACTTAAATTTTACAATTTTCTCCCTTTACAATCCGATCCACCCAAGAATCTCACGAATCTTCATAAAACGGCAAACGACTTCGATCGAGACGCATGATCGATAGCACGAGCTGTTACGTAATATTTCAAAAAAATGCAAAAATCATACAAGGTTCACACAAAACCCCCATCTGGCATTTGTTGCGCGTCAACACGGAACTTAAACGAAAAGTGATGTCCATTTATGGGATTCCCTTGGTTCCCTCCTCTTCTCGTTTCTTTTTGTCTCTTTCTTTTTTAACTTCACGTACAGTTAGAAACTTGCAAAAAAATAGCAGCCCGCGGAAGTCCGCTTTGTTCCAACACAAAGCGCACATCTCCGTGTTGATCCTCGCAAGATTCAAGTGCATTGTTCAAAAGCTTCGCGAGTCCATTGTTCGGTTAAAAACTTTCGCACCAGAACGTCCCAGTATTGTTTCACGCAGCTGTTACACATTCTCGGGACTTTTGCGGTATACACACGCGCGCAAAACACGTAGACGGAACAATTGAAATAGTCGCGAATGAATTTCAACGAAGTTTCCAATTATACCCAGAGAATTACGTCACTTCCGATTGCCGTTTGATTTTACGTCACAATTCAGCCATCAATAACCGTCAAGCGTCTTGGGAAAAAATTCATCCTGACAGCTCGTACGTAACGGTGAAACTAATTGCGCGATTCTTTTTCGCCAGTGACGTCAGAGGTAAAAAGTAATTTTCGCGAAAGTTATCATTTTCAGAAATGACTAACTTCGTCAATCGAATCATACGCGTACCGGATCTTTTTTTTCTTCCTTCCACGTTTCACGGAGTGACGGTGTAATCGAATACGTCGCGATATATTGGCAAAATATATACTTTAGATCCGATAGAAGCACAGTGAAAAATTGATATATTCCCAAGCACGACCAACCAAGGCATATAGCTATATTGCCAAGCAGAGCGTAAAGGAAGCTGCGTGAATATGGCAGATTTTTGCATTGGAACGATCTAACTGATATTAATGATGTGAGCTCTTTTTTTTTTCAATTGAACAGACCTACCCCGACTCCCTCGTTCGACACACTTCATTGTATCGGAGGGACGGACCCTCAACTGGGGCAGTCAGAGAGAAGCGTCAGAGTTTTATCGGAAAATACAAAAATTCCCTTGACTCTAGATATTTTTATATTTTCGCAAAGTAATCGCATTTTACATATCTTTAAGAATTTACCAAAAATCGAATGCGAACGACTGCCACGGCCTTCGAGTTCGTCCCGCGGCGCGTAAAAGAAAATACTTTCGCGAAAAAGTCCAATTAATTTCCACGTTCGACCGCAATTAGTCGCGGCGTCGAGAAGAACGCGAAAACAAATGCCTCTTCGAGGTAATTAAATACTTTTAAAGCCCTTCCAACTGTATTTTCCTTAGTGTCGTTACGAGAGCGTTAAAATAATGAACATTTTAAAAAAGGTTCCCACATAGTCGGATTCGCACATTTTTCATAATAATTAGACCGTCGGCTCCGCTGGAAATCCGCTGATTACTCTCAAGATGCGCTTCTCGTAACTATATATATATATACACACACACATACACATACTACCTGGAAAACTTGCTAGTTTCGCATTTATGTACTTTTTCACTCCCCTCCCCCTTTCGCCCCTCCACACACCCTGCAACCCTCTCAGGTAACTTCTTAGCGGCTTGTTTTCTTTTTTTCTACCGCAACGGAACTTCCGCCGGAAGTTCCGAGCCGTGGACATAAACCTGCTTAGATTAGCGTGAACGACTTCCGGCCAAGTGTTACGTCTCGCGTGTAAAAGTTCGTATGCATAAATAATGACGATTGGGTTATATCAAGAGGGCGCAATAGGCCGTACGATAACAACCCTCCTCCCCCCAGCAGTGGATGATCGACAATCGTATCAGGGATAACACGGAAATGGCGGACCCATCCCACCTGGGTTGGAAAATTTCGAAGCAAGCTGTTCTATCGATTGAGTGACACGACCGTGTCGCTGGCTTAGCGAACCAATCACGTTGATGAAGTGAACAGGAACCAACAGACCTCAAAATCCCTCCTCCTGTGTCCCCCCCTCCCCTACCCCTCGTCATCCCCGTTCATCACCGATCGCCGATCACCGATCACTGACATCGCTGATTACTGACATCACTAATTGCTGTCTTTCTCGAGATAAATGAACGGGAAGACGCACCCTGTACGCTGTTGCTGAGTGACCATTTACTTTTTTTTGTTCCCTTTTACCAATGACTTATCGTTATCGATCTGTCGTTAATTAGATACCGCAAGATAATATATTCGAAGTACAAAATGATCATTGCCTCCTGATATCATTATTATCAATCCATTTGACTCGTGAAACTCGTCGGCTCTACTAACGATTCCTAGCATTTTCCGTCGTCCGTAACCAAGGAGGAATTTTCTCATGATTTTCAGAGCGATTTAACCGAGAATTTTGAGCAAAGGGAAGTTCGCCTAGCCGCGCCATTTCATTTCAGCATCCCAAAGCCTAAACCCGTGATATACCCGAAATCCGAGGGTTCAAGATATAATACTGCAAACTTCACGTCGCAAAGCCAACCGTTTCATTTCCCGTATAGACAGCGTGTCTATCCGAAGTCACGTCAATGACAACGCCGAATCATCGAAAAATAGAATGACGTAAGTATGTAAAAATTATTGTCATTACCCGTACATCTTAATTTACCAAAAAATTACATGTTATAATTATCAGATAAAAAAGACGTACAAGTAAATAGTCATTGACGATATCGATCGAATGATCGCGAGTGACGTTTAACGATGACTGATAAAAATATCGATTTTTCCAAATTGATTAAATAAAAAAAAAGTATCAGGAAGTTTCGTCGAAGCACTCAGCGAACAGAAGAAGTCTCATATACGGAATTGCTCTTAATTTCTTGACGAGCGATAAATGATTCGCTCCAATTGGAGCAGCTGGCGGATATTAAGAAACAGCCGAACAAGGAGAAAAAGTCATTGATCTCGTTCGATCAGTGTGAAGAGGGTCAAAATGTTACGGGTTAGGTTATACCTAGCATTTCTACAAGCTCGCGCCCTGGTCGACCAAGTGCAGCTATTTAATTAGCGGTAAATCCGGCTAAACCGGGTAGGTGGGGGTGGGGAAGGGGATGAAGGTCTTTCGGGGTCGGTTCCTTATCCGGGAATTTACACGAGCTACTCCCCTACAGGACGGAGATAAGATTACCTGATTAAGGCAAGGCTATTTGCTTAGTCCTGTCTAACCTTGACCAGAATCAGTGGGTGCTCCGTGGCTTGCCACATCATTTACTTGGCCGGAAACGGCGCCGGGCCGCGAATTTAACCGAGAGTGAATGACTGCGCTCTATTATTCCTGGGAAAACGTGTTGCAGACATTAAACACGGCCGCCATAATGGAATTGGCATCGCGTCCACTTTGTCAAGGGGTTTCGGCTGCTTCGTTGCGAAAAATATTTTTACGACAGATCCTTCAGATGCGCCAATGCACGTTTTCATTTTAGATAGAAAACCTGATGACTCGAGAGAAAATCGATACCAGGATGAATTTTGAGCCTTGGTTTTTTTAGGGGTGAAAAGAAAAAAAAGAAATTTAAACTTGCTCCATCCACCCTCGTCTACCTCGGCTGTTTCACGGTGTCTCGTTAAAGCGTCACGATAAAAATTTCTATAGAGATCTATGGGGTGCAATAAATTCAAAACCATGCAGAGTAGACAAATTTGTCTTTCGTTAGAAAAGTGTTGTGAAAATTTCATCCTTTGGATAGCCTTGTATCGTTACGAGGTCTATGGTCGGTTTCTCGTAATTCCTACGTTCCGTATCACCAGTGAAAGCTATGCGATGGGTTGGACAAAAATTTTGCTCTCGCCAATTCACTGGGCTAAAGGGAAGTGGGTTGGAAATTTTAACCCCACGATGCGAATCGAGTATGGTTACTAATGGCAACGTTATTTTATACTGCTCATTTAAATGACATAATACTAGGGAAAACGTTGCCGCTAACCACTTAAGCTGTCAATCCGACGTTGAATTACGTCGAACGCGGTATAAAATTAACGTCCGCATCGATATAAAATTCGTAACGTAAAATTGTTCCGAACAATACCGGATTATGAAATTTCGCGGAATTCATGAATTTCAGGTAAACCACTTATCGCTCATTCGCTTCCTTGGCACGGCAAGCATCCGGCCAACGACGAGTTAAAAACAAAAGGTAATAAAAAGTCGCGCAAGTCAATATCAATATTTTCCCTTTGTCACGATTAAAATGATACTACCGAAAATGATCGTAAAACCAAACTAAAATTCGATATCAATATATCAATACAATCTCTAATACCCACTAACAGTGTTCCTAGGTGATAGATAGCCACAAACTCAAAACGAGTATCGGGAAGTTCAAAATCGTTCAAACATCCGCATGACGTATGATACTTAAAAAAAATGCTGTGAAGCTACTGAAATTCTCAAAAAAAGAGAAGTATTCGAATTCAATAATTCCCATTGCTTAAAAAAAGATCCAACGACTAATTAAAATTAATAAAAAAATTATTTATCTCTAACTCATCGACGTACTACACATCTACCATATACCGAATGCACAGCTTCCAGGATCTGGAGCCCAAAAGCGCATTCAGCCTGCATTCGTCATACGGCACAGTGATCCCAGTATAAAGTGAAGTGAGGTGCGGAAGCTGAGGAAGTATAGTATAGCATACAAGGTATATAGTACAGTGTGATATATAGATATACATCCAATGGTAGTAGAGGAGGGAGGGTATCGAATGCCGAGTACAGCAAGAGTACTGATGTGAGAGGGTTTGATAGGGGGTTGGAGGGGGACGGAATGGGGGATGTGCACTTCGTTAGGGGGGTTGGCAAGTAGCAAGAGCCATTAACGTGGTCCAGTCAGTTATCCAGCAGGAGAGAATATACTGTTCACGTAATTCTCTCTTCGCTCTCGGACTCGAGGACGAAACGAAGCAAGAGAAGCAAAAGAGAAGCAAAAGAAGCGAAGAGGACATTGGGCAAAGGGTCAACCGGATAATTACTTTAACTTTGACATTAGGAATTGCCGTGCCCTTGGTTACTCCTGATGAGATATTCCGAGCCACGGCCATCTTGTCAAACCGGAAAGGTAGAAACTTTTTATTGGTAAACTTGTCCCTTCGCTGATAGAATTTTTCTCTCTTATTTCCAAGCCTCTGCCTATAGGTCCCCCCACTGGGTCAGTCGATAGGCCTAACCAGGACGGACCCTTTGTTTTTGATAATAAAATTTTGTCCTAGGGTTTCTATCCCTACTCCCTTAAAAATTAAACATTTGATTTTCGATCTCCCAGTTAATGCATTGGTAAGCAATTCGTTTTTGACTGTGCAAAAATATACGAAGCTTCCAGTGCTTGTTCTCTTTTGCGAAATAAAATGAATTGCACGAACGAGAGGTAGAGAGATGAGAAATTGCCAATTTGCTGACGTGCATTGGGGGGAAAAAAATTTTTTTGCCTACTCTGTACGTGGCGAAAAATTTCTATACGTACTTCCGCGATAATTAGGATGTTTCTCAGGATTCGCACTTCGTTTCCACATACGGTGTCAGACGCGACGGTTCATTCTCCAAGATAATTCAGGTTTCCGTAAGAATTAGTCAGGAGTATCCGCGCTCTTTGTTAATCTCCCGTTAACTACGTAGTCAAAGTAAGACGACAAGTCTGAAGCGTCGGGAACGTCGGAGACGTCTTGCGTCGACATGAATAAAGCATACGTAAAGTGCACCGACAAGCTCATATGCTCGAAGTACCATAAGTCCCATATCCAAGTAACGTTCTTCCTTTACGCCAGAAGATACGTCCGCGACGTTCCTTGTTACTCGCGCCATAAGCATCGCATTTGCGACGGAAGCAGAATTTATTCTTATTTAAAATGGAAAAGTTTTCTCCGCCGCGAAGAAGCCGCGTAGCGAGGACGCTTGAAAAACTCGTAATTTACTTCGGCCGGTAGTCCGGGCGAAGGTGGCTACGTGGAGAGGAGCCTTTTCTATTTAATGCAAGGCCAGAGATAACGCGAGGAGAAACGGCGCGTTAAACTTATCAAAGAGACAAGTAAATTCGAGCCGAACAGAGATTCGAATCGAAATGCATAGTTTTCGGTAAGGAAAATGGCGGTCCTTCGGCACGGAAGCACGTTCTTCCTTAGCGAATAAAGGAATCAGGGGATTCCCCTGTTAGAGTTTGGCAATTCCCAGTCTCCTTTGTGCATCCGAACTCCAATGAACACGCAAGTTTGGCCGTTGGGCCGTGAGTAAAGCGATGCCGGAAACTGGCGCGAAAACTTTGAATACGCCACAGCCCAAAAGTGCAATTGGACCATGAGAATTTTTGCCATTTTGTCGGGCTTGCAGTAGCGCGCTCTTCGAAAGCACAAAAAGCAAGGGAAAAAAAGAAGAAATAACGTCGGTAACTAGGAATGCATTCGACACGTTGTAACTGGTGATGCTACAAGTATTGCTACGCCCCCCCACCCCCACCCAAACCTACCCTATACTGCGAGATCGTTGCGATACGCGAAAACAAAAGGTAGGCGCGATAACGAGTAAGCGTCACGCGCGTTCGCGAATCCGAATCAGGATTGCACGCTAATGCCGTAAATATTCAGCCAACTCGACAATGCCTCCCGTATACGTTGCTTATTCAAACGCTTTCGCGAATTCGATTATAGTTCGCGCACCGTTGAACTTCAGTGGCAGACGCCATTGCACTTACAAGGTACGACTTAACAAAAGTATCCTGACTACCGGACGTACTGTAAGTGCGCCAAAGACAAGGTCCAAGCCGTATCCCTGAATCATTGCTTAAATTTATTCCTACCGATTCCAGTGTGTTTCTGCCAAGCAAACAAACCACGGGTCCAGGATGCTGACACTTCGGCATCCTCTCCTCGCGGATTTCCTCATCCATATTTCAATATCCATACACAGGGTTATTGCTGTTTCCTCTCCGAGCAAATACGAATTTTACACACGCGCGAAATTCCTCCAAGAAAATGGCAATAGACACATCGACAGGGATCGATCTTTGTATCGAATTAAGGAACTTCTTCATTCCCCTATATCTATGTATATCGTAAACAATCTTCTTCCCAGGCAAATTGATTCTTTTCAAAAATGATACACCCCGCGTATCTCCGGTAGACGCAATCCTTTATTAAATTCTCGTCAGCTTCCAGCAACGAGCCACACGCCTCTGTCTTACAGGAACTTAAGAATATATAAAGTTCAGCCGAATAATGGCTGCCGCGGTAGGGACAGTCGCTTCCGTTCGCATGAGACATTTGACCCTTGGGAAATCTTACGTCACGCGATGAACCGACGTCCATACTTGAGAGCCACGTCGGGACGCCCCCTCGTCATTCTAACTCTACAAAGTTTAACGTATTGCTCGGTATTACTTGACGATAACGTTACTCGCAGACGCCGTGGCAATCTTCAAGTTTATTCATAACCTTCAGGAATTCATTGATTTATCGGAATCCCGTGACAAGAGCACGGATATCGATTATTCTAACACGCTGTGAGCTTGTCTGACTGATCGTAAGTATATATACCTTGTGGCTTTCGAAATACTTGATAAATGACGCAAAACCTCTTCTACTCTCAGGACCTCCGATAGGTAGAGGAGAGTCAAGGTCGTTTGTTGAATTCCACAAATACTCGTTCGACTCCCTGCCTCGGGGATGTTCCTGTCCAACTAAAACATTAATAGCTCCACGTGTTGCTCGGAATGCAGTTGCGCGTCCTTCTACGTGCTTTTAGCTACACCAGTCGAAGCTGATTGTACCTATATTTATAGATCGTAAAATTATTTTCGCCAAGTCACTCAAAAAGGAAGTTCAACGGCCGATTGGCGAACATTACGCAAATCAGTGGGCGTCGATCGGTCAGATGGAAATTTATCTGACGCAATTCGGCGGATCGTCCGAAAATTTTACGTTTGAATTTTTTGCTTCAATGTTTCACGGTCAAACGCGACCTAGTGCGTCAAATGTGAATTTATGCAAATCAGGGAAAAATAACAGTTTCATACGATTTTATATTCGACGCACTAGCGTTATCTTGCGTAACGCTTTCCTCGTGCGTAACGGCGGGCATTTTTGAATTTCATATGTATCCTTGACAGTCGACCCTTTTCAAAGTTTGCTTAATGCATTTTCAACGTGCTTACTTCGTCCTTCGGTTCAACTTATTACTTCCTGTTAACCACGCCTATGATCTTTGCCAACCGCTGCTCTTATGCTTTTGCGATGTTATATAATTTTACGTATAATTGGAAACCTCGCGTATTTAATTAAGCAACGGCTTTGCTTTGTGCTTCGACTCGTAGTCGGATTATTTTACTTTGACGATACTGACTTACCAAGTATTAAAGGACCGATAGAATATTCTCGTAGGTACGACTTTGTTCACGTCAATTTCATTGCTTGTACCAGCCCTTCGTTTTGTGCGAATTTTAATTATTTTGATAATTTTCACTTTTTCTGTTAACGATTAATACATTTTTTTTTATACTTCTCTCAATCTAATCTGCAATTACCTATACGGTTGGATCAATCGAAACGGTTACTCGTTGAATTACCATCCGTTTCTCGTTGTTTGTCTGATTTATGAATATGCATCAGAAAAACAATTCGCGAAATAATTAAATAATATCAATGATAACCGATCCGCGAGCAAATCGTACTGCATCTCATTAGCTGATTTGAAAATGATAATTGAACGGTACGAATGATTTATTCAAAACAGAAAAGAGAAAAAAGAAATCGCAATCCCTCTCTCTCAAGGTAAACATAAATCAAAATTTCAATATTCAACAAATAAATGCAAATTGTATATGAAAAACAAATGAAATATATCCATGTCGCTATTTGAGAGTCACGCCCGTTGCTACTCTGCATTAAGCATTTTAATATTTCTCTACGATGCAACATAAATACTTATGCATATGCAGGAGTATCGACGTAATAAAATTTATGCACATAGCGGAAGCGGAAAATGACAAATCGTCGATGCAAAAAATTTGGTAAACGAGCAAACGACCGGATTTAAATATAATTATTCGCAATAGCGTAAATTCTTCGATACGCGAATCGATCCAATTATAATTCAATATCATGACTTTATTGAATCTACGAATTTGCCTGTGATAAAGATCAGTGATTACACGTATAAAAGAGGTACACCATAAGTACGTTATTGGAAAAGCAAAAGGGAAAAGAGGAGGGGGGGATCCCTTTCATGAAAAATCATGCCTGCGCCAATGGCTGACGAAGAAAACCTATATAAATCCCCCTTCCCGATATGACGAATCTGATATCATTGCCATCAGCGAGATTATTATCAGAGCGAGTTTCATTGTGAACTTTTGAGATTGCGATCGAGGCCAAAGATGGAGAAAGTTCGAGAATGCTTTCTCTTGAAAGACTATTGAAATCCTTTCAGATATATTGTCAAAAAAGAAAGGGGGAACAAGAAGATTTGGAGTCTGCGTCAAAGGCAAAAGATCAATGGAGACGTCGCGTGACGTAATTGTTTGAAATTAAATAAAAAAAAAAATTATTTTCAAAATTTCTGTACCCTATAAAACCCTTCCCTGTTACGCGAGGATGAAGTTAACTATTTAAATTGAATGAAATCAGGGTAGACTTCAGGGTCGGTAAGGTTGGTCAGAAAACTTTTCCCTGTACTCTAATCGAGTTTAAAGGCTGAAAGATCTTTTTTTTTTGCTTTTTCAAAATCTCCAAAATGATTGGCATCGTCCAAGGAAGCGATGAAGGATCTCTTTGGAGACTTTTCGGGCGGATTGAATGGTCCAAAGGTGGCTGAAATCTCGTCCATCCTCCTAGAGCCAAATACACCCCGGGTGATTGATAGTTCGCTAGTAATGATTGATATCGCATCCTTATCCCGAATTGACAAAAAAATCCTCCTATCGCACAGGTCATTTTTGTCGATACAGTCTCCGCCACGTATATGCTTGCAAAACCGTTATCGATTTACGAGCATGGTGCTAGGTATATATATATATATATACATACAGGTCCCATAAATATCCTAGTATAACCTTTCGCTATCGGCCATAAATACGTGTTTTATCTGTCGAGGGATTTCAAATGAAAAACAGTCGTCAGGAGCTCATGGGATTATACATAAAAAGGTCTGACTACTTGTCAGGCATCCTCCCCAGCGTGAGATCTAATTTTACAATTTCATCTTTCCTCCTTACGGTCGCGGCATTGTTCTTCCCGTATGGCTGGGAGTGGGTGACTTCGAAGAAAAAGCCAAAAAAAAAGGCTCCACCCTTTGCACCCTAACCCGATTGTCAATTTCCACCCCCACGACATACCCCCACCCGTGTACACGTTCTCTCTCTTCTATATACATATATGACTTCGCGAAAAGGACTCTTCCCACCCTGGAGGGTCTCTGTCGAAGAAAAAAAAAAAGATTCGAGGTTAACTCGAGAGTTTCCAGCAATATGTCATTTTTCGCCCACACTTCACAATCCCACCAAGTGTATAGAAGCGACGCGCATTGCGATGCTTCCCGTCGCTGGGAAATTCCGCGCGGAAGGGCATTACGTGTGCGCGAGCACGACACTCCGCGTCGGTTAATAAAGAACGGCTGCGGGACGTGATATGCAAGAGAAAAAAAAGAGAAGAGGAGGGGTTACCACGCGTATAAAAATTCGGAGAACTAAAAGTATTTTTATGAAATTTCTTAAAAGCCTTCTTGGTCCCTTTTAGTATGGCCTAACCTAACCTAGCCGTATTCATACTTACAAAGATTGGCGAATTCAATGGATATTTTTCGGAAGAACACTCGTGCCCCCGTGAAGACGATAGAAATCAGTGGATCAGTGGAATGAACGGAACAGGAACAAATGAACTAAGGGATGCCTTTGAATTAAATGGGGGAGAGGGAGGGGAGGAGGAAAAAAAAGAACCGCGAAACGTAAACAGGACAACGGTTGATTGACCGGAATTGTATGGTTCCCCGTGTATCCGGTTGGTTGATCAAGAGGGTTCTCTTCATTTCCATCTATCTGCTCTTGAATGTACGTTGCTAGGATATCTAGCTATTTATCTGCCTCTGTGTATACCTGTATGTATGGCTTATAACCATTTACCAAGGTATATCGAAAATGCATAGTTATCGTTTATGAGAAATACTTCGATACGATTACTACTGCTCGTATCGTATCGCGTTGGAATTTCGCATTAGCATTTTTCTGCCTTCGTCCGAATTACGATGACTTTTGAATCTACTGGGTAATCGAAATTTTAAGAACGTACGATGGAGCTAAGGAAATTCGATTTGTCGCTCGTGTTTCGCAATAACGAGATCGGATCTTCGTCGCTAGGCGGATAGTCACCGTCGTGGCTGCGACTGTCGCGAAATTGATTTCGCGCGGTCGATTCAAACCGCGCGATGAATTTTCTCAAGCTATTTTTCTTCCGCGTTATCGCGACGTTAGACGATTAGTTTCTGTGACTGAGAGATATTCAAGTATTCTTACGTTTACTGGATATCCGTTTCGGAAAGATAGGTCCAATTGAAAGTATCGTCAAGAATAAAATAGTTAAAAGAAATTCTTTCGAGTCCTCTCCTAAAATCGATAGTTCTTTATTCGAAATATTTATTGGAAAAAAAAATTAAAGCGTTCAAATAAAATCCAGCTCACTCGTATCCCGTGAAAAGCGTCGATTGATTCCATAACGATTTTCTTATTGGAAAATGGATTGTCCACTCCAACTAACTGGACCCATAATGGACGCCTCTTCGTTCAATGTAAAATCGAATGACCCAGCTGCATTGAAAATAATATTCGCAAAGATGCTGAAAATCCTAAAACACACTGGTACCTATATTTCGTAAAAGTTCCCAAGGGAAAAAAAGAAAAAAATCGGAAATGAAAGGTCTCATCACAAAGCCCGATTGTCTTGGCAGCATCCATGCTTGCTTCTACGGATGATATCGTCTTCGACTCGAACAAAGCCGAAGCCCTCCATTCAGCATGGCGCATCGAGACAGTATACGTAAATCCAGTATTCTCAAATCTTCGCATTGTACTACGATCAGTTCGTCCTACAACTAGAGACTCAAGATATCCAAGCTCGTGCTCCGCCATCTTTAGCCTCTTGACTATTCTTTTTTATCTTCCCAAGAAACACGAAGAGAATATCGATGGTATCGCGGGTAACCATTCGTGTTGGATCCTCCGCTTGAATGACGTC
Source organism: Pachycephus smyrnensis (assembly GCA_030142225.1). Taxonomy (NCBI): domain Eukaryota; kingdom Metazoa; phylum Arthropoda; class Insecta; order Hymenoptera; family Cephidae; genus Pachycephus; species Pachycephus smyrnensis. Next base: position 16,921 of record JARQST010000724.1, read on the forward strand.
ACACAATATTGACTATTTGACCAATGCTCGAGAATGCTTGAAAAACTAATGAAATTTTATCGCAAAACATAAATCAACCAACCCCTATACCTCATTCGATATAACAATATTGCCGTCATTGACCATTATAACCGATCGTATTCCTCTCTGGCAAGGTCTGCTGCATTTGTCATTCCATCAGTTTCATTTCTCTTACGTATGTTACCCAGCCCTGATAATCCAGCTGGAAGCAGCCCGAAATTTGCTCAGTCATTAATCGTTAACGACGCGATGATTAATTAAGCGAGAATCTTATTTTTTTTCCAGCGGCCATTTTTATCCGCCATTGTCTCGAAGCAGCAGCAGCAAATGACGTAAGCAATGAGGATCGAAGCGTCCAAATTCGAAAGGTCGGATATCGAAGAAAAGGAAAATTCGCTAAAAATTGATTTGCAAGGATAAACAAAAGTAGCTATCTACGATCTCGCATTTACGATAACACGATTTACCGTCGGATGCTGCTGCTATACGTATCTTCGAAGATAGCCGATACTTTAATGCCAACAAGATGTCGATATGGACCACACGGTAAATGGATTTCGGTATATTGCTTTGTATCTAAGCGGTTTATCGTTCTGGCAAATTTTTTCTTCTTTGTCCCGACCATCAGATTCAAACTGAAATTCCATTACCAGTTGCTCGGCTTCTTTCTGGTTAAAGCGACCTCCTCTGTAACCGGAATACTTGTAATTGCTGGTTGCGTGACCAAGAGTCTTAATTATTAATTAACGATCAAGCGAACGTAATCAAGTACTTCCCATTCAGCGTGTCCCTAGCGTGCTGGACTTCTCTATTAATCAAGTTATCCGTATCCTGTGATTATCTCGCAGCGTTTTCAATGGAGCGCCTAGTCGCCATCTTGAATTACATCCAAAGGACTTCGGAAACACTCGGCATTTTCTATCGCAATTTGCAACCTCCATTTGCTCCTCTTTCTACTTCATTACTATAATTTCATGAATCGGTGCATCCAACGGCGTGACCTTTGACCTGTTTGAGATTTCAGGTTATTTCTAATCTATTCATTATTATTATTATTATGTTTTTTATAAACTTCGAAAATGATCAATTCAATTTATTCAGTCGTTCGGCACTTTTCCCTGGAATAATGTTGCGTCGATGCCAAAGGTCATCGATTCATCAGTGATCGAGATATCAAATCGCGCAGAGGATGCTGGTAGAATAGTGACAAAACTATCTGGAAATTCTTACGTAAACGTGACTGGCCACGAAACGATGCCAAAAGTAGAATTTACTTACCCTAATGTAAATGTAATATACCGGGTGAGTTCACTTTATGGTTTGCACACACTGCCTCGTAACCTTCATTTTACAACTTTATATCCAAGTTATCATAGAGAAAGTGCAAAAGAAAGTGAATGACTGTGTATACCTTGAAAATTTCATCTTACGCCCTTCTCTGTGAGATGCTCGTAACAGACTCCGCTAGCAGAGAATCAAAATTTACGTACATGGGATGCTGCCAGTTATCAGATAGATTTCGACTCTGTACTTTCCACTTCAAGAGACGAAAGTAAATTTATCACGTCAGCAGTAAGCGCTTATCGTACTAAGAGAGTCAAAAAGCCTCACTTGTGTAACCAGTCTAAGTTTTAGGTTTTATCGCAAAAAAGAAAATGGCCGCCGCATACAATATCATACCCTGTGTAAACCTAGGGACGATCATTGACGTAAGCAAAATTTCCCACGCTATATGCTGCAGTCGGTATTTATGCTTATTAGGGAAACAATAGGCTGACGATAATTATCTGAGAAGCAAGCATTCCAATTCAAATTATTCCTTTTGTCAAGTGTTAAACACGGAATCAATAGATGACGCATCTGTCCAAAACATAGTTGAATCAATAACGCATATTAGTAAAGCACAAGCTATATCATTCCATTCATTGAACCATTCAATTTCACCATATATATATATATATCACAGTTTCAATTGACCTACGACCGTCATTGTCCTCCTCATTATCAAGCTAAACTATTTGAGTTAAAATGTCGCGAATTCGATTAATACCAATTCCCGTATTCCTTGAAGTCAATAAAAAGAAAACGTTCACCCTCCGTTATCAATTTCATCCAACAAGGCCGGAGATCAATTATCAAGACAGTCGAAAGGATGACAATTAAAACGTCGAGAACGATTCAAGATACAAATACATATTCGCGCATGAAGTTTGCATAATAATTCAAAACCAATAGGCGTACATTCCGCGAATACCGTAAAATCCGATACGCGATTCCCTTACGCGTGACTTTTGCGAGAGTAATAAAAATCGAAGTTGCTCGACAAGGAGATCGGTGTTATCAATTGGAAAAGAATTTTTCGGCAAAAGCGTATTTTAAAAATTTGCGAAACTACGACCGAGTGATATTAAGCTATTAACGTTAACGCAAGTAACATACGTACGCGCGAACGTCGCCATAACCGTATTGTCGTAGGCGAGCAGATACATATTGGCAGAGTGCGAAAATCGATACACTGCATACACGTAATCCCATTTCCGTCCTATTAAACCCCAACAGTTGGTATTACGTTTTGTCGAAATATATAATTCGCAAAAGCGCGTATCCTCACGCTTAGTTCCTCGCAGCCGACGTTCTCGTCGGCCGCGATCCGTCATCCGGGACGGACGGGTTTTCCTCCTTTGATTTATCTGCGAGAGTCTGCCGGCTGTCAGGTTAACCGTCACGAACGGACAGCAATGGCGGATGAGTGACCCTTCGCAATTCTCTGTAAGTAGATGCTCCTGGCGTGTTCTCTAGCAGCACTTTATTCGCCTTGATATCAAGCGGCCCGGAGGCTCCAGGAAAAATAGCGGGAGGAATTGAGGTTAGGTTGCTTGTCATATCTTTGGATGGAAGCCGGTCTCGGTGGGAGAGGGAGATGGGGGGAGATGGGGGGGAGAGCGAGGAGGAAACGGAAGAGAAAGAGGAAAAAAGATCTCTATGGCTAAAAACAGACACCTGCCTAAGGGGAATTAAAGGATGCGCACACGTACCAAGCCGTTGATTGATTGCGTGCTTTGCCAATTTTTCGCAGAGCTATTGCGTACGGCCTAGCGAAGCTTTGATAACGTGGGATTGCTATCGTTTAATTAAATGACGCGTTGCAGTTTCGATACTGAAATATCTTGTAGTACTTTAGTAGGTTGGCCGCGCTTTATCGTGCGCATGCGCGCGCCTACTGTACGGTTATCCTTTAATTACTAGAAACTCTTCCTCGTTCCCCCTTCAATTTTATCTCTTTCTGTTTTTCATCCTGCGATCGTACTTTCTTTATTCATCCCATGAGCATCCCCCCTCTCCTCTTCCTCTCTCACTCTCTCTGCAATCTTCCCTGTTACTCGAACACACCAGCGGCATTCCCTCGAGTACGATCGATCCATAGTTTACGATAATTACAAGATATCCAGTACATGGGTTACACCCTATATCCGTATATTTTAGCAGACCAAAGGTTGTATGGTGTAATGGGTGGGATAGTGAGGTATACAGGGTGGTGCAGTATCTTCAATCACTGGAGGAAAGGGATGGATATTAAATTTCGAAAATACAACAGCAACGATGCTGTCCAAGACTGTTATTTTTTTGGTACTTTTTTATTTCTTTAATACACCCCGTATATAGGCTAGTAATGAATTGATATGGCACGCCTTCATTGCACTCTTAGATCTTCCGAATACGATTTTCTTTTGCTATAGCAAAAGATCGTATTACATGATATATCAGATTGGATCATAAAAGATCAAAGAGAATATCAGTATACCGACGATTCTTGAAAAACGGTCATTATCTCGAAATCTATTGAACGTGGATCAGTGCCACGTATATTTCAAATAAATCGGTTTCATATCTCCCGTCTGCATGGTTTGTCGTGATACTTTAGTGGTTCCATTCCCACAAGAATTTCGTATTCACGACGTCACAGCGACACCAATCAGAAAGTCGAATTGGAGCGACGGCGTATTTAAATGAACTGGTTACGTCATCCTTGGAACCAAGTAAAATAGTAAAGCTTCATAGCCCAATTCGATCCAGTAAAAAAAAACTTGTACGTTAATCCCGCGGCTAGCTCCACTCGATCAAAGGCTATATTTCAAACTAAAATTCTAAATTCGCGAATTGCCAAATTGACAAATTAAACACGCGCATACGGACACGTTCAATTGGCACGTTCTTGCGACGTCAAACCGTCTATCCGCATTGAGCGATCCTAAAGCCCTTCTTTTTCTCATTCCGCATTGGCGCAAATCAACCGTAAATCCATTAAAATTATATCCTTCAACCATTACCTTCGAACGAGGCGGGATAATTTCGCGACAGTTCTCACCCGCCAATCGTAATTCCTCTCGTGCTCCTTCGCTAACGTGAATTTTTGCAGTTCAAGAAACGGAGTGAAATAAAAGTCTAAAAAAAGAATTCGCGAAGAATAATTCCTCCTCTCCACGCATTCCCTACGTAGTATCGAACAGTTATGATCTGCGAGACTTGGATGCTGTCCAACCTCCATCCCCATCCTCTCGAACCCTCAGCACGCGTTGACAGCACAGATAATAACACGGCCGTTCACAATGCACGACCAATCCAAATACATACGTACGCCGAGATTCGCGAAGTATTCGTCGCGATACTTGTAAGCTTGATCGTAGTAGCGATCAAAGTAGAAAATATAAGACAGACCGAAATACTAACGGAGAGTTAAAATACGTCTAAAAGTCATTGGTCCAATAAAGATTCGACCATTTTAGGGCGATATCCCATAGCATCTACGGGACGCGTGAAACCAAGCGTTAATTTTAACAAAGAGATAGGACGTATGGTAACGAGCAAGTATAAAGTCCTATACACAGTGGTCATCCAATCGAACTTTCCAATTATACAAGATGGAAACGCCCGGCTCCTTTACCCCGTGAAATCGGTTACCTCCACTTCCCGTCGGTTGGGATCCCGGATATATATACACGGCACCGAATGTGGCCAATGTTTGGCAATGTTTGGTTAACTCGTCGAGATCCGTGCTATCCAGTGTCAGTGTTATCTCCTATTGTCTACTAACTCCTAAACAGAGTTCAGACTGGCGTGAACGAACTGCTAAGCTCTTTCTTCAAAGGGTATATATATATTCAGCCGTTTACATTTCATAGGAATTCTCCTGGCGCACTCTTGCGGTCCATTCCGAAAGTAATTTTGGGACAAACTAAATATCCCGTAGAGACTGACGAATGGTAGCGAACGATAATTGGATCAGTTTCAGCATAGACCAGAAATGGTCTAGGGGCACGGAGCAGCTTGCTTTTACGACAAATTACGAATGCATTGGGTCGTCGAGGATCTGTCGACGACACTAAGAGAAGAAAAGGTGACGTCGTCTCGTAAATCTTACGGGACGAGATATGACAAGATTTGAACTTAACCACGGAGCCATTTGTCAAGAAGCGGCTTTTCATTTTTAATTAAAATAACTTCACAGTCTTCCCTGTAGATGGTCGACTACTAGTCTTAGAATTCTGCCTTGAAAACTTTGCTTGAAAATCATTAAATCTTTCTTCGCTTGTCGACGTTTCATTCATAGGTCCATTTAAAAAGAAAGTCTTCCTTCCATCGCATCCTTTGCGTTCGATTTAACTCTACTTATTCTCTAATATATAAATGGCGCGCGATTTGAATCCTGGACAACTTTGTCTTATCGATTTCTTATCGAGCCTCGAATTGACCAGGAATTTGCCATCGATTGGTTAACTGTAGAGAGGACGGTATTGGAGAGCAAGAATTTGATCGAGTGGAACGGAGTCGAACGTGGTCTACGCCTATGCCAAGACGATTGCGAAGTTTAATCTTCTTTCGTATCGGGATCGGCTTCTGGAAAGATATCAATTTTCTAGCTTTTTATTAACTATTATTGCTAAGGTCTGCTGTTCTGTTTGATCTATGTGAAGCATCTAATTGGGGCATGTTTCTGCTACTGTTCGAAAGCGGATACGAGTATTTTTCTATTATCTCGTCTTGTCTGGAGTACATTGACAATTTTCCTCCGATCAGAGAATTTTCAAGAATCGTAGCGATACCCTTGGGAGATTTATAGAGTCCGAGTAGATAGTCGTACGACATACTTTCTTGGAGTTCGTAGTTTCGGTTCAAAAATTTCTAAACGTTCAGGACCGTGGGAACGATAGGAAATAGATTTTTTAATTGCACAAAAATATGCCGGATTACAATTCGGGATAGTTTTGCGAAATTACTAATGAAAATTGTCTGGGAAAGCTGATAAAACGGAAAGTCTTTAATGGTAAGTAAAAATGCCTGCAATTTATGGAATGACTAGTAAAAAAAAAAAAGAAAAGAAAAAGACTAATTAATATTGCTCAGCCATGTTTATAACAATTGCTAGACGATCGTTGAGCTGTTTCAAGAAGACTGCCTCTGGCGTTGTGTTTGAAAGGATACAATTTCAAAAGGAATTCATTAAATCCATCAATTACAAAATATTAATATTTTCGTTCAAATAACAGTCCAACAGTCCTTGCAATGCACGTACCTAGATTTGAAAATATTATGTGACCGAAAAGTAATTTTCAAAAAATAAATATCGTTCCACATTTTCACACATCCATACGCTCTAGACACTCGCCATACCACAAACACCGAAAAATCAAAGAAGTTCATCGACCCACTAAATCCACAATTTCAAATCGGTGAATAAATCCCCCCACCTCCCACCCCAAAAAATATGCCTTTAATACTTCCTTGTTGCCCACAGTCCAGAAAATCTTCAGGGTCCATTTATCTCGACAAGAGAAAACGAACGACTGGAAAGGCGAGCCAATATCTTCCCGAGGCCTTTTTCGAGAGGAAATTAATTTTTTTATTTCGCAAACGGTCAACATCCGCGTCCGCATAGCCCGCGGTGAGATCGAGGCCAGGAGCGAAAAGTCGTATTGAAAATGCGATTAAAAAAAACGAAAGAAATATTACGATACCAAACACAGTGAAAATTGGCACAATAGCCACTTGGCCGGGTCATCGATATGCGCCCTGAACGTTGCGTATAAACGTTATTATCGTTCGAACGATATAGGTACACGCGAAGGGGTGAAACCGGCTACTAAAAATGTTTCTAATGCGAAAAAAGCGTAACGGCTGAAAGCCATGAAAACGAGGAGGATACGCCGTGATAATTTATCGCGAGCTCGTCAGTAGGGTTCTCAACGATAACTTCCAACTTTTCTACGAGGCCGCGCGGCCCTTATCTTCACCGCAGCGTAGGTACTCGGTTGCTCGCGAGTGTTAAAGTTCCTCGACATTACCTGCCTCGTTGCCCTTTTTCCTCCCTTTTAGCTTTATCGAGAACTTCGCCGAATGGCCATCCGCGTTACTCTTTGTTGGCATTAAACAAAGGTAAGAAAACGGTGCGTTAGGGGTGGGGGGAGGGTGGAAAAAAAAGAAGAAAACAAAAGATCTTTAAGAATAACCCTACTTACTTACGTACTCTATTTACGTACAAGGACACGTGCGTGTATTTTAAGGGTGTAAGTGCACGGTGGCTCGAGTTAAAATACTGCGGGTGAAAAAAAATTTTTTTTCCACCCCCGGGAGGCTTTCATAATCTTTCACCACATTTTTCGACACTAAATTTCATGGAACCGAGCAGCCGCGCCCGCTACTCTCCCCCCTTTCATAAACATCGGCCGCCCCTTTTCCACCCTTCAGACATACTCTTCTAGCTTCACCTCTAACACTTCCACCCACTTCTTCCACGTCTGCTACCTAAGTAATATAGCAGATCGACTTGGGGTAAAGCAGCTTTAAAAAGTGCCAGGGGCAGATAAACAGAGAGCAACCAGAGACTTTAGGGGTCGTCGCGTGTTTTTTTGAATATTTTCCCAGTAGATGAATACCGTCCACACGTGGTTTTCAAAAGAAAGAAGAAAAAAATGAAAAAAATTTACATACCGCCAGCAATTCTCAAAGACCAGCGCTTTGACCACGAACGTAAAAGACGCGCAAAAAATTGCCCCAAAGAGATTATAGTCTTGTAGGAATACGAAACGAAGAAAAAGAAGCAAAATGGCGGAACGTTCGAAGCAGACTTCACAGTGACAAGATAAAAGACACGGGATTCAACGGAGCTGCGAATCGCGGCTCGCAAGAAGACTCGAAAATGGCAGTGTTCGCGATGCCGGGCAAGTTTTCAGTCTCGGCAAGAACTACGGAGTGATAAATCCCGCGTGACCCAGTCGACTGGCTTCCCTGCAGCGTTTTGGTCTGGTTACGCTGAGCCAGAGCTGACTCCTACTGCGAAATATTGCCTTGTTTCTACGAAGAAGTATATCCCCGAGTAATTTTATGACGTATAAGCGTCCTCCCCCGTTTCGTCCGTTCAAAGTTGCCCAAAAGATATGCCCCCTCCCTTTACTCACTAACCGCACGTAGTACTACCACCAGAAGGGATGCATAATGTACCACACCTTCGTCTCGGCACTCCCTTGGTTCAACCTCATGGCGCATACACAATCATCGCCGCGAAATATTTTTCCCGACAAATTCCATCCGACTGAAAGGAACTTCTGTTACATTTTTGAAATTTTCTTTTTTCTAGCGAGCAACAGTCCCTCTCTCTCTGTCTCTCGCGTTCTCACACGTCCCGTCGCTTTCTCTCTCAGAGGTTTAAGCATCGATCGCTCTGCGTCTCCGAACATATTTATTCGCGGCTTACTCCATGACAAATACTCCGGGGATCCCGGTGACGTCGCTGACGTCGTCAACGTCAGCTTCCACGTCGATGATTATCTTCACCGAGGACGAAAGAGCATTCACTTTCTCTCTCTCTCTCTCTCTTTCTCTCTCTCTCTCGCTCTCTCTCTCTCTCGCTCTCTCTCTCTCTCTCTCTCTCTCTCTCTCTCTGACGTCGTTGCAGACCCTTTACCCAGTGTATATATAGATTGCGAAACGCATCATAGCTCGAAGTAGCTTCAGGCGTGTTCGTTCGCGTGCACAACCGCCATGTTTATCGTGACTCTGAGTTACCTCTGAGTTACGAGACAATGGAAGAGAAGCCATGATATCATGACGTTTCAAAAGTATCAGTCAGCTTGACGAGAGTTGAATTTACGAGAAATAAATTATTACGTATACCGACGAGAAACGGACGTCCTAGATTTGACATCGATACGATCAATCGATCCTGTTCTTGCGACAGCATCAAGTTTTCCCGTGAAAATCAAATAAGCGTCAAACGCCAAAACGAAAAAGGTTGTAATCGAAAGGGAGATGAGAATCTTATCACGAAGAAAAATCAACTGAAGATGATTAACCCTTCGACTCGAAGATCCTGCTTTTTTTTCTTTCCTATAGAAATCTTCCAATCGTGAAAAATAAAAAGAAATTCTTCGAACGATTCTCGAGCCTTTCTTTCGTGCTTTGGGATTCTTCGCTAATTAATGCCCATTAATTAAACCAAACAACCCTCAACCCCTTGAGAGCATCTCTCTCTCTCTCTCTCATCTCTCGAGCCTCGGCTGCCAACTTTAGTCGTTCAGCGTTACTAGGACTTTGAGAGAATCCTTTAATGGAGCAAAGCACTACATACTCCTTACAGCTCGCTATTGAAAATCGTAAATATATATACTAAATATTTCTAGATCGCACAATTAAATTTACTTCGATCTTCCCCCTCCCCCGACATTACATAGCGACGCGCAGCGTCGTAAACGATCGATCGATCTCTTCGCCGGTGATAAGAATCATCCAAACTTTTCGCACGTAAATCAACCGGAAACTCACGCGTGTCAGTACACTACCGAACGCCCAAGAATTTCCACGGAGGGTTTTCGCGTTACAAAAGGATTCTTCGTGAACGAAAGAAAGAAAAAAAAGGTACAAAAAATCATAAAACCAATCACCGATATAAGGCGAACGAACCTGATTGGCCGAGGCAAAATTTTGTATAATAACTTTCTTCGGATGAAATTTATCGCGCAGGTATAAGAAATTATCTTGGGAAAAAAAAGATAAGCAATAATTTACTTGGTCGTAACCGCGTCGTCCTGTGGGACACTCGAAGGACGCTTCTTAACGAGTATGACCTAAGAAGTCAAGGGTACCTTGCTATTTCGGGCAAAGGTACCTTCTGACTACTAAAAGTCATTTTCGTCCTATAGCTATTAAAGGTATTAAAGAATTCAAGGTTCCCTACTAAAATTCACTACTCCTGCTAAGACATATATTTAAGGGATGGACTTCGAGCAGCAATGCCCACAATGACTATAGTCTAAGCAAATTAACTTTATTAGGACAGGATGGATTAGTATCCCTCCGAGCAACAAGTACACACCCTCCCAAAACTACAGTAACGGGTTCGACTAATTTATCGAAGAGCATGATATATCGATTAGACAATACATTCTCTTACTTGTCGCGAATCTATATCAGAAGCTACATGAAACGTGTATATATATATTTATTATATAAATAAAATCTAATAAAGTCCTCTGGCCTACAATAATAAGAAAACTGACCAGAAATAACGTCCGCGTTCTTCGTTCGCTCGATACTTTTTTTTCATTTCAGGTAAATAGGCGCTATGACGTCGTTAAGCTTTTTCGCCGAAATACAGGGAGGAGCAGGAGGAAATATAAGAGGTCTGACGTATTATGAAAAAAGGAAAAAAGTCTCCAAGTGAAATACAATTATTGTAATTTTTCTTTCAAGGTCACCACGGCGAGGCTAAGAGAGAATAGCAGCTGGAACAATTATACCTTGAATATTGTATATCTAAGTGTGTCTTCTCGAAAGTCTGATAACGTAATCGTGCATAATTCCGTTGGAAACAGTCGGAGAAACAAGTTTCGGCGATAAGCAGGATCAAATTGGTCTGTAGTCTTAAGGTGAGAATGCGGAGCTGCAAGTGAGAAATGAAAATTACGTGGCAATGTAAAAGCGGCCGAGCGAAGGAAAATTAAATTAAGACCTGCTGGCACTTACGAGTCGAGTAAAACTGGGAGGGGGGAGGGGGGGGGGGGGTGTTCGTAACCCAATTAGTCTTAATTATCAAATCGCCTAATTGCCGCGTTTTCGCAAGACGTTTGTATACACCCAGTGCCGCAGACGCGCTCGATGTAAAACTTATAGAGGTCCTTGACGTATATGGAGCAGTAAACGAGAGGGGAGAGCTTAGGAAAATGAAAAAGAAAGAGAAAGAAAAAGCAAAATGGCGAGACACCAGACATCGCTTGCTTCTCCGGACAGAAGAAATCCTCCCGAGCCTATTAACGTTTACTTGCGATAAATGAAGAAGAGGAAAAAAGTATCTTTACGAAATCGATAGATAGATCTTTTACTAGTTTGTTTTTTAATCTTTTAGGATCCTATTTCTTTAATCTTCTTTCTCTTAACGTTCCTCATGGTTTCCTATCGTGGTCCGCCGTTATTACGTCCCTTACCGCCATTCGTACGTTTCTCGTTCCCCCTATCCATCCCTCTTCTTCCTCTTTCCGACCGCAAACTCTTCTGCTAAGCAAACTTCCGGCGTATACGAGTAAACGTGGAATTAACTCTGGCGAGAATTCCGCGAAATCGGCACACTTCTATGGACTTTGGCAAGTTTCGTGGGTTTTACGGGAAGATAATAGATCCATGGGAAATTTGCATAACGTTAACTAAACCTGTGTTGGCGGTGGTCGCTTCCTTATGGGGATTGTCGTCGAAGATTTTGATTTTTCAATTTTTTTTTTAATTAGCTTGTAAGACGTTTATAATTGCGCTTTCTCTTGTTTTTCAATATTGTCCTATATATTTTTTTTTTGCTTTTTATCTTGCGGATCCCGAGTCAGTGAGTAAGTAGTGCGATGAAGTTTAAGTCAGCCGGCGGTCTTTCTCGTTTCAGGTAAATCGCCCTGAAAATGAATTTCCCGTGATGCCTCGCGCTTCTCTTATCTTATACTGTACTGAATTCCCAAGATGATTTTATACCGGATTTACAAAGGAGACGGGACGATTTTATAACTTCGTAAAGCACTCCTGGTTTGAGCGAGACGAAGAGTTGGACAAAAAATATAAACTTTACATAATAAGGATTCCCAGGTATTATATACCCGGTGGCGAGGTTATTTCGCGTGGACAAAACCCTCGACAGACTAGTTTAGATTTTAATAACGCTGTTGCATTGGCGAGGGGAAGCTGCGAAAATTGAAGTCAGCCATACGATATTGCCAAAACGCCCTTACGACCTCGATCGACAATCATTCAAGGCGCAAAAATTGTAACGCGATAAACGTTGCGTAACAATACGAAAAAGTGAATAGCATTTGGACTTTCTCAATGAAAATTGCTCCCGTTACAACTTTTTAACTTTTGAATCAGAGTCGTCGCCGCGCGATTATGATTGCGAGGCGAGTAAAAAGTAATAATCGCAATTTCAAATCTGCAATTTATCTCGAGCCACTCCTCTCTCAATTAGACAATTTCTTTGTACTCCGTCACCGGCGAGACTCGTTTCTCTTTGACGCTCGGCGAATACGATTCGTCACCGTGCAAAATTCTAAATAAAAAATTTCGCCAGACACACGAAGGTCTTTTCCGACGTAAAATTAAAATTGCAAAAAGTCACTGATCAAACGCTTCCCCACGACGAAACTTCGGAAACGTATAATTCCACGTGAAGCATATGTACAAAATAAATCTCTCGAATAAAAAGATCACCTACGAAATTCGCACTAAAAAAAAGGATGATTGATCGTCTCGATTGATTTTCCGTAAAAAAGAAAAAAAACTCGAATGACAATACTCGCGTATACCCACACAGCACAAAAAGGAAAAACAACAATTCTTACCAACTCACTCAAATACACACCTCGTTTTTCAAAATGTTTTCCCTTCCTGCATGGATTCGACTCGTCAGTTATTCGACTTCACGTACTTCCGTCACGATGTATACATACATATACACACAAAGAAAAATAATTAAGAATCACTAAAAAAAATCACGCAATCGATACAATCCAACTTTTCGAATTTTCGTACAACAAGTAATAAGTTCAACGTAAAACTTTCCAAGAAAAGAGACGAATCATCCACTTGTCACGAAATATCCGACGCATATAAAAGATTGAGGATACACGAAATCGTCACGTGATACGTAACAGAAGAAAAAAAAAGGGTTCAAATACTCATTTCACATCCCACTTGTATCACTCACTCAAAATTTGTTCATTTTTCTCTCCCTCCACCCCCACCCTTGTCGTTCCTTAAAAATTACAAAAAAAATGTCGCGTGCACCCCTCGCGACGTATTGGCTTGTAATCGGCTGTCACGTCGACGACGTTTTTTTTTTCTCCCCGACTAACTTGCCCGATTCCCAAGAGCCTTCGGACAGGAGGGCGTCATTTCGATTGACAAGGCCACTTGTCTCCCGAACGAGTTAATTTCTGTGCGCACGCGAATACAAGAACCCTCGGAAACCGTGCGCGCCGAACATCGGGCGGTGACTGAATACCATCCCCCATTTCCGTCTCTCTTCTGCGAGCATCTCCCTCGCGAGCAGCAAAGCTTTACCCTCCCTCTAGGTTCCCCTCACTACCCCCACCATCCCTTCGCAACCCTCGGACACCCTTCGCGGCAGCTACCGTCAGCTCACTCGAACTCGCGTGACTCTTCCTGACCATCATCAGCCCTCCCCCCCTCTCTCTCTTTCTCTCTCTGTCTCTCACCCTCTCCGAGCTTTTCCTCCCTATCCTCTCATTCTCTAACGTGCACGCGCGAGCATCTAACAGGCCAACCAGAGTGCCACGCCTACCTCTCTGTATATGTCCCGCGGATGCTGTGCTCCAGAATGTTGTCGCCGGATGCAGCCTTGGCGTAGGTTAGGTTTTCAACCTTCCCTCTTACACCTTACATCGACTTTCAACTTATGGAGATACTCGGCGCGATACGATATCTGCGTTACTGACCTAGTCAATGCTGACCTTCAATTTTCGGGGCTTTACTCGTTTACTCATTTTTTTTCATCTTATTGATACGGGTATTTGTACGTATCCAAAAAAAAAGTCAAGAAAGATTGACGTCGCGTTTATAATAATTAATACAAGATCCGACAGTCGCGCTCGTCACAATTTGGCTCCACTAAGTCGTAGGGTCGTCAGAGACTTTTTCGCGATATCGCAATCGGCGACAAGTCCCGCGAGTCATAAATTAACGAGACGATAAAAGATCCCTAGCGCAACGTCGCTCGTGTGCGAATTCGGGAAAATAAAAAAAATGATGTAACCGTTCGATATCACGTAGATACGTGAGAGACGAAAAATAGTTCATGGCTTTCGTAATCCAGAGATCGGCACAGTGGATGAGGTTTGAGCTTCCAACATGGCGGTACACCAAACTTTTCTTCGCGTGCAGAGAGAGAGAGAGAGAGAAAGAGAGAGAGCTATGCAGAGCATTTTCAATTTCCACATACGTTCGAATCGTAGATCCTATTTTTTTGTTCGACATCAACCCAGCCACCGGATACCCAATGCAGTCAGGCTCGCTTTATTACGTCGCGACGACGGCGTCGCTGTGAACGCAGACGTGGAAGTCTCGGTGCGCCGTCGAAATGGACGTCGGATGCCACGGATCCGTATGTCCCGCCTTACGGGAACGTCGCATTCTGGAACGCCACGAAAACAATGGACAATTAATGCGCGCTATTCGCGGCAACATTCCTCACCCTCGACTCGCCCAGGGTGAAGTTTAACAAAGGCCGTCTGAGAGGGTGGTAGGGGGTGGGACGGGACGGGGTCCACCCTTGCCGTCTGCCTCTTAAATTCTTCAGCTCGATAGAGAAGACAAATTACAGGGTAAAACCGCGATACCAGATTCCTCCCCTTGCGCGAGCGTTATCAGTACTACGCGATTCGCGCTCTCTTGCCAATTTCGCCAATTTTTCGCGATCTCCTTTAAAACAAAAAAAAAAAGAAAATCACGACAAAGACCCCATCTACCCCTATTCCAGCCGCATGATTCGTCGAGCTTAATACAGCCGACGAAGACTCGCCAATTCCAGTTAATATCGTTTCCTTTTCAGCCAGTCGTACCTATACCAACCGTACACAGGGATTTCTCCTCCAAGTGCATATCACCAGCCGACCTGCTGCTGCTGCTACCTATCAGGGTATCGAAACCTGCTGGACACAACGTCCTTTTGGAATCGACGTGGAAAGCCTCTTATCCGTTTGGCACAAATCGGCCGTTCCTCTTCGCTCGGGTTTCGCGGAGTTGCGAGAGCGTTTCTGGATTATTGGAGCGCACCGTAAAGCTCGTGCCGAGAAACTGGCAAACTAGAAACTAGAAACTAGAAACAGTCTGTCCGTACTTACTCGAGGAGTCCAGTTGCGCTGCTGGCATCGCGATTAGACGAAATTGCCAATTTCACTCGTCAGACAAGGTTTCCAAGGCTTATCGACGTACACACCTGTAATATACAAATATCGCCATATTCAATTTCTCTGATAGCCATGTAATCACTGTCATACCATATATACAAAACCATAGGAGTACCTTATACAGCTATAACAAAGTCAATACACCAAATGATTCCTACACCACTGACCAATAATCAACGAATCCATCTAAACGGCATTGCTATCACGCACAATCATTAAGCCTGGATCATTCCTATCCGTACTAATTGACGAATTTTCGAACGCACGATTTTCGCACGCCCACGCGCAATCCACCCCAGAATCGTAACGAACTACAAGCACAATGGGTATACCTCGCGAATAGCCTCCTGGCAATCCACTTTCATAGAAGGCATCCCCAGTAGCGCAAACTCGGCAACAGGATTACGATCGTTCCTGTACCTGGAGCAAATGGCTACCAATATACCTTGTACTTGTACTTCCGACAGGATTATCCGTGCGCGTTTCCACCTTCCAAGGGAATATCCACAAGACGAAAAATTACTTTTCCGTGAAAATACTTTCCTCGAGTCAAAACGAATCAGCTGCTACCATAGTATATACCGGGTCGACGTCTTTCAGCCTCCCCACCCTTCAGCTACACCCTCTCATCACATTCGAATCACCCTTACAACTGCGTGTAACGCTGTCCCTATATACTGCCGTGGCTACGAGACTATCAGACTATTCCAACCAACAGGCCGTCGCGTTCCTCTCGCCTCAAGTATGCAATCCGAAGAATCGCAGTCTCTTCACTGAAAATAGCAGGGCTCGTCCCGAACGCCATTGTTGGAAGCTCCACACGTATAGGCAGAGCGCGTACGTGTCTCGACTTTAAACGAGACACTCTCTTCGTTCCGTCGTCTTCCTTCCGCTTCGACATTTTCTTTTTCCTTTTTCGTCCCTGCATTCTTTGTATTTTTTTTTTCCTTCGCGATTCTCTATATCTATATCTGTCTCTCTCTCTTTAAAGAACCTTCTGTTTCCCCCCGTCTCCTCTTCCTGGCCAGATCTTCCTCTCGCACGAAGAAGCTACAGAAAATTCTTCGACATCGCGTTTACCACTACTTATAATTCTCTCTCTCTCTCTTGTATCTGTTGACGTGAAATTTTATCACGCCTCTCATCTCGAGGGTTTGCGCTCGGTTTGATTAATCGCTCTCGACTCTCAATCTCGTATCCCGCTGTTCGGATTACCGGGATTCCCCCCTGAGATTCATCCTAAAATCCGCCAGCCCGTTTACACAACGTTCTCACTGTCGTCCTTACCCGCTGCCAGTTACTTCGGGTTCACTCGTATTGGTTCCGTAAAATGCGACCTTCGTAACCTTCAGACTTTGGTCCATCTTCTTTTTTTTTGCACTCCTTCGCGGACCCCCTAATGAAGTTACGCGATTCTTATACGCAAAAACTGCAATTATCGACGGGAGTCATATTGGCGGAATTTAACGCCGCTCTGCGTGTTTACCCGGGCGACGTTATGCAATATGCACGGCATATTCGCTAGCTGCATGACTATACGTAGAATATTGAATTACCTTGCAACTCTGTAGTCGAAGTATATCCCGAGTAAAAGTTATTTGGTATGCAGTATATCTGCGGTCGATCACTCGTGAGAAGATATAGATAGGCGTAGATACGGAAGGTATAGATAGAGGTGTAGCCAATGAGACTATACCATACTACTAGTATAGGTACAAAAATACATGAACAAAATTTAGCACAGGTATTGGATCTATGCTATACTTCTCATATGCACTTTGTATAATAAACGTATAGCTTTCAATATGGTCGCTTATGCAAACATCTATGGCGAGTAAAAAAGAAAGAAAATAAAAAAATCTTACAGGATCCTTCTTCGATATGCCGCGTCTGGTCCTCGTCTTCTTCTGAAGTTTCCTTATGTATGGTTCACAGGTCCAGTTCGTCCTTCGACACTCCGCGATCCGTCCGCGCGACGACTTGACGAGTCGAACGATTTTTTTTTGCACTACGTGGATTTTCGGATTCGCACTATTCGTTCACTTTATTAGGACTGAATCGACAATCGGATTTTCACGCGCACTTCGCGATGCAGTTATTTTAAATAGACTGATTCACTGTGTCACGGCTTTTTGGAAGTGGTGGTAAAGGGTAAATAGTATGGGAAGGGATGGTGTGAAATGGGCTGACGGCCCGAGGTGAAAAATCTCAATAAAAAATGATGGTACGGATAGTGAATAATTGTTACAAACATTACAATTAACAGAGGACAAATGCAAAGGACCGGATTAGGCAGTCTAGGGTGCGAAATACACGCAATCGAAGCCCAACCCCCCCACGTACAGCATGGGTCCGTCTAACGGATACCGAAGTAACAGCGGACTGCCGTGACGCAAGGGGTGAGAGGGCGGCGAGGGGGGATTCCGACCTTCGACACGCTTTAGTCGCGGACTCAGAGCATTGAGAGACCAGAGTACAGACTTTGAGAAACAACAAGAATTATGTGAAAAGGTCTGGACCAAGCAGTTACGCTTCAATCGCAAACTCAGAACACAGGACAAAGGAGCCAGGCTATTAAAAATCGCGATCACCCCTAGTCGAGTCGACCGCAACGAAAGACCACGGGCGTAACACCCAACCGAGGTCGGGAGA
>JARQST010000724.1:37830-59542 GCA_030142225.1 Pachycephus smyrnensis
GCGCTCGTTACGCCTATGTGTCTGTTTTGGAAGATCCGTCAAATTTCATTAATACCATACTTTATAACGAGTATATGGTCCTTTGGGATGTATCCATGTATCTCATTTATGTCAGAATTCACTGACGTGACCCACTTGTACTACGTATGTACGTAAATTGGTAATACCGTATAGGATGTTTTTTTAATCGACGTATTATCATTAGGAATTTTATTACGCGACGTTACGTATACAACCTATAGGAATAACCATTTGTTTGATAATAAATATTTATGATAGGCCTATGGTGGCTTTGAAAATATTATAATGTTCGCTGCACTATATATTGATTTTCGTAAATTGAATAATCGCCTTGTCGTTGTATGAATGTCGAAAATTCTTTTTTTTTCCCGGATAATTTACCGTAATTTTTCACTGCCTCGGGAGTAAAAAAAAAACGATAAAGTCTTTGGAGAAGTCGACGTCGATGACGTACTTCAAAGAGGACGCACCTGCTCTTCAATTTTAACCGGCAGATGTCCCAACTTTATCGGCGTAGATCCACGAAAAAGTTGAGACGCTTGCACTTAGGTTATCAGTGCCACGTCATGGAAGAATTTTTCCAGAAAATATAGATAACGGTTTGTACTTCGTGACGTGGAGAAGACGTCGAAGGTATGGCTTTAAGGCTGCATTGAAATATCGTTTAAAGGCTTAAGGAATGCATATCGAGCAGTTCCGATTTGGAATTACGTCAGAAGCGATAATGCTAATAGGATTAAAAGATGTAGGAAAATTAAATATGTATATATGCACGCAAAGCATTTAGGAGGAAAACAACGGGATTAAAGCAACATAAACAAGTTTACCAAGAAAATGATGTATACCCTCTTATTCCCTAACCATATTTCCCTCCTGTTATTATCCAAGTCAACGTGCAGCAAAACACACAGTCTTTAGTCTCTAGTCAAAATTGCATATATAATTTTGACATAAACTTTTTGCAGCATCCCATAAGTTCGCAAGTTCACCGAAATTACAATGGGTTACACAAGGTCGCCATTTTCCCCAGGACTTTACGTAGGTTCTTAGCCAGACAAGCGAAAAGAGCGAGGACAAGTTAAAGCGTGACTTTCCACGCTATCTTCCACTTCCGGTATAATCTTTTCTCTCGTTGAAGTAAGAATCTTATCCTGACGACCAGACAGAAGCACCGCCGAGAGTTTCTGTATATTCGCCATGATAAATAAGGGTGACCTATTTATAAGGGGGGTTAGCTGGGTCAAAGTGCATCGTGTATTCCAACGCAGTGGCGGTGCAGTTTATACAGCGTTGCAACAGTAGCAACATACCAATTAGCCGTTTTGCATGGCGACCAGCAGGCAGAGTCGGTATATACTAGTTCGCGAAAAACGACCGGCAAAACTTCAGACTCCCCTTACCGTGATAGATGCCATAATTCATAATGCTGAGAATTACTAGGTCAGCCAGGACGCTCGCGTTTCGCGACACAGGAATCGCGTGTCTTCGAGATTTCTATTACGCATGATAAAAAATCCGACAAATTGGCAAACTTATCGTGATTGCATTCTTTGAGAAGTTCGTAATGAACCTACCGATATTCAGTGCACCCAGTGGCCGCTGGATACTCGATTGGTTGATTCTATTAGGACGTTAAGAACGTTACATAACCTCCAACCAAAGCATACCGCTATTTCCATAGATGCATTCAATAAGCCGATTCTCTATTTCTCGACTAAAAGAGTCAGAGACGTTTAATTGAAAACTACCATTTTGATTCTATAAAACTAGTCAGAGTGACGGTTACCTTAATTCCAGGTAAATTTCACGCGCGTTACTTGTTCAATCTTCTAAAACATCGGCGTCTTGACAAGCATCGTCTGCTCCAGTCTCCAAGGGTGTGACACGCATCCTAGTGAAGTCTATTTGTTAACTTGAAGTTCCTTTTTACGAAATTGAGTATGAAGTGCAGAGAATATGAGAGAACTGGCGGATGGTAATGCAAGCTTCCGGTTTATATCGATAGAGTGCGACCTCTCGATACCCGTTCGAGTGAAGGACTCCTCGAGCGTAGAATTTCAAAGAGGACTTTTCTCAAGACTTTCCTGTGGTTCATGACTGTGCAGGAGGATATCGTGTCGTAATCTGAGCGGACGTTGACGAGCTTTGAGTCGCTAAGTTCACGGTTTAGAAGTTGTGCGTCGGACGGGGATGCTTTGTTCTCACGTCATGCCGTAGACGTTAAACAGGTCAAAGATTCGAGTTGGCCCGAAGTCGGTGAAGTTTAAACTGCGCGAGCTAGTCTCCGGGAACCCATGTGAATGGTACTGCAAGTGCATGGAAATTCTTCGCGAATGGTTGAGCTTAAGTGACAAGTATGGGGAAGCTGGATACTAATTACTATTCACCTCTTGTACTTCGGGCTAGTAGCTTTTTTTTATAGCGAGACGTGTTATCAGACTACTGCTTGGAATTCATTGGTTTTATCAAAGCACGGAATTGACGGTATGACTATAATTTTGTGTGCCTTGTAAAGAAAAAGTTAATGGAGGCTGAGACAAAGTTTTCATTTATTTTTTGCATCCACGAAAGCAGACCTGACCTTTACAATTTCATCCATAATAATTTCTCAGCCACCATCCCACCTGCTGGAAAATATATTCTGTGTATACGAATTGTCACGTGTTCGACGATCTTTCCGACTTGAATATTTATAAGATATTTTTTGTTGCTTATTATAAAACTAAATTAGCATATTTACCAAGAGATGTCCGACACAACGTCAAAACCCGTTAGCCATTGTTTTCTGCGTTCTATTAATTCTTAAAATTATTATCACCGGAGTGAATTACAGCCATTGACGATTATCAGCTTCAATACTTATCAGCGATTCATCTTAATGCCTGTATAGTGAAAGTGCTTCGCAATCCCTTTTTTCAAGTGTATTGGACCACCGCTTCATTTAATATTCCGCGAAGAAAGATTTCAGTAATAGCGAGCCTTCATCCGAGCACACTTCACTTAATGGGTTGCTGACTTGGTAATTACTAGTGAAGTACCGCGTGATTTAGTCGCCCGTAACAAAGAGACTAGAATACATTATCCCTATAAGTGTTAGGCCTCCAGCCAATCTTAATGGAAGTGCATAAGAAAAGTGAGAGCTTCAAGGAAGATTCTGTCTCCGTCTATAACCAAATAGATAGGTGGATAGGTCGGCAAACAGATAGACAGATACTCGGTGCATCGTCCCGAAAGGATCCGCTCTCCTGTTTCTGCGAGGTCGGATATTTGCAAATCAAATTGGCGAAAGCCAACCGAGAGGAGCGAGGTACATAAATACATAGGTACAATTTTAAAAATGAAAGATTCTTGCAGATTGAATACACAGCGAAGGACATTTTCTTCAGTTCGAAACGACGGATTCTTTAAATACGCGAATCTTAATATTGCATTTTCAAAATGGAGGAATGATAAATGCTCCTCTGAATTAAAATGAATTTCTTGTCCTTTTATACCGTTACGCTTCTTCTTATCCCCTTAGCAGGCATTCCTCCAAAGGGAACCATTTCTGCAGCGCTTTGATGTTGAGCAGGTTAAGGGCGACACTTTTCATGCGTAAGTTATTCGTGGGAAAAAGGGCGTTTTTTTTTTCAGTGCTCTTTTGTCTGACCACGCAACCGAGAGCCACGATTCTAATATTGGCGTAGCCATCCCTCTTCGCTTTAATGTACTGTATTTAATTATTATAAGTATTGGTGCGTATGTTATATGAATTATAGATAATCGTGAAACAGTACCAGTACCCATCTACGTCATAGCCCAAGGAAACAGACGTGGTGATACGTTGATTTTAAATGAGGTGACTCTCTCGTATGGAATATCATAAGAAAGATGTCACCTGGAACGGAAACTAATGTCCGATAACAACTATATCAAGAGGAGAAGAATATGCAATGATTCCGAAGCAGAGGTACTATTGTCACGTGCCAACCATTTATCCTTTCTATCTATATATAACAGTTAAACTGTCCTCGAGTAAAGCTTTCCACGTAGCCACGTCCCATCATCCATATCCAAACACTTGGCGCGGAAGATAACATCGTTGAAACGTAAGAAATGAACGAAGGGAATGAGGTATAGGAAAAAATAAAAGAACAATGGCGTATAATATCCGCGTGGCAATATGCGAGCATGCGCGTAACATAAAGCAGACCTATATGCGCGATGAAGAGAAATAAAAAAAAAGAACAAATTTAATTTTCCCATATGAAACATTTTCGCAATAAACCGGTGACGACAAATCAACCACATAGTCTATGGCTCTCAGTGGATGCTTGCAACTTTTTTTAAAAAAATATTGCTAATTCTTTCGCGCCAACTTGCGTTTCCCTCTGTTCCATTAAATTACGAGGGCCAAGAGCAAAGGGCCTAAGCCGTGAAATACCCTTCGCTACGAAGGGTCGCTTGATGTATATCGTAGACGCGTTACGTATTCCTTCCCTTTTACTACGATAACGAGAAACAGCAAAGGAAACGAGTTTCCAGAGTCGGATTCAAGAGCTCGTCTTCCTGCTGGAAAAAAAAAGAAAAACGAGAATCAACGAAACGAACAACTCTGGCGATTAGGACGAAGGGAGAGAAGCTGCTCGAAACCTGGAACAGATGCTCTATTCTTTTTCTAGGTTAGGCTGGCTGGTCTTTTTTTTCACTTCTTCTCGTTCATTTACTTCGATGCCCTTGTTCTACCTTTCGCGGATTCTCTCTCGCTTTTCAACTTCTTGGCATTTGCCTGAAAATGTATCCCTATCGCTTTACTTGCTTCAGACAGATTTTAGATAATATTACGCTCGACGAGCTTACGTCTCTAATCCACGCTTACAACTATAAGCTCACTTGAACTTCCAGATACTAGGAAGTGCGCCACTTCCAATGTACAGTTCCGAGTCACAGAGGATAAGTTAACTAAATTCAACTTGCTAACTGTCCTCGTGTAGTACTTCCTAAATAACGAGATGAACTTCATTCGACTTTAACAGCTCTGGACCAGTTTGTGAAAGGATATCGATTTGGTTAACCAAAATTCTACTGTTATTATATTCGTCATTAAAATGTAACAGGACAAATACAATATTTCGGGGCACCTTGAATACATTATCCTCGCTATCAGTTTACTCAATTTTATAATACGAGAAGTCAACATTGTAAATAGAACGAAGTTTATACAGAAATTTTTTGAACTTTAATATCGCTTAATTGATTCTATCATTTGTCTTAATTGCTAGCTAGCTAGTTCTCGAAATATGGAATTTACTCGAAATTTTTCAAACATTGGAAACATACGTTTTTATCTTTAGCGCTAACTTACCGACAGTCCTGACACCAACCCTTGCGGCATTACCAAGAGTTGTAATTCAAAGATTTGTCGCATGAGGGCAGCGCCTGCCGTCGGGCAGTAGCTGAAGCGGTGGGGGACTGCCTGGTAGGCTGATTAGAGTTTCATTCTTCCTTCAGCTGACCTATTGGATGCATGTATCGTTCCTTCTTCCCCTTCCCTTCACCACTGTACCCCTTTCTCTCTTTCTCTCTTTGTATTACCTATTTTCCCTATTTCTTCCGCTGGGCTATATCTTTTCTGTGATATCACTATCAATTCCGTAGCAAATACCAGTAAGGGCACATACCTGCTCTTAGTGATTACACATAATCACATTACATCTGTCTCAAGATGGATGCACACCGTGTTTGCTGTCAGCCACCAGTCGCAAGAAAGATTGATCATCTTGGAATATAGAGATATCAATATCAAATTACAGAGATCTGCAATCCCTTGTAAATATTATGCAAGAAAATGCACAATTTCTGGAATTGATAAATATTATTTTGTCTATCTTCGTCCATGCTTAGTCAAAGATCGTGAATTATCTTGCCGGATAATTCCCCACAGTGCTTTCCCAAGATCAAGACCTTTGTATCGAACAACCATGCCAAGGATGACTGTGCTTCAAATTTATTGACGTTTTACGTAAACTTGGATGAGGGCAAAACAAGTGAGTATTTCGTAGTCACGGATTTGGAATTTTATCAATCTGAAATTATTCGTGTACACAGCGACTGTCAATAATGTTTGATGCATGAGTGAAAATGGCACCTTTCAGCCAGTGTTGACTCTTTGAAATGCCTCTAGAAATGCAACGATCGTCGAGAGCCGTACAGCAATCCAGCCACAAATCACTCTTTTCCCGTTACAGCCAACGGTTCGAGCTCCGCTTGCCGACTCTGTTTGCTCTATATTTTTCTCCCGCTCTGTCTGCTAGAAACGAATGAAGCATGGCATCGTGCTATTTTGAAATGAAGAATGATTACCGTCCGCCTGCTACGTGGCTTACACCATCCTCCCCGTTTTCTCTCGCTGGACCCACCAGCAATCCTTACTCATCCAATCTCGAATGAACTTGAAGAAAAAGACTTGGCCACTGTTTCGTCGAATGCGAAAACGTAAAGTTCCACTGGAACTATTTTTCCATGATTTTCTCGATCCTGCGAATCTTCCATTTTGGAGTGAAGAGCCAAATTTCTGTAAAACCATAGACAATATTTGTTGTCCTAATTGTTGTTATAAATAGGTCGGCTAGGAAGCAGACAATTTATTATTATAAATGGAATTTTTCCAGAACTCTCTGTCTTCCAACCCCTTGGACATTTAATGGCTGCATCCCTACCGAGATGCGAAACTATTATTTATACTTTAGGAAAGTTCATTTTGAATTACGTCTACTATATATATATTAACCGTAATAGCTTATTATTCCCAAAGGACGTTGATCCGGATCAAATAATTATTGCTCGGTTCCCATTCTTCCCTCATTGTCAAACTTTACCCAGATTATCTCATTCCCAAGGATTCTATAATAATCTAAACCGAATCCCCCTTTAATCTCCTTAAATTCATTACGGCATTCTTCGATTCCTCCTGCATTATCAAAATCACAAGTTTTTCCGAAAAAAAAATCATTTGGCACCACAGGACGTAGAACATTACTGACATTACTCGAAGTTATCATCTAAAAGCACACCGACTCTCCTGATCATTTATGACTTACGACATTCCGCAAGCCACCCTGGCGTTTTAACCCACAACCGATAAAGTTCGAGATTCAACCGGAAAGTATAATATGTGTGCATGCACCAGCCATCTTGCAACATTTCCGGTTCTTCACCCCAAGACCATCCTGGCAGTTTGAAGATAGCAGGTAAAAGCTCACGAGCCAAGACGACTGGTCCTAAGAGTTTGAAAAATTTTCCGTTAGCTATCCGCCTCCGTTTCCGCACCCGAGGGAAATGCACTTTCTCTCACGACGCCTTGAGGTTTAACGTCGCGCGAATCGCGTTCTTCTACGTCGATATGGAAATCTAATAGAGATGCCTATAAAGCCGGAAACTCAGACGTGGCCTTTAGAACAGAATCTTGACAGAGGTTTCAATTTGACGATGAGCTATTATTATATATAGATAGATATATATATATATATATATATATATATATATCATGACTCATAAAACCCAACTCTGGGCTTGAATTTGGATTGAATACCATTAGATTGTTACTGCGCGTTTAACGTTGGCTTCAGGGTTTACGGTGTAGTGCCTATAGTTCCCTATAGTCTGTATACTATATACCTATACACTATACTGTATATAGCAGAACGTTCAGGATAAGAAGTCCTAAACAGAAGCAATCCAATTCTCACCGGTCCTGCCGAAATCCGTCTTGTTCCGAAAACTTTTTTATCTTCTTACCTCTCCCTACCAGCTGTACCCTTTTCACTTGGATCCTAATGTAATAGCGCCGCAGATTCTCCGCTTAGAGTTTAAGCCTATAAGGCCTCTACTCACCCCTATAAAACCTGCCAATCGTAAATGTTACCTCCTGATCGACAATTCTCATCTCATAATCGGCTGCGGTGTAGTTATTAGTCTGATAACTTTGGCCAATCACGGAGCACGTCGGACTTCTGAATTGCTATGGCGACGTAGGATTATACTTTGCTGGTGTATATCTATATATTCTGTACTCTGGATCCTCTTTGTAGGACGATTATAATTTACTTATGCGAACGACAATCCGTGCGAGTCTAAGGCTGCTTCGATATAATGACGAGACCGCTTTTTGCCGAAGGTAGAGAAGATCCACGAGGTTCCTCGAACATGGCGTGTAATTAAATTTTACGAAATTTCCAGAGTATCATTTCGGGCAGTATTTCAAGCACGAAAAAAATCTCCTGGGTTTGCTGCTCGCGACCGCAAATTATAACCGGCGATTAATAAACCTTAGTAATTGGTGAGGGCGTGGGAGACCTAGGTACTAATGTGACTTTGGTGAACCCTGACCGACGTTATTCAATTATTTCAAGGTCGTTTCTGCTTAATCACCGGGTATCCTCGCAAATCGATAATCAATAAATTCTTGAAATCCTTCAACGACAGTTCAATATATTTGTCACAGGGAGAATGCTGAAGAATGCATTTACGATGACAAAAGTTATAATTTATTTATAGTCACTGTGATAAAGTATATTAATTAATCACGTTCCTTGGTTAAAACTAATTGTTATTGGGTTGGCTTAAAAAATGACAGGTGTTTTTCACTGTTTTCAGGTAAAAAGGATTTTCATTATCCACGGGGACATTTCTCTTTTTATTAGAGAGATGCTAGGGTGACTTTTAAAATTGTGTCGCACAATCAAAAACCAGTTAGGGCGCATTGATTACGTGTTATCCTACGAGCGGAAAAGTCAGATTCCTACATTGTTTAATGGCGCCACGAGAAAATAGGAATTTTATCATAAATATTAAGAATGCATCTGAGATTCATGGAAGGATTGAATGACTGATCGATTCTAACTGTAAAATATCACATTGGATTTTATTATTTTGAAATATTTGGGGACATTCTGGCATTCGTATTATACTATACAGATTAATGTTAATCAAGTTTTATTTATAACCTCGTAATTCGTATTTACTTATAACATTTTGTTCACCACTGCTACGTGCAAGCATTGCAGCTGACTTGTCCATTTGTCTAGTGCATTGTAACGCGCAGCACAAAGCGACTTTTTATCCAATTCAAGTACTTGGTTAACCTGCATTGAAAAGATAAGAAAACATTAACGTATATAAATTTCACATTCTTTATATATCTATCTTTAAAGCAAGTGTCTCATCTTACCTGATCTATACGTCCACGAATGGTGCTGTCTAAAATACAAGACACCAAAAGGCTTTCGACTTCGGACGCGTCGATGTTCAATTCTTTACTTATGAAGGGGATGTGAATTCTCGTATACGGCTTTATTAGTTTAATCAGAACCTGCGAATCAAGATTAATGTTTCGTTTTCAGATTCTCATGTGATTTGATGCTAATGAATACCAGTATTAGAGATATATTAATAATGAATATAACATGAAATACCTGAGTTCTTATGTTACGTAAAAGATCCTCGATGTGTTCTCTGATGAATGGATCATCCATTATGTTGTTTCTGTTTTGTTTCAAAATTGATTCGAACTGGTTGATATCATTATTTTGATAGCTAACCACTAAATTTGTCATTGCTAAGATTTCTGGATCGTTCTTGTACGGTTTTGCCTCTTGAGAGTCAAATGGATTTATACCGGACTTCATTAACCTAAACAAATTATTTATAAACTATGTTAAATGCGAGACGTTACTATATATATCATTTTATGATTACAAGTAATTAATCGTTAATATATTATACTCTTTGCTACTACTATAAATATAATACTCTTACATATTTGCCAGCACTAGGTATTTCAAACATGTGGTACGTCTTGGTGATCCAGATTCATCATAATTTTTAAAGGCTTCAAAAAAGTCAGTGTGCGCTCTCTCAAATTCTCCTTCCCTCAAGTGCATCTTGCCTCCGCACTCTGTCAGAGGAAGTATCAAATTATTGCATGTTCATAGCACAGTTTAATCATTACTATAGTTGTTTCTATCTACTATTGTAAAGTATATTATTCGTTCTACTAGCTAAAGTGCTGTTACAATAATTACCTCTGATAACTCCCATAATGAGAGGGTGAGGGATGGCACTCTTAATATGAAGGCTCTGTTCGTAGAGCGTTTTCAGTTTTTTGTTATTTTTTTGAGCAGTATACATCTGAATTTCGAGCGCATAGATTTCCAACAATTGAGTGCCTTTCTTCAAGTCATCCTCGCCATCGTCAGTCTAAGATATTATAATTTTATATATATCATTATATAATAAACTGATTCATTAGAATTACATACCTGACAACTTTGATGAAGCTGCTTCAATATTTTTGCCAATTTATTGAAATCAGATCGATCAAAATACAACTTTCCAAGTTTTGTATTGGTCTTAAACCACAACCTGTCGTTTTTCGCGTCTTTCAAAGCATCCAAAGTAGTCTCATAAAAGTCTTGTAAAAGTTCCATCTAAAAAAAGGTACAACTATTATATATATTTATGGGTAATTATTTTCAGTATATTATAAATAATTTAATACACAAGCTGTTACTGACATTTTTCGATGTACTGATATAATCCAGGATAGAATTAATGGACTTTTCGGAGTGGTTCCTTGTGACGGCACTTTTGATGTATGTTAACAACTGTTTATACCTGGTCATCATTTCTTTATAATTTGACTACAAAAACAAGATATATTATTGCTGTACCTGTATCTTTCTATGCTACACCAATGACCTACCAGTTTGAAATTGATTTTGATCATTTGTTTAAGAGCTTTAAATCCCCACTCTCCTTTATCGCCTCCTTCCAAATCCAAAACTTTTTGAAAACTCTGTAATGCTGCTTTTGGATCATCTTCCTTCAATGCTTTACTATTATAGTATTGATTTTCTAAATCCACATCTGGCTCTGAATTCGAATCTTCGGAGTATTCCTAAAATAACAGTCGTGTAAAATTTAAATTTATACTAACCAAAAATAGATTGTACACTCTCCTCTTTACTTTTTCCAACAATTAAATATATCACAACACATAACCTAAACCTAAACGTAATTCCCTATGAAGCATAGTATCATCAAAATATTCAAATACTGAATAAAAAATAATTTTATCCCAGCAATTCCATTATTTACAAACACGTACAATCCTCATAAAGTTAAGTAACACAAGATATATAATCTGCACTGTTTTTAAATACTTTGACTCTTAAATCATAGTACCTAACCTGTGATAAAACCGGGCTTTGGAGCAAATATTAATATTTTCTACTAGGAAAGTAACAAAAACTTACCAGTCCATAGTCTTCTTCTTCTTCGCACATAAAGTCATCTTCACCATCCGACATTGTGCGAGTCGAGCAAATAATCTACAAGAGGAATATTCTCACGATCTCGATGACAGCCAGAAACGTAATCCTGTTCAAAATTCACATTCGAGGTAATGCAAGAAGCTGAGCATTGCCTTGATAACGCAGTGTAGTAGTTAAGAAACTGCTAACTGTATACCAACCTGACATTATGGTGTATTCCATAGTGAACCACGTTTATGGTTTCTGAATTTCATTGGTCAAATGACGCAAAGGAGGGAATGCAATTGGTTGAAATTCAGTAACCACACAGTAGTTGATTTTTATGAAATATATCCTTAACATTACTTTCTGGTAATTTCTAATGCATCTTTGGAATCTTGTAGGCTACAGTAGAAAATTTGCCACATGTTATTTACCTTGTAAAACTTTGTTTCCTTAACTGGGTAAGCAGTGACATAAAGTTGATACAAGTTTTCAGACTGTGCGCAAACACGATGTGAATAAGACGTAACGCGATGACAGTCTATTGGAGATTCGACGCAAGACACGAAAGCGGGCCGGCCCGTTCGTCCGTCCACCTCCACTGAGTGCTGTTCCGATAAGAATCAGTTGAGGAAACTTTTATCAAGCTGTTGATAACTGGAAGCTACGTTTTATTTTACCAATAAGGTGTTACCTAAGAAGAGAATTTGGTGGACGTAATACGAACGATTCTGATCTTCATAAATATTTGACATTACTTCCTTATGGTACAGAGCTCCACGCGCATCTGACAGCTTCCAACTATCCAGTCTGTTACTTCCTTTCCCTTTCCTTTCTTCCTTTTATTCTTCCTTTCGTTTAAGATCTTCCGCATAAAGAGACCAACAGCACACTGGACTTGTTACTGAGCTCCGCTGATCAACAGTCCTCTATTGCCTTTGGGAAAAGACCACTTGACAGGAATTATAAGTCTTTCGGAGTGAAAGGGACTAGTTGACAGTTGCAGATGACAGAATGGTATGAAGAATTGAATTTATTATGATTAAACTAGTTTCTGTAGGTCTGCTTTTGTATAGTGATAGCTGTTGAAATACTTTTGCACGATATACTGTGTACAATTTTTGAGATTCAATTTTCATTATGCATGTTATGAAGATGAATGTTATCTAAAACAATTCTGTTATTTCAGACGAGGTGACGTTCGTTCCTGCCATGCGGAACAGGTCGATCGGTTTTATTTTCGCATCACTACTGGTATGGGCCATTGTGACGTACTTTCTCTTCCTGGATCGACCCATTGGCAAGGAACAGAGCAAGGTATAGAGAAACTGAATAGCTATGATAGCGGTAGTAATACTTTGGATGTCGGGATGAAGGTTCACATTCGATAGTATAACAAATACCTTTTTTCTCTATTAATCATAGCATAAACTCTCGAATCAGATTAACAAATTAGAGGAGCAAGTAAGACAGCAAATTGCTAATAACCAGGAGCTGCTCCATGACCTACAGGAAACTCTTCAGCGAAAGAGTAAGTGTATTATTCATATGCGCTAGAATAAAAGGACCATTTTGGACTCTTATTTATTCTAGAACCAGAGGAAGTGCAAGCCGCACCACCACTGCAAGAAATCGACAATGACCCTAAGAGAAATGAAATCCAGGAAGCGGAAGGGGACAAAAATCAAAATGAAAATGGGCCTTTTGTACTCCAAACTTCTTCTAACTCCAATGATATCCCATTATCGCCCGTAAAAAACATTACTTCTAATATCTTATTTAATATACGTTGTAGGATTTTGTTTATTCAACGATAATTTATAACGCAGCTCGAACGACAGCTGGAAAAACTACACGGTACGGCGGCAAGGAAGACTTTGAAGGATGGTTCCCCGATAATCGCTGTCCTCGTCTTCTCCTGCAATAGAATAACCGTCCAAAGATGTCTCGATCAACTGATAGGACTGAGGCCGAGTGCTGAACAGTTTCCCATAATCGTATCCCAAGACTGCGAACATGAACAAACCGCAGAAGTCATACGTGGATATGGAGACCAAGTAACGCATATAAAAGTAATCAACTTCCTACCACGATATGAAAGCTAGAAATAATTCTACGATACTTAAAAAAATATCTTTAAAATTATAGCAACCTGATCAATCGGACATTGAAGTTCCTCCAAAAGAAAAGAAATTCAAGGGATACTTCAAAATTGCTCGCCATTATGGATGGGCCTTGAATCAAGTATTTCTCGAGTTTGAATTCGACACAGCAATTATTGTAGAAGGTACAAAACAAAAGCATTGTTTACCAAAATTACTGAACGCTAAAGGAGGAAAAAGAGTGATTATCATTTGAATTATTATTTCAGATGATTTAGACATAGCACCCGACTTTTTCGAGTACTTCCTAGGTACCTATCCTCTACTGGTACAAGATCAATCACTCTGGTGTGTCTCAGCCTGGAATGATAACGGAAAATCTGGTCTAGTCGATGAACACGCTTCTCATCTACTTTATCGTACGGATTTCTTTCCTGGATTAGGATGGATGCTCACCCGACAATTGTGGCTGGAGTTGGCGCCCAAGTGGCCGAAATCGTAAGGACTATCAGTTAAATTATCAAGTGCAGGAATCTAGTACTTCATTACCCTCGTATCTTTCAGCTACTGGGACGATTGGATACGACAACCGGAACAACGCAAAAATAGGGCTTGTATTAGACCGGAATTATCCCGAACGCGAACTTTCGGGAAGATCGGAGTTAGCAAGTATGTCATCGTAGAATTCTTATATGCATGAAAGAAGGAAAGAAAATTTTGATAAAGCTATCAAAACGTTATTTAATAATTTCAGTGGTTTGTTCTTCGACAAGCATTTAAAGTTTATCAAGCTTAACGATCAATCTGTGCCTTTCACCAAGATGAATTTAACCTACTTGTTAAAAGTGAGTATCAGTATTAATGTATTTTCGATTGACTCAGCTGTTATCACTAATTTTCTATTTTTAGAATAATTATGACAGCGCCTTTGAGCGCGAGGTATACCAATCGACAGTGGTTGATTACACGGAGTTGAAGAGTGGCAGTATTGTCACAAAAGGTCCTGTAAGGATAATGTACCACACGCGTCAGGATTACAAGCATACTGCCAAGATGCTAGGACTCATGGATGACTTCAGGGTGAGTTCATCAAGTGGCAAAGATTAGGTAATAATTTTTATAATACAAAACAATCGTCCTCGCAGAGTGGTGTGCCGAGAACTGGTTATCGGGGAGTAGTCACCTTTTTCTACAATGGACGACGAGTTCATCTGGCACCCAGTGCAACCTGGAAAGGTTACGACAAAACCTGGAGCTAACACTTGCTACGACACTATAGCAGAGACCTCAAGGAATTTCGTGCGAAAGCCAAGATTTGCTGAGAACTTTTTGCAACGAAGCAGGAAGTTCGAGAATGATGTGGGAGGCATTGAAGATAACGTAAACCACGTAAATAAATATTGACCACCAGGAAGGACCTGGTGAATTACCGACGAAGCGCCGTGTGCCTGGAAACGCGTACCCACCGTTTTATTTTCCATGTGTATATATATTATATATAACTAGTTCAGAGGACTTACAAAGGGCGACGTGTTTCAAAGGGACACCCGTTGTGTTTCCTATTGCATTCGCGACGATCGAATCGCCGAAGCTTCGATAATTTCAGCTGTTCCAAAAGAAAAGAGAGAAAAAGGTAAAAAATAAAGCGTTCTCGAGGATACCGAAGGTTCTTTGACACTGACCGTGACACTTAGACGATAAGATTTAAAGAGTGGAGAAGTGAGAGCGAAGGAAAAGGTGCGTCGGTTGTCGTTTACTAAATGATAGAAATATTTTGGCCAGCCGTCTTGCCAAATTTCCGTTAGGCGAAGACTTAGACAAACTATTAAATAAGAACCGATCGGATATTACATATTGCAAAATATTCAGTTAATAAATTATTGATACGAAATTTCCATGAACAATTTTTATTCCTAACTAGTTAATGGAGTGCCTCCTAATTCTAATGAAAAGTAATATACGCGCTGGATCAATCTGATAAATCTCGTTCATTTTTATTAACGATTCATATTTCTACGACCCGCCGACAGTTTATCCTTTCAGATCGGATCGTATCGAATGCTGCACTCAGAGGAGCGACTGATCGACCGATCACAGTTTTATCACAAGATAAAGTAATAAACTGGGCTTTACCAATTAACTGGTGAACAGTTGCTTAGACCTGGAATATTCCACGTCTACCGTATTTCGGCTGAACAGGTTCTTGTGGTACCGGAGCAGGTGTATCTGGATAATGAGGTTTCGGTTCTGGCTCGGGCTTTGGTCTTTTTGAATCATGAACTGTCACCTCGGTGAAGTACCCAAACGATGGTCTTTCTAAGTTCATTTCATCGAGCATACACTTGTCGAAAACAGATTGAGTCCTTCGGCAGCTAAATAAGAATAATTACACCAATGCTACCGATTAGGGAATTCTGACTTAATATAGAAAATTCTATTGTAAACGAAACATACACACTGTAGTCGTAGGAGCCACTGGATTTGTCGATGCACGTAGCGTACTGATTAAATTCTTGAAGACAGAGCTTCTTGACCTTACGAAAGAACTCCAGCGAACAAGCAGTTACAGCCTTTCCCTCGTTTAAACACTTTCGTGGATCTCGCAGCTCACTTTTACATAACAGATATTCCTGCAAGAAGAATAAAATCATGAATAACGTCTCAATGACGTGTTACTCGACATTAAATACTTAATTGTAGAAAAACTAAATGTACCGAGAATCAGGTTACGTTCGTATTGTAACCTTAACTTGGTGTTACGTAACTGCTTGATATATTCACATAAATAAGATATAACGTGCAGGCAGAACAATTAAGATAGAAAGAACTGACAGGAGAACATCTAAATAAATAAATTATTCTTAAATAATGTTGCATGATCCCTCATAAAAACTTACATTATTCTGATACTCGCAGTACTTTCCCAAATGGTTAGCTCCTGCCATCAATAAACTCGTGCCGAGATTTACTTCCTCGACAGTCAACTCTTCCTCCGTAGGAAGTGTCTGATCAAAGGTTGCCATTATCCAAGAAGTTTTCTTAAAGAATTTATAGAAAACGTCAACTAAAGGACAGCAGAAGACACTGTGCTGTCCATTAACCGACACACAAACGCCTCGCGGCGATATGCCATGCGCAACCAAGAGATCCCGCTCTAGTCGCGCGCAATAAATTCCAGAGGCATTTCAAATATTTCACCCTTAAAAAATTACTTCAAAACATTGACATTTCATTGTTGAATTTCCTACCCCACTGTTCCATTCATACTATTTCTCCGTTAGACGAAGGCGTATCCAAAAAAGGTTGGAGAGAAAGGAGACATTTTCGTTGATCAAAGAAAAACTTATGTATAGGAATAACTTTGCCTGAACGAAAATTGTATTTGATCGTTTTTATATCTAATTATATTTAAACGTCGATTTTCCAAAAATTATACAATTATACAGAGTACAGAGATTGGAGGGGCACAAGGTGAATAAGAATTCTGACGAGTGACTATCATCGGCTATCATGATGGTACAAGGTTTTCCATCGATACAAGTTGTTCATCCTCATTTATATTCTTTGCTTTTTTTTATCTCAGCCAGGAACTCCTCCGAGGATGACGTTCTTTCACTTGCCAACGAGATATCCTCAATAATCCAAACGTAAAAGGCCAAACCTCCAAAGTTTATACCTGGAGATTTATAGAATCTCCTCAGTTAGCTTCTTCTGGAACGGTTCTTGGCTTTCAGGTGTTAAATTGAGATCAGCGCGGATCTCATCCTCATCCTCGTCGAATCCAATCTTATTTTTATACTTGGGTTGGCCAATGCGCTCCAAATAATCCAGGGCAGTTTCAAACCTGTCGAGGTTCGATGCAATTTGCAATGAATTCATAGGCACCCGTTTCCCATAGCGACTTCCCATGAAGAAGCGATCCACCCTTGGAGAAACTTCCACCGCCTTCGCCACGAATTTTGTATTCTTCTCATTGGTATGGCTTCGTCCGTACCTGCAGCCGGACCAGAAGAGAGATTCTGCAAAAGATCACGCATAGCCATAACAAGTCAATCCGAAGATCGTCGTCGAAGAAAGACTCTAGTGTAACAATACTCACGGCCTTCGGATTCCTGACGTTTCCCATAACGGCTCTGGGTGTAGAAACTCCTCTGGCAGACGACGATGGAGACCAGAGCACACCCTAGCCACAACCACGTTAACCATCTTAAAAGATCACCGCTGCCCGTGGAGAAGGAGTTCCCTGTCGAGAGGAATCTGGAGTTCATCATCCGTCACTCTATAACACAATCAGAACAATCAAATTTCTTCGAGGTATCTCTATGTATTAAATATATTCTACATAGCTAACAACATAATCCTCAAGCTTTTATATAATTATAATAATTCTAAATGCTGGCTCTTATTATGTAATTTTCTTTCTCTTTCGTTAAAATAACAATTCCGTTCTGTATTAACCACTGTGCGTTAATTAATCAGCCCAACACTGACTGATATTTATAATAAACGTGCTTCCTTCTAATATATAAACTCTAATCGTTTCCATCAGAAACGAACGCTAAGGCAGAGCAGAAAATACTGTGCTGTGTTTTAGCCCGAAGCCTCCCTTATATAGTCGGTTTGGAGCGCGTTTATTCGACCACCCACAAGATACGTCGTCCTCCTTACCCTTTCTCTCTGGAGCTCATTCGTGTCTTCAGGAGAGCAACGAGGACAGCGGGCAGCAGAAGGAGGCAGCTCCGTAGAAACAAGAATTGGGATAGTCGCAATAGGCACTTGCAGACCAAAGACAAGAAAGAAGAAGAGATTTTATTTCTGATGTCGCCTCGTTTTTTAAGTTACTTTCACCTCACGCATCAGATTAAATCGTCAAAGGGTCCGGTGACATTGTCCCTATGAAAAATATAAATTTTTATAATCTTAGAGAAATGGATCTTCCCCTCTTTTCTGACGTCGGGTCAAACCAAGTGAAGAAGTCATTCGACGTTCTGTCAACAGTTACCTTTCGATGAAATTAACGATAAGAGCCGCCTTGACGAATGAAAGAAAGTTACCAAGGAGACAGTCGTCGCATTCATTCAGGAGTTGTCGTCCACTATTAGCGGCTATCCAGGGTGGGCTTACTATTATCTCAGCTGGGACATTGTCACGTCAGATCTTATTTATGTCACTGGTTAATCCTGGCTGGAGCACAAGAAGGATGTAATCCTTCTGAAATCACCATAAAATTAGACAGAACGTGTAATTGCAGTGTAACGAATTCTCTTTTACCTTTTCTCTCTATTCTCTTACTCCTCAACCCTTGCTTCTGCCTCTGTCTCATTTAGCAAAAGACTTCGATGTACTTGGGTATGTATGTGTATGTATTATAGTTACCTAAAAGATGCGTAAAGCTATTTAACACCCACGAAACCCGAGAGTAACGAAGACTTGCCAAAAACATTAACGTCTAATCCGAGCGCAAAGCTTTTCGAATGCGAAATACATTCGGCGAGGGTTGTTCCTGAGAAAGTTTTCTCCACTGCCTAAATCCACCCTCCATCCGAAGATTCTCCGGGAGCGTCCGTGACGATGGAGACTGCCTTAAATTGTCGTAGGATTCTCACAAATTATTATAATAAAACAGACGCTTCTTGTAAAACGATACAGCTGCAGGGCAGCAGGACGACGGGGATGAGGATGAACTTATGGTAACACTTGAAGACT
This sequence comes from Pachycephus smyrnensis, assembly GCA_030142225.1. NCBI lineage: Eukaryota > Metazoa > Arthropoda > Insecta > Hymenoptera > Cephidae > Pachycephus > Pachycephus smyrnensis. The sequence continues at coordinate 56,954 of JARQST010000724.1, forward strand.
AATTGTACCGTCTTAGGAAAGATTCTTGAAATTTCAGGTCGAATCCATTTTATACCTAATTGCTTTATCATGTAGTTAGTATATTAAGAAGTGTCTATAAGTACACAGTTCACTTACGTTAAGGGTTGGATGCTCCATTTTCCTTTTTACGTCTTCATGTTCAAATGACTGATAACCAGAGTTCCATGCTTACTCGAAGATTCGCGGAAGAAGGAAGACGGAATCCTCTTAGTCTTATTTTAGATTTAAAGAGATATGAATTTGGTTCTTACAGGAAACTCTACTCTTGTATACTTTTCCCAAGAAGATGTCATCGATCCGTCAATATCATTGAGATGGAAGTTTTTCCTATACTGAAACGATTTTCATATATTCTTGATGGTTGAGTGTTGAAATTTTATTGCAAGATATCTCTAGATATATTTTACTATTTTTTCTTATGCTATATAATAATAATTTTATCTTTGAATGGGATTTCCAATATCGGTGGCCATGCATGTTATGTCCCTTTGATATCTTTGAGTTTTCCTGTTATTGGTACAACAGGTAAAACGACGTACTACCGATCGCGATTAATCAGTGGTTTGTACATCGATAAGATTTGTCACGCACTACCGATCGAGCGTCAATTATCGATTAATGGCTAGCTGATTTTGCTGCCTATAGATAATAAAAAGAGCAATGCTTAAGCACCGATATTATAGTAATTGGAGCATAGCGCAGTGATAACGTTAAATGTTAATTATAAGAATCCGCCATACGGCTCTTCAATTTTTAATGAAAATCTACTGTGGAAACACTCTTCCTAGAACAGCGACAGGAATTATCTGAAGAAGAAGATTTATATTGATGTTTGAGACTCGTCCTGTAGTAAACTTGCTTTCGGCAGCGCCAGGCTGAGGTTAGGAGTAAGAGCTCGTGAAGCGAGGATCTACTGGAAAGTTGGAAGTAGAAGAGGAATTATTAGAACCTAGTGACAAAATGAATTCAGGAAGAGCTGTTGGTACATTAACGAAATATCTTCGCTTTAATTCTATTGGAAATGTAAAAGTAAGCGTGAGAACTGTGTTTATTTATGAAATAATGTTCAGAGTGGAAACGAATCTAACCTAGTTGATCAGCTACATAACTATTGATATACTGATGTTTTAGATATTTTCTCTCTATTGTCATGTTTTACGTGTTTTGCAGGTATTACGATTTTCTACGAAGGCTGAGGAGCCTGAGATACCTACGAATCCATTGAGAGAAGTATATAGTGCCAGTGAGCAAAAAGAGAACGGTGTTATATACGATAACAAACCTTTTAAATATCGCTGCGAAGCTGGTAAAACGTACTCTTGGTGTCTCTGTGGACAAAGCAAAAGTCAGCCCTTCTGCGATGGCACGCATAAAAATATATTTCTGAAGATAACCATAAGGCCTATTCGTTTCACTGTCACTAAGACTAAGGATTATTGGCTGTGTAATTGCAAACAGACTTCTAACAGACCATTTTGTGATGGTACGCACAAGAGACCAGATATTCAGGAAAAGAAACGTTAGGGTATCTTTTCTTTCTACTCTTGTGAAGATATATTATTGATCTTGTTCTTCTAATGCAGCAAATTCTGCCCAATGTACGTACAGTGCTTGTTCCCAAATAACAAGCTAAATACTTAGTCTTTACATTTATTATTTTGTCTTTTATTAAAGTACAAATATATGATGTAATTAGAGAACAATAATGTATTTTATTTCTTAAGACCCTGTCGTAATGTACATGCATTTTTAATGTATATCATTTTAATTCCCATAATAAATTAAAAAACACAAATTGGTATGCAAGGAATCTCTCATTTACCATTCGAGTAAAATGTAAACGAAAATCGTAAATGTACTTCAAGAAATCTCTGCTCAAGGCGGCAGCACTGTCCGCGGAACAATGCGGCCATCTCTGAGTAAATTCTTGAATTTCTCGAGAACTAACATCGAGCTTATCTCTCAGATTAGATAATGGATTCTGGATAAACTCAAAAATATGCCAGTCACATTCATATGTTGGAATTGGCCCGAATACTGGGTTATAATTAGTAGGCTAGAAATAGTTACAAGGCTAGAAAATCCGCGGGAAGAAGAAGGAAAAAATTTGCTAAAATAATTAATTTAATAAATTTATATATTAACGCTTAAAAATCAGGTACTACCGCGGGGAACACTTAGAAGTACTTGAAATTGACAAATTTGTCGGCGCGCAGACTTGCCGCGCAGGACCCGGGGAGTGGGGGGAGCACTTAAGGGGCCGCCCGGGCGCGGAGCGCTCATTCTTCCACGAGCCGGTCTCCTGTACCGGTCTCGTGGACGTTCCCACCCTATCCATTTCTTTTCTACCCTTCTGTCTTTTCTTACCTTTTTCTCTTTCTTTTCTTTCTTTTACTTCTTTTCCCTTTCTCTTACTACTTTTCTTTTTTTCTTGCTATCTGTTAGTCTTTTTCTTTCTTTCTTTTAAAGTCACTCTCTCTTCTCTCTCTCTTTCATCCTTATTTCTCCTATCCCTTTTGCCGGGCCAAATTAGACATTTCATATTCAGGGTTATCACTCTGTCAGAGT
>JARQST010000724.1:59642-176215 GCA_030142225.1 Pachycephus smyrnensis
GTTGAAATCCCCCTCGACAGTCCTATGTCCTCTGCGTCACAGCAGCCCGCAGTTACTTCGGTATCCGTCAGACGGGCCTATGCTGTACGTGGGGACTGGACTTCGATTGTGTGCATTTCTAACCGACGACGGCTTGGTCCAGGCCTTTTCATTTGTCCTCTTGTAATTTGTACTCAACCTCTATCCTTCCCTCTGCATGAACCAACGTCGGACTTGTGTTCTGTGTCTGCGACTGAAGTTGTAACAGGTTGAAATCCCCCTCGAAAGTCCTACAGTCTTCTGCGACACAGCAGTCCGCAGCTTGTAAGACGGACCCCGCTGTCCGTGGAGGCTGGGCTTCGATTGTGTGCATTTCTAATCGACGACGACTTGGTCCAGGCCTTTTCACTTGTTCTCTTGTGCTTTGTATCGTATTTAACCTGCATCCTTACCTATGCATGTGCCATTCCTGGACTAGTGTTCTGTGTCTGCGACTGAAGTTGTCACAGGTTGAAATCCCCCTCGAAAGCCCTCTAGTCCTCTGCGACACAGCAGTCCGCAGTTTGTAAGACGGACCCCGCTGTCCGTGGAGGCTGGGCTTCGATTGTGTGCATTTCTAACCGACGACGGCTTGGTCCAGGCCTTTTCGCGTGTCCTCTTGTAATTTGTAGTAAACCTGCTTCCTTATCCTTATCCCTGAGGTTTTTCCCTCCGAGTCTTGTGCGCGCACTGCAAATCTAAGCGTGCAGCTTGGATTTGCAGTGCGGTAGTCTCAGGACTCGGGGGTTTTTTCCTCAATCCCCAAAAACGGTCCTTGTTTGGACCACGGAGGGGCCGTAGCTCCCTAGTGGAGAGGTAGGGCCTCACGGAAATGGGCGGGGAGGGGCCCATTTCACATCTTTTCTACCCTTTTCATTCCCTTTCCAACTTTAAAACAACCTTTCCTCTATCATCTTTTCACTTCCTCGTTTTGTTTTCGTCGTACTTTCCGACTCCACCTTAACCTTCTACTTCTCTTCTACTAAAAGAACTAATTAATAAATTTATAAATTTGTTAAAAAGATATAAGGCAATTTCTTCCTTCTTCTTCTCGCGAGTTATCCAGCCAATCTTCAGCCGCAAAGTCTGGAACACTTGCGCTACGAGTGGCGGCAACTGACACTACGAATTATGAAATTCAGTGCACACCAAAAGTTTGAATCGAGCATAAGAAACTTTATATGAGTTCTTCATTATTTACAATCAATGGATCGATTATTTCATATCGTCAATGACCTATAAAGCACCTACAAACGATTCCATACGAAAAAAAGTGATTAAGTTATAAAGCATTGTAAGCAGGAGCTAACTTGAAAAGAAAATTCCCTGGAAAAGTTAATTTTATATTGCAAATAAACGGTGGACTATCAAACGTTGAGGATGGACTATCAAACATCTACAAACGACCTACAAACGATTGCAAAAAAAATTATTTAAATTCGTATAGATCAGGGGCTAACTATGCGGAGCCACCAGTCACGAGATTACGAAGCAGTAGCAGCTGCCTCTGTCGGGCATAAAGCCAGCAACAGATAAAGAAGAAAAAGAAAAGAGGTATACCGCAAAATTGGCTAATTCCATCGGAGAGAAAGAAACGCAGTAATCGCGAAATATTTACACAGAAATAGAAAAGAAACTTATCTTGCAAAAGATCTTATCCATTCTAATTGACAAATCGACGAGGAATCTTTACCTGGGGCATAATAATCCAAGCTTTATCAACATTTTGAAATTTAATCACGACTCAACATATTTTTCCAACCACCGCACAGAGATGTTTCAGCAGAATTGGTCGGTCGACGGGTGCGCAAGATGATAAGTTATATTATAATGCCGTCTGTCTAGAATTCTTATCAGTACCAAACGATAGGACTTCTCTTTTCAAACAGACCATCCATCATACTAAAGACAACTTTTCAGTGTTATCGGTATTGTATGTAATTATACTTACGCAAATGTATAGTTCTCCACTTGAATTTAATTGCACAATCAGTCATATAAAAAACTCTCAAGTATCACCGACAACGATTTTCTCATTAAATGTAAATATCCTAAAACTACCAGAACTTCAAAGATTCTGGAACTAAACGAGGTAAACAAAATTTTTTCTGGATTCCATGAATCAACTTAAAATCAAACAAGTTTAATCCCAAGCTCAATTGATAATGAAAAATGAAACACAAAAATAAAATGAAAAATTGGATAATATCCAAAAGTCACTACGACTCATCTAGCTGTGCCAATGGAAAGATACATGTCTGACGATCCTCAATGATGAACAGTGATGAAGCATTACCTAGCGCCCAACAGTCGTGTCAGAATTGGTACATAATCCGCAGGTAATATCTACCTACCAGCGGTACTGAAAAGCAAGGTAAATGCACTGTAGCGTGCAGCGATGAAAAGATGGGAGTCTGCGCCGTTAGGCTGGCGACCAGCAGACTCGTGTCTGACTCTGCGTCAACGACGCGGTGCTATTTCATCAGCCACTTCCACAGCCATTGAGCCAGGCTTCACGTTTCGGCATTCGGTCACTCCAGTTCCGGCAGGAAAAGAGGAACAGCGTCACTGACAGTGCAGAGTGACTGAGTCAGTGAATGGTGTACTTGACTGACAAGTTAACCTATAAGAACAGCCTCCAGCACGGTCGACCCTCCGGCTCGGAATGGCAAAGAAAACCAAGTGTAAAGTGGCAATAAGCGCAGTGTTGATAGTCATTTGAATGAAGTGCGGTGAAGTGGGAGTGAACCGGTCCAGTCATTCGACCGAACTGACTAGTCATTAGACTCGATCAAGTTGAAGTCTCTTGGGGGGGGACGTTGACATGCGAAAATCTCTGGTCCCGATCCTCCGGCTTTATTAAATGAGAGCCCACTGACAGCAAGGAGCGTCAGAACTTCGTAAACGCTTGTGCGGATTGTGTCGAGGGTGTCAGTAGACTCTTGGACGTGGTGAAGAGAGCACCGCCCTCGGTCCTTAGGATAATTTTGTAAATATAGTTGTAATTATTGAGAGGGCTCATTTTGACGAGTATACCCTGTGATATACTGAGAAGCATTCTGAAGAGTAATTTAATAATGGCAATTTTTTTAATGAGCTAAACGATCGTTTTCCTCTCTTTTTGAAACTCTGAGAACGGACTGTGTTAACAAGTATTCGCGTCCAGTGTGACATCGCTACTAAAACGTTTTGTAGACGCGTTCAAATTAAGGAAACAAATATTCGTTCTATCTTCGAGGAGATTTTATTGTAACGAAGATGGAAGCTGGACTTTGGGTTTTCGGCTATGGATCCTTATGCTGGCATCCTGGCTTTGAATTTGAGAAGAGTCTCACCGGCTTTGTCAAAGGATTCGGCAGAAGATTTTGGCAGGGGAACACGACGCATCGTGGGACTAAGGACAAGGTAATGCGATCTTTAATTTCTTATAAATTACTCAAAACTATTTATATTATTATAAAAACTTTCATTCGGCTTACGCGTAACATACTTGTGCGAAATACGGAACGAAGAGCAATACTGATTTCTTTTAATGACACTGTTATCACACGCACGCTTTATCGCTGAGCTACTTAAGGATAATATAGAATTAATACAGAGGAAAATAAAGAACACTGTTTATCACCACTGTCCTGTTTCTGTCAAAAGCACAACTCTTTCAGAAATTCCGAATCTGTTTGTATTTAAAGTTTACCGCGTGCGTCATTTTACAGGCAATAATAAGAAAAAAGAAAACCTCAAGCCAGACGTATATTTTGAACGTGGAACAAGTCAGAATGAATTGTGTACACTGTAGAATTTTTATTTACCAATTTTCTCTCTTATATATCCAGAACCACGTCCCCGTTCATTTGTCTAAATCGAGACTCAAAACTAACGTTCATTTCAATGAAAAAGTGACCAAACTTATGGAAAGCGAAATCCATACCGACCAGGGGAATAGAATTACATTACAAAAGGACAGAAAGGTTATCCTGGAATAGAATAACTGACGAAGGTATTGGATAACCAGAACACTATAGTACAGAATGTCCACGTCTATAGCTAAACTTCTGGCTGGACCTAGCTATTTCACCTTGGAATTACTGGAATTAGTGTTCTTCAGGGTCTTCGTGGAAGGGCCTCTTCGTTAGAGGATTTTATACGTCATTTTATATGCATTATATATATTATACACACACAACATAGTTTCACGTCCATAGACAGAATTTTGCCAACAGTACTTTTCCAGTAGGTGCTGTCTGCTATCTGATTAGACTGATTAAAACTTTTGACACATTTTTCACAGATTTAATTTAATGCAAATTCCCAACGCTCTATGCTTCACGTGCGCTTTGTACCAATTAGACCAAATTCATGATTCGTAATGGCGATTATCCTACTTCCTGCTATCAGGATCCATTGCATTAGGGCTACAGTAGGTATATATATATAGATGGCATAGTGATAGCGTGATCTTTAAACGACGTGAATTGGTAGCACAGAATGGTGCTGGGTATCGCAACGTGTCTGTAGTTTGCGAGAGAGAGAGTAATCTCGAAAGTAAATTGCGTGGCCTATGCATCTAGATGTTTTAAGTACTATCGCACGATAAACTGTTATCTTCTGTCCACTGTTTATAAGTTTCACTGTTCCCTAAGTGCGGCAGAGAGTCATCAGATAGCGCCATTGTCGTTTGTTCTTGGTTATACGGACGACGGAAGTCCCGTCTGCAAATATAGACACGAAATAATCTATAAATATTACGATTATTCGTTAGGCTTGCACGATACCAGCACGTGAAATGGTCGGAACGCCTTCTTAGCTCATCATCGTCGACGTGTAATCATAGAAACGCATTCTCGTTCTATGTTATAAATAATTCAAATTCTAAATTCCGTAGATTAGGACGCGTCCGAATTCGCAGTTACGGCATTCCCTGGGAAAAGATAAGGAGTTACGGTTTAATTCGTGTCCCATTCAATTTTGAATATGGTTATTATTAATGATAATCCTAATGAATTCTCATTGCTATGCACCAGTTACTGTAATGAGCAATTTTTTTTAACAATTAGACTCATACTTTAATTATCTAGGTGGCCCAATTAGTCGACTGTAACGACCCTTTCCAGCCTGAATGGTTAAGTAATTACAATGTCAATCATGTAATAGATTGGCTTTGTGCGACCGTGACCCAATTTATTTTCTTCAAAAGGCCGTAAATTGATATATTTGTGAGACAATGATGAACTGAATAACAGAAAGATTGTTTAATGATCTTTTGCGTCAGCGAGGTATTCAGCAAGACTTTCATTTTCATCGATCAGATATACTGATACGAATTGATTGTACGCGTGTACGTTTACATAGGAATGTTTTCATTTTGTAAACGCGATTAGAACGAGCGGCCGGTGGACTTTAAAGGAATTGATCACGTTGGCCAGTGATTCTCAAAATGAATATTTTTTATAACAGTGAAAATTTTAAGGTACGTGTACAGTGTATGTACAGTGGATGTATTTGATGGTTTATGTAATAAAGACAAACACCTGTTGCGGCATAGTATACGAAGGCCGTAGTAAATTTGTTCACCTGCATCAAGGGAAACGTCATTCGCACATGATACACGTGTTGCCAGCAATTTATTTGAAAGAATTAAAAAAGAATATATATAGAGGAACCTAAGGATGGCTTCCGCGTTCCCGGGAGCAAGTGGACTGTACATAACACACGCGTGGCGTGCGTGACGTTGCGAGGAAAATTTAGTTATGTATTTGGGCGCGCGCTCGTGCCAAGGTCGACATCGTGATGTCTATAAATAAAAGAGTTATTTTGAAAAGCGCGCTCTTTTTGGGGAGGTTCACCGAACTCCGCCTTGAGCGCTGACGCCGGAGACGCCTTTGGCGAACAAAGGAAAATTCAGTCGAGCAAAAATAATCGAAAAGGAGATTTAACGAAATTCTTGTCTTTATTGTTGCAGCCTGGACGCGTGGCCACTCTCGTGGAAGACAAAGACGTGAGTTTTGAAAAATTCTTTTTGCTATCTTGAGTCATCGTGCATTTATTTGCATTCGATTTTCCTGCTGCCTATTCATACAACCAGTTCTTACTAGTAACTCGGACGAGATAAAGCACAGCTTTTGTATCGGAACGATTGCAACGGGCACGCTCCTTGGATGTGCTATAACGTAGTCTGCTGATCTTTAGAACGAAGTCACATTCCGTTATATTTATTCGTTTCATTCGCATCTCATAAAGAAACTAAAAGTTATTTCGGTTTGTTTTGCTTACGCCAATGATTCTGTTTGCGAGTCAAGAATAAGACAACAGAAAATCGTTTTCGAGACTGAATTTCATCAGCCTTTTGAATGACATACGTTATCATTATCTTGAAACTCGTGTAAATAAACATTTATCGAATTTTCAGGGTGTTGTCTACGGTCGAGCTTTTGAGGTCAAGGGTGAGGCTGCTTTGCCATATCTGGAGAAAAGAGAATGCGCCTTGGGCGGTTACCTGTCGATATTAACCCATTTTTATTCTCGTGACGGAACTCGCAGTTTTCCGGTTTTGGTTTACATTGCTACAAACTTGAATCAGCATTGGCTTGGTGAGGCTCCACTGCATTCTATAGCGCGACAAATAACAGAATGTTCCGGACCCAGTGGACATAACGTGGAGTACCTTTTGAGGCGAGTAAAAAAACAGCATTTGTGATACCGTCCGTCGGTAAAGAAAGATCCTAATTTTTTTTCTGTTTTATAGATTGGCAGATTTTATGCATCATCATCTTCCCGAAGCCCATGACGAGCATCTTTTTACATTGGAAATTCTTGTTAGAGCGAGAATTAAGGAGCTAAATATGTGCCTAAGGACACTTATGGGAAATCGGGAATTTCATATTGAAATTACTGATGATGGTGTCAATCCTGCTGACAACGAGCGCGACGATGACAACAATATGTTGAGACAAGACTCGTTTCAATATATATCACGAGTACCGCCAAAGACTTTACGCTGCCTGAAAATGTAGACAATTTTTATATTTTATTAATACGACTCACGATAATGCCGGACATTGATAAAGCAGATTTGTATGACTATACAACTATCGGTAAAGAAGGCCGCTGTAATCTGTAAGATATGCTATTATCGACGGAGTGAGCTTTTGCCATGGGAATCAAAGATAGAAAATAACCCTTTATTGTCAAAATTTGATCGGCTAACACACAAATACTCCGTATTCCCATTATTCCCATTGGCTGCTCTCATCAACGACATAAATTTTCAAAATGCAGCATCCAGTTTTGAAAGTGCATATGGAACCATGATAAATTCTTATGATTTTTTTTGTCTACTCCCTCAGTATTGCTAGATGATAAACGCGCGAGCGCCAAACGACTCGTGCTCACTAACTTCATCCGAGTTTTACGGATTATTTTAACAAATTTTATAACTTGTACATATATATATATAATTAATATACTTTATAGTATACATGCGTTACGCTCTCGGGGTATCCTGGCAGATCATTCTACGATCACTGCCTTAGCCAGGTGTAAAAAGCGTACGAGCCACGCGTCGTTCCTAATAATCTCGTACGTAGAGTTCAATGAAACCTAATTTTATAAATTTTGATGGCTCTAGGCTGTAAGCTACTGTACTTATAAGATATTAATTTTTCTTTATTTTCTTATAATAACGATCGACATGAATGGTCTAATACAAGGATTTGTGGCGATTACAAATTTTCATTACAAAATCACGTCCTTCACCCATCTTCTTCGTCATTGCGATACCACAATTTATTCACACATGAAAATTACTGAATTCCTACTAAAAAAAAAGAGTTAAACCGTGAAATGTCATAATGATTCTTACCACGATCCCCGGAGTAATAACGGAAATAGGAATGGGAGTTGGAAAGGGATGTAAATGGTTACGTTATCCTTGCGGAAAACTATCCCGGAACGTCGTCTGTTTCTCGTCGCACAGGATAAGTGCCGAAAAGCATTAAGCCACCCATCCTACGGAACGATGCTTCCCCACGTACAAGACTTCCCAGGACAATCCCTTTTGGTTTCGACCAGTACGTTTTTTTTTTTCTTAGCCAACAGCAAGGATTCTAGACAAATTCAAAAGCAACGACGTGGATCAAAGGAATTTTTAATTACGTAACACAAACGAAGCCAAAAATGCCAGCAAACTTCCAGAAAAAAAATCCTTCAATCTCCACAATCTTGTTTCTCACAACTTCTTATGGCACAAGTACTTGCAGTTCAATTTCTTCTTTTTTTTTGTTGGTCCCATCTCTGCACCGAACCAGGCTACTGGACTTAACAGAAGGAAATCCAAAGAGGACTGTACCGAGACACAACGATGAGAGTTCATTATTTTCGCTCGGCGGTTCGCTTCGTGCCGTTAATGGGGGTACGCCATGAGGTAACGTTATCCCCGAGATACTTACGCTTTATCGCCGCGGTGCGTGACGAACGTTCGTTCCATCTGAGCTCGAGTGGAGTTCCCTAGGTTCTTCCGCCGACTTCCACATCTTCCACTCAAAGAAGTCCTTCCTTGCTCCCTGAGTCGGCCCTTACCCTGGATCTTCCGGCCATCCGCATATCGTCCTCATGCCGGCACTTCCTCCTGCAGTCAAGAATCGGTAGTGTGAAACGGCCTTGTATATTTTTGGGACTTATTTTTCTCTGGCTCTACCGTGGGAATGCTGCTTTGATTTTTTTTTCAATCTTGTTTCCTCAACATCATTATTGCTGTTATTTCCTGGACATTTTTTTGACTCCCTGTGCGTTATGCACTTCGTGCCTATCCCACCCACTTTATTCACCCTCGAGTTCACGTTAATTACCGGACGAGTGCGTTACTACCTCGCCAATTAACTTGGGAGAAAGGAGAATCGAACGATCGACGGTCTCTTGCCCGGGTTATCGGCCTCTTGTATATTTTTTTTCCACCTTTTTCTCCGATCCATTTATAAATTGCATCTAAATACCTGGTGCAGGAGATGCACTATATAGATATAACGAGGATAGCCTATCTTTAATATAAATATTCCAGTAAAAATCTATTTTCAACAAATTATACAGCGATAAAACGTTTTTACCTAAATAAGAGGAAACAAAGCAAGCATCACACTGGCAAACGGGTAAGCCAACATTCTTAAGTGTAACAAGTGTCAAAGAATCAGGTGAGTATTGCGAATAATCACAATACGATGCACTGAAACGGTTGGCGGTTTGGTAGTCACGATAATACCAGAGCGAGAACTGCTAAAGAGACACAAAGTGATCTGTGAGCGAGTGAGCGAAGTTTCCTAGCATCTCAAGCAGGATGCGAAATGGTGGCCACGGGTGAGCGTATCTTTCGACTCGTTTGCCCGCCGGCTGGCAATGCTACTACCTTTCCTACCTTTCCGCAAAATGCCATGCGTCACGCCACGAACGCTGATCTACCCTTCCATACCTTCTGCATCAGGTTAAGACAGAGGAGTCGCGACTACCTAACCCTGGTCCCAACCACTGACATAACCTGACCCAATATCCGTAGGAGGGTGACAGAAGAAACACGTGGAGGCGAAGAGGAGTCCGCTCATTAAAATAGACTGCGGCGTCGTGAATAAATAATATAAACTTTCCCCATACGTAGAAACTATACCTGTAGAGCGGTAGAGGATCGAGTCAAGTTCCACGGGGCCTTATAATAGGGACCCATAATACGATAGACGAGCTATTAATAAACGGCAGCTTATATAAATCTTATCGGTACCGGTGATTAAAAACAATCAGGCAGTATATCTGACAGAAAGATGAATATTCCCAGGAACAGAATGGGACTTACTATGCTAGACCTCGAAACAGTCTTTACGTTTCATAAGTAAAAAGGGCAGAAACGAGTGAATAAAAGGTATGGGATAAAAAGGAAGTAAAAGGATGAGAATGAAAAATATAAACAGCCCCCAGGCCAATCCAGCAGGAGCAGACTCGTTGCTTTGGAGAATGTATAATTTTCATCAGGCCCAATCAGCCAGTCAGGTCGGCCCCTCGGCTCCGCCGACACTGGCCTCGGAAGCATTCCGATACGAAGAAGCTCGTCGTCGCGTGAAAGTTGTTCGCCTCCTCGTTCTCCGCCGTTCTCCAGGTTCTCCTTCTTCGCCGGCAACATCTCCTCGCCTCGTTCACCTCCACGATCCACACCGAGCACCCGGGTATCTACGCCAAGAGTTCACGAAGCTCCTAGTCTTCTACACGGCCAACATTTATCCGATTGGGACTCGCCAGCCTGCAGCCAGTTGTAATTGGTACTGATACAAAAAACAAACAAATCAGAATAAAAAAAAAGAAATAAAAATTATCCAAGAAACTGTCAAACATTTTGTCTATTATTATTTTCTATTGCAAGCATTAGTCGTCCGGGGGTGGAAAGCCCCCCCCCCCCCCCCCCAAACCGGACACTATTGTTACCAATTCTTTTTTATATGCTTCTTTTTTTCTAACTGCCAATATCACATAGCTTTGTGTTTTGTAAAGGTATCTACACTGTCATGTAATGGTTAACGTGAGCCGGGGCCCGTGACTCATTAATTTTGGTACACCTGTGCCTCTTTTGGGCCCCTTATGACTCTGTATGCACGTGTATATATATATAGAAAGAGAGAGCGAGAGAAAGACGGGACATAAGACACACAGTCGAATACGGTTTTGTATATGTCTGTATATTACACGTCTAGCATATCCCGACCGCTCGTATACCAATCTTGTGGTTAGAATGACTCTACGCGCGACCAAATTAAAACTAAATACCAAGCCTCTTATCCGGCTGCTGGCTTAATGGGACGATGTCAGATAGGCCAACGCAACCAGAACCAGATACTCGAACCGGTACCGGACTCGGTTCGTGCGGCAGGTGGATGACGCAAGGTAGATGAATCTGCCTTTTCTCTTTCTTTAACTTTTATATGCATCTTTAACAAGCCCGTACCCTTAGGACGGACTGTTTTATACGAACGTACACAGAAGGACGGTTAAATAATGCGCGCCAAATTCAAACCTGAATATTCCCAATTGCCCGGCAAAGTCCAATGGAACTTATACAAGAATCCGTACCGATCATCGACTATTACGTAGTGCTTCGTTATTATTGGTTACACAAGTGGCATAATTGTTGCGAATAATAGAGGAGAGCCACGTGCGCGATAGAAAAATCCCATCGGCCCTGAGTGGTGCGCGAAAAATGAAGGAGCGCAAAAACAGAAAGCAAGGTTTATCATTTTTATACGTTTCATTCTTCTTCTCCTGATGCAGCCAATGTCTGTCGTGTTTTCTCCTGTATTTTTAGACGCCATCAATTCGCTATAGGCATACAGAACAGTTCTATATAGCATTTATACCGGTCGAATTATACGAATATGGAGGAGCCAGTATATACTCTTATATACTCACCGACGCATATGTAATATATTGACGTAACCAGCAAATGGCAACAGTAAGTGAAGTACTCATCCGTGAGATCCTGTAACGCATCCTTCAAAACCAAAGCGAGAAGTCACTTTACGTAAGCCACGCTGTTTTATTCCGTTTATTTATGTAATGGCAGAACAGTTCCGGTCCCCGCAGACCCAGGCTTGGTCCCCTTCTTCTTCAGGGTCTGTCCGTCCATCCATAAATCCATCCATCAGTCCTGTCTCCATTCTAAGTGACATATAAATACTCTGTGTGTATATATATATATATGCTTTTCTTTCAACTCCTACGAAGTGGACACTTCTTATTCTTACCTTGCCATTTCTTATCCGGCATTGTACATTTGTAATGGAGGGTATATAAAGCGTCGGGATGACTCAGGATACGGGCGTTGAGTAATAGAGATTGCATTGGCTAATAATAAGAAGAATAACGGTGAGGCTGGAAAGTCATAGTCATCGAAAATCGACGAGGACAGATCGGCGATGATAGTTGGCATTAATATATTAGAAGATTGGTATGGAGGACCGACGCTCGGCGTCGTTGCGTCGCGAAGACACGAAGCGCCATCGGTATGTACTGTCTCTTCCAAAGATGGTAAAGACCGGTAATAAATCGCGTGGGAGTTACTGGAAAGAGAGAGAGAGAGAGAGATTTAGAAAAAAAGAGTAATAAAGGATCTCCATACCGCAAATAGAAGTGCGGTTATGATGATGATGATGATGATGCATCACGATGGTACATTGCAGTATAACTTGGTCATCAATGAGAGAATTCATTTTCTTAGTAAATTATTAGCAATACGAGTCTTTTTTAATTGACATCAGCCTCGATAGTATTGAGTGTTTTGCAGATTGAAATATTAGTATGACTATTAAGGTGCTTCCACACGGTATCTCCAGAGACTCTACGTTGCATAGCAACAGTGCCGTAATGCAATCCTCCTTGGCTACTGCACCTCTTATGATTTTTTGCAACTGTCATCTCCATATTGCACTCTTACTAATGGGCCCTACGTAATTAGACGTGTAGACAATGACACTAAATTACCCAGGAAGACGTAAAGGAGCGTCACGTGCTTCCAATGACACTTACGATAGCCACGTGGGTGATAGTACAGCGAACGATGATGACAATGATGCTATGTATGATCAGGCCCATCTATGGGGACCCTAGGGAAATAATGTCGGGCCGCCTTTGGGCCCGTTTATTTAAATGACCCCGGCAGCCTCTAATGTCATCTTTCTCTGCCTGCACCTTCGTCTACCTAACCTAACCTATTCGATCCCCAGTGCTCGTCCTCGTCCTCGTCTTCATCTTCGGCTCTGGATGCTGAGCTGCGAACCGTTAAGTTTCGATTCCATAAAAGTAGGAGAAGCTTTGCATACCTAATGATAGCTGCGCCGCATCAGCATCAGTTGGGACTATAGAAGCCACGTGTGCCAACTCTAGGCTAGATCATGCTACTCCGACTGTCTATAGTGTTTTAGTACTTCTGTCGCTACGTGGATACGGACTTTAGCTTGAGAGTTGAGTTCCTGTACTCTGTGTGTATATGCAGAGAGGAGCTGAAATGTCAGAAAGAGAATTGGCCTGGGTGAATGCTCGCTGCTGATTTTCTTTTCTTACTGTTGGCCATGGTTATGCATACATGGAATATCTAACGATACGTGGTGTATAGGGAAATAGAAAATGGCAGATGTTACCTTAGATTATTTGTCAAATATTTTAAAGATCAAGGCGATACGGCCTTTCTTGCTACTGGCCCAAAAGTATCTTTAGATGATAACTAGTCGGATAATATCTTTAGTGCTGTT
Organism: Pachycephus smyrnensis; assembly: GCA_030142225.1. Taxonomy (NCBI): domain Eukaryota; kingdom Metazoa; phylum Arthropoda; class Insecta; order Hymenoptera; family Cephidae; genus Pachycephus; species Pachycephus smyrnensis. The sequence continues at coordinate 72,932 of JARQST010000724.1, forward strand.
TAATGCCTCGTTAGGGACTTTGTAATTGGTCTAGGGCCTTTTTCCTATTATACCTGGAATATTGAATAATAAGTAACAGGACAGATGGACGTTCATTCCTTTTTGTATTATTGTAGTTTTCATTAAAATGTCAAAAATACCTCAATGCACTTGATATATTAAGTGGCGTTTAATGAGATAATTAAACACATAAAATCGATTGATACATCCAATGTCCAGCGATCAATGAGCATAGCGTAATTTGACTACCGGTCTCGTCATAATGGTAGGATCGTTTCGGGTGGAAGTTGCATAATTCGAATCGTGGGAACCGATTAGATCGCATCCGGCGATTAATTTTCATGCACCTTTTTTTTTCCCCCAAGAAACAAGCCAGCTTCTAGAATATCTGTTCTTTCTTCTTTTTCAATTCGCCTACCGCCCCTACCGGTCTTTGATCTTGGGCAGCCTTGCGAATTCTTATCACGCCGAATCTGATAGCAGAAAAAAGAAAGAAATATGTATATTCCCATCAGATTCCCACGAATCACCATAAGTATCCCATTCTCTTCACATAGGTAAACCTATTTGCTCTGGACAGACATATCTATATGCAATACACATTCTTGGTACGCATTACCTATGTTTGGATACAGACAGGTATATACAGTGCTATACAAAATAGATTGTCCCGCTTACAGCACGCGGACGCACCTTTAAAATAGAAATAGGTATACATAGGCGCCGCTCATATGGCTTATCTTATGGGTTTATATATATATCTGTATGTACTATTAAGAAGATCTTACTTATGGTGTAAGTCGCGTATGTCGAGAACTTTCACTTGCCCTCCGGTTAAGGTAGATGCGAGTTAACTTAAAGGTATTCTTAAAGCGATGCTGTGTACCTTAAGCCACGGATCCTTTTTCTCCCTTTTCTCCCTTTTTTTACTTCATTCTATTCTATCTCGTTATTCTTTCAGGTAGTACAAGTACTCGCCACCTTCTGCAGCCACCTCAGGCATCCCCATTTAGCATTGCAGAATGATCCTGCCGCGATTAGGCGAGCGAGGCTCGCTTAGCGATTGAGAACGAGATTCAGTAGCTACAGGTCGTTTCATTCTGCAAAACCATACTATTGTCATAAACAAATAAGAATTTGGTATTCAAACGATTGTCTGTAATCAAATAGAAGAAAAAAAACAACCGTACGAGGTCTCTTGAATTTTTTTTTCAAAGGGAATAACCATTACATTAGTTACACGTTTGACGAGTTGCGTAATTCTTATCATTGACATTTGTATAATCGCGTTAACGATCGCACTATTATTTTCTAATAAAATAGATATAATACCTGCCACGCAGTAGGTATTCCCGTCTGTAGTAACGCAAAAGCAGGCGCTGCACATGTCGCTGGGAATTTATAAGACGGCGATTTATCTGAGCGATATTGGCCGCGTCTCACAGCAAAGTCATGGAATTACCAAGTCTTATGCCGCAGGAATACTTAACATATCCGGTTAAGGATCTTGAGGAGGATTCTCGATCGGAGTAAAAGGTCCTTGCCGGGTCTCCTCTTTATGTATCCTTCTTTTTTTTGTTGTCTCTCTCGATGCTCGTTCTTTATTTTTTTTTGACCTCTCCGCCTGTTCATGTATATCTGTATACACGGTGACTCTTCTCACTGCGCTACCTGGCAGTCCAAGTGGAGTTTCACTTTCCGCCTGGCAGACGATTGCGGTGTCGTTAAAAGGTAACCGCGTTTACGGCTCGCGGATAAACCCGGTTAAACGCGGTTAAACGCGAGTCCCTCTTAGTCGAGTAGGTTAGGTTATGGTTAGGTTAGGTTAGAATAAACTGACTGTACCGTAGGAGAGCCGATCTTCTCTTGTATCACTTTGCCGCGACTCATCCTCGTTCAGACGCTCATAGCTTTAAACTGTTTCCGAGTGGCAACTTTCACGCTGCCGGATATAATCGGGTTTTGGTAAATTTCACAGTTTCTACCGTCCGTCATCCATGCCGAACTGGAGAAATTTTTGACACGCGATCCTTCGTGATTCCACTTATTTCATTGAGGATCGATGACTATTCATTGCGAGATCACGATGGATTAACTTCTTATGATTTTAATGACTGTTATTGGGAATTATCAGAGCCGTTGCGTGTGACGGACGAGCAATCCATCTTTGACACTACGCGACTCAGTAAAGATGCACGAAAGTCAAGATGGCGGCGCTGGTGTTACTTCCCTTTGAGGAACTTAGTGATTTTTTAATTTCAAGTCTTGTACGGATCGAGCTTCTCTTTTTTTCTCTTGCCCTCTTCTCGATTCATCTAAAAGATACGAACAGTTTGTATTTAATTCCGGTTGTTAACCTTCCTTCACGGCGTGGCGCTGCGCCGCCATTGGGTGGGAAAGACGAATAATTCCCACTGGCCAGGATTTATTAAAACGGCACCGAAACTCATGATTAATTACGAAAACCGACTAATTAGATACGCGCCGTTAATCGCACAGGGGGCTTCGGAAGCGTGCCAAGCTCTGTGTGTCTTAGATAATCAGGAAATTCACAGTAGGATACGAGAAATTTCTGGAATACACGAGGAACGAGAGGGCACGGTTAAAATGGCCGCTCTAATTATAACGAGGAACGGGTAAGAAGGTTCTTCTTTCTTTTTTAATGGACTGGATAAAATAATAAGGATTTATGATCACGAAGTATGAAGAAATACACGTATGGTAAGTTTTCAATATATCATTATTAATCGTTTCACTGTGGTTTTGCTTTCTCGTGACATCGTTTATATTGACAATTCATCTATTTACACAATATCAATAATATTAATAATATTATTAGTAATAATAATTAAATCATCATTATACACTTCTACTACAAATATACAGATCTCCTTTTGCGTCTGACCTTCCTACGTGTACGTCTATTGTGTATTCATTACGCCTGTCTATCCTGTGTCCTGTGAATGCGTGTGTGTAACGTGTCGTGTATTTTTTTTTAATGCGTGATTCTTTTTCTTTTTTATACAAAAAGGTATACTATTCCGTCTTTACAATGTATATAATACCTTCGATTCTCTTTATAGCTAAAAAAAAGGAGATGCATTGTTACCAAAAAATTGGCTGGACTGGCTCGTTTCCATTATTCTTATTTTTCTTTTTCTTTTAATGGACTTAATTCGCGGAACGATAAGTTCGCCCGTTCCTATTTGGAAATTTACGCGAAGAACGTAAAAAGGAATTACAAGGGAGTGTACTATAGGTACAGGATCTTGAACACGATGTGTAGTATATAGGGACGGTTACGAATTTTCTTTTTTTTTGGGTGGATTTTTCTACTACGCGTTTATCAAGGAACAGGGAAGATTCTTATATATAACGTATCGTTATATCAAATAGTCCAAAGAAGTGTAAGTACAAAAAAGTGACAACAGCTTTATTACATATTATATTTCTATAATATAATCGGTTTAATACGTATATGTACGTGGGTTTTTTTTAATTCTTTTGTTTCGCTTCTTCACGATTCTCATTTAAATCTCCCGCGCGCATTTTTAATTATTAGGGTCGGCCGATCGAGCGTACGGCGAATCCATCTTTCCCAGGTTCGATCAATAATACTGATCTAGGGATCGATTGGATCGCGAGACGCTCGCGCGGTACTCCGAGCCTGACTTAGTTGGTAATATTTTCGTACAATATTATTTAACAGGAACATTATCGAATCTTTGTTCTTCTTCATCGTTATCAGCATCATCATTATCATTATACACCGTTATCGTATTCGTCCGCGTATTCGTCATTATCATTACTATCGTTATCATCATCATCATCTACATCATCGCTCCCACTATTTATAAATAAATAAATTGATTATTATAGATAGAAAAAAAAACGGTCATCCGACATGGCGCGATTCCGATCGTGCTGCCTCCTGACGGAATTCTCGAGATTATGAAAGAACGAAAGGCTTCGCGTGAATAAGTGAATATCGTCTCTTTCCTTTTGGCTCAATCGTCAATTATTTTTCAAACTCCCCACAGTTTTTTTTGGAATTTCGCGAAAAAAACGAGTACCCATATTCCGGAGACTTTTCGCTGATATTGAAAAGTTGGTCCCATTCTCGTGAAAAAAAAGAGGTGTACATTTTTTGTGAATCCCAAGAAGATCAATCACGCCTAGATCTTTTTTTTCTTGTATTCTATTATAGTCGTTCATTTTTCAGGAACAACTATTTTAGATAGAGTCAATCATTTTGTATGGACCTTCTTACGATTTACTATCGATTCCATTTTTTTTCTCACGAGGACGAGCATGCGTACAACAATTTTTGGTAACACATGCGCAGCTTTACACACGAGATAGAAATATAGGACGTTTTCGTTATTCCATTTCCCGTAGAAATGAAATATTTTTCTATTTCCAATTTGAGCTACAGTCATCGGCTTGACGCAGGAAATTATATCTTTTTTCATGCACCAAGCTGAAGTGTCGCGTACAAATGCAAGTGTAAACGGGCCTTTAGTCGACCCGGGGCCATTTGGCGAGCAGGGTTTGCCTCTAGAGGGAATCCCAAGTCGCCAAAATCCCTTGGAATAGAAAAAAAAACTTGTAAAAAAAACGATATACCGAACTCGTCCCACATTTCCGTCTTTTGACACACGAACAAAGAAAGAAAAGAAATATAAAAATGGACAATATGAAAGTACAAAAGAAACGTCAATAAATGTCAAGTAAAAAAAATTAGTGGCTCAAAGAGGCGACACGATCTTAGGGTGCGAATCGGCTAGCCGATTTTTTTTTAACAAACACGCACGCACGCACAGACGCATTCTTCATCATTTTTACATACACACATCCACGCAGTCGCGCGCGCGCGTGCATACACGTTCCACGTACACTTAGCTAGGCATACATACATACATACGAAGAAGAGACAGTCTCACCCGGAAATGAAAAAAAAAGAATACGGAGAATAAACAGAAGAAGAAGAAGAGAAGAAACATATATCCGGAAAGTTACTGGAACAATGATAATGCGATATACATATAATAATATAATAATTAATAATATTAATAGCAATCGTAATAATTAATAATAGTAAATAACAATAATAATAAATTAGTTCTGTACAGAGTTGCTTCGAGCATGATAATATTAATACCTAAGACGGGCGGAATTGCGCGACCGCCACCACAGCATCGTCATCCTCGTATAGTAGTCGTCATCATTATGATTATCATCATCATTATCGTTATCATCATCATAATCATAATCATCCTCGTAATCGTCCGAAACCCCCAGGGGCCGTATCCCTCTCGCATTTCGCCCCCTTTCTTATTTTTCTCGGTATAAACCCAATTTTACAAAAAAAAAGACAAAAATATATATTTATATATATATATATATAGAATAATAATAATGACGCAAGTTTTCGCGAACTAGTAAATTCTTCGAAGCGATGACGTCGCTCGACGTCATCATTATCACTATATATGTCTGGCATCCATTCATTCGTATAACCATACACACTGGCATGTACACGCATAGGGCCCCGGAAATGGGGGGCACATCAGTCGTCAGGCCCAGCAGAGGACTATTTTTTTTTTAAACACACATACTCGCACACACTGACAAAATGGACATTACGAAAAGTGTATTCACCTTTTTTTTTCTTCCTCTCGTTCGCCGAGGATACACAGTGTTGACAAACGAGTAAATGTGAAATAATGCACAAAAACTCATTTGAAATAATAGCAATAATAATAATAATAATAATAGACTGGGCAAGTCGCTCCAAGACAGTCGGTGGTTCCTTAATTTTTGACTATCCGCTACACTGTATATCCTCACTGTGACTTTTAATTCCAAGATCAAAATTGATCATCGTATATCTAATGTGGGTTTAACAGGGAGAAGGAAGAGCCAGGGTCACAGGACTCCTATTCCATGGGGGTCTAAGGGGGGGGGGGGGGGGCATTACACAGTTATACACTGATGGCTTATCGTTATAGTCAAGGGGGCTCAAGGATGACAGTACACCTACCTAGCATGTATACTCTCGCCTAAGAATGTCTTCAATTCCAAGGAGGATGTATTACAGAAAGAAAAGTAGAGCAAGAGGGTTTGTAAGGTAAAGGAGGGAGGGAGGGGGGTTGGACAATAATATAATAATAATATATAAAGAACTAAACTTCCGTGGCCAGGGTGGCAGCTAGCGCCGCGTCGTGCCTGTAATGATCATCTATCACGTAAACACCGCATCCAGAGTCAGTGATGTTATTAGATTGTGAATTAGGTGGCGGATCGGGCCTCTTGAGTAACGCCTCCGCGCAACAACTGGACTCCGTCGTGGTAATCGTCGACGACGTCGTCGTCGTCGTGATCGCGTTCGTCGTGCTAATAGGGCAGAATAGTCCGGTGGACGTCCTCTTGACGTCGAGGACGCCGACTCCAAGACCGATGCTCCCTATCGAGCACTCCTTCTCTTTTTGGAAGAGATGCGACGCGCGATGCGCCGCCGCCTCGGTGTTGAGTTGCTTCGTCGTCCTGGAGCGTTCCTGGAGGACAGGCTCGGGCTTGTAACCGGAGCACGAGGTGTCCAGGGTGTCGTTTTGAAAACTACCATCCAGATCGTCCCTCATAGATGCGTTATTGACACTTTTATTCGCCCAGGTGTTCTTTATCATGTGAGCGTCCCCACCGACGACGACGCCGCCTATGCCAACGGCACTGACCCCACCGATACCGACACTACCGATACCACCAGGACCACCGGCGCCTCTTTTACTCATGCTACTGTGCACTGCATTACGTTCGTTTTGTAGTCTGGCTTCCTCGTCGGCTTTGGCCTGTTCCCGCTTCTGGCGACGCTTCATGCACATTACGGCGACCGCCGCGACGAGGACGAAGGCTGGCACCGCTGTCGAGAGGGTAGCTATGACTACGACGTGTTCCGTGGTGAGACCGACGTCCCTTGCTTCGGCCGATGCTACCTGCCTGGAGAGATTGCCGGACCAGTAACTCGCGCCAGAGGGTGGTACAGCTGGTACCGAGGAGGAACCAAGGGACGTCAGGGACGTTGATACCGGAGAGACGACTGCACCCAATTCCACGGAGCAGGTCTCGCCCTTCCAGCCATGAGGACACTCGCAGAGAAATCCGTTGACCCTGTTGCGGCAGGTGCCGCCGTTCCGGCAGGGTCCACTGCGACACTCGTCGACGTCGATGCTGCAGTCCTTGCCGGTGAATCCTGGCTTGCAGATGCACTCGTAATCATTAGTTCCTGACAAGCACTTCCCTCCATTGGCACAGGGTTTCGCTAAGCAATAGTCCACCTTGTCCTGACACAGTCGCCCCACGTATCCAGGCACGCACTGACACCTAAATCTGTTCACCAGGTCTATGCAGGTGGCACCGTTCAGGCAAGGATCACCCTGACAGTCATCAACATTAATCTCACACCGTGAACCAATGAATCCCAATGGACAATTGCACTGAAATCCATTGAGACGGTCCGTACAGCTTCCACCGTTGATACAAGGATTCGGCGAACAATCATCGACCTGGGTCTCGCAATCAGGACCCGAGTATCCTGGTGTACAGTGACAGGTGTACCCCTTGATGGGGTTGTCCTCGCAGGTGGCGCCATGAAGACAGGGTGAATCGCGGCATGATTTTGAACTGTACTCGCAGTGTCTACCGCTCCAACCGGGTGGGCACGTGCATCTGTAGGTCGAGGAGGGTAGCACGGTGAGTTCAGTTGACCCGGAACCACTGGTGGAGGTCGTGGAGGAGCTCGTGGAGATGCTCGTGTTCGTTTCCATCGAACAGGAGCCGCCGTTAAGGCATGGTCTCGAGTGACAGTCGACGAGCGGCGTCTCGCAATCGGTACCGGTGAAGCCGGGAGCGCAGGAGCAGGTGTAGGAACCCTGGCCGGTGTTGAAGCAGGTGCCGCCATTTAGGCAGGGCTTGTGATTCGTGCAGTAGTTCAGGTCCTGGTTGCAGAATAGACCGCCCCAGCCCTCGTCGCACAGGCACTCCCAGGGTTTTTGGCAACTACCATGAAGACAGCCCGGATACCTTACGCACTGGTCACAAAATGGCCCCGTCCAGCCGTATTGGCAACTGTGGACAAAGAAAGAGGAACGAATTCCCAGCATAAATATCCAGTCGCCATCTGACAAGAGATACAGAGAAACGCAAAGCTACAGGTTACAACGAGTAAACTAACCTTAAAGGGTAACCGACTAAACGGTATATTTATGAAACTAGGTTAGGTTAGTCCTGCATCCACTCTATGCATATATTGCACCATAGAATGGATGCATCCCATACTAATCACGCTATATGTAACGTTGCCTGCGTTCGCACACTATTATACCATACAAGTAGTACAGGTAATACCGTGCAAGAGTACCCAGAGGGGTTGTTAAAGAGAATCCCGGAGCCATTACGCTATCCAGGATTTCACCCACAGCCTAATCTAACATTGTAACGCAGTCACGCCAAACGGAGATAAAGAATCTAACAAAAGAGAATGAAAATGGCAAGAAGGAGGCACAAGGGGCAAACTAGGAAGAGGGAAGGAGGTAAAGGAAAAGAATGAAAGAGAAAGAGATGAATCTAAAGAAAGAACTAGAGGTAGGTAGGTAGGTAGGTAGGTAGGTAGGTTGGTAGGTAGGTAGGTAGGTAGGTAGGTAGGCAGTCAGATACAGAAGAGCCGGGATGAGGTGGAGCGAAGAGTGAAGAGTACAGAAGAGACTGCCGTCGAAGTGTACGGTGGTGGGGATGGAGTCGACGAGTAGTGTTCCCACGGTTCGAGCTTCAGCACAGCCGTTCAGTATGCGGGTCAAGGAAAGGTTACGCTCCTCTCTGTATATGTGTGTCTGAGTCCCATATATATATATATATTTGTGCCTTAACTCCCTGCCACACCAATACCAACGTCCAATCCTCTTTGCCTTGTGTACGTGTGTACCTACGTAGAGCCATAGCCATCGCATGACTATACCATTAACGTCCCCATACAGAGAGCACCGTTCGGGACCAGTCAGGCTGACTCGAGAAGAGACGAGAGAGTAACACGGGGAGAGGACGGTAGGACGGGGATACAGGGTGCCGCAAATTGGGCTTAGATATCGAGAGCAGCCGATAACCGATAAGAGATTGGATGCGATGGATCCGTCAATGACGAGGATGGTGGGACTGGGGGATGGTGGGAAACGAAGTCCCGCGTCAAAGAGATAAAAGAAAGGGGATGAAAAGAGAGTAGAGGTGTTTCCGCGATTCTCTTGGAAGTAGTGACGTAGGCGGTGATAGGGTTGCGAGAAAGTATCGAGTGGGGGCAGCACGTTAGACTGAATGACAGAAGAGTCTCCCAGAAGGCACGTGAGTTAAATAACATTAATGGCCGAGAGCGGCGTTGATCGGCAGGATTGCCTACGCCAATGGCCGCGTGGAGCATCGGTATTCCATGCGGGGTACGGTAAGGGCCACCGCCGATAGACTCCGAAATTTCAATTAGTTTGCCCCGCGATTCTTCCACGTAATTCGAATGGGAGCCCGCGAGCTACGGGGGAATTGCGCATGCGCGCCAGTCTGCCAACGCGCTTGCGCGGAAGCGTAGACGCACCTTCACGCATGCGCACACGTTTAGTAAACGCATGCACGAGACGAGCGTCCGTGTCCCACGAATCTCCGGCTCCCACGCTCTCGGCGCTCCGACGGATTTATCGCTCTTTCGTTTGTTCCACCTCGGGAGGGCACAATCGACGGCACTGCCGTCCCGACGACGAGCTTATCATGAATTTTCGGCGTGGATCGAGCGATACCGGGGGCATTCGTGGAATTCGCACGTAAACGGGGAATCAAAGAGGCGTCGTTATCCATACACGCATACTGGCTGCTTTGTACGCGAGACTGTTCTCGTCATTGGGTCCAAGTCCCAGAGCGAATCGTCTGTCGGGGACTTGACGTCCAAGGGGGGCCCCCCCTTGTACTACAGACATCTCCTTCACGAGTCTACTTTATCTACTACTGAGAGTGTACGTGTATGTACTCCCCCTCTTGCCCCCACCATTTCCTTTTCCTATATATCCGCGGCGCTCTACCTGATACCTTTTCTGCACCTCTACCGAGAGACGAAGCCACTCGAGACTACTAGGCCCATTGACGGGGTCCGAGACGCGATTCCTGGGGCCTCTCACGGGCTCGCATGTTACAGCAGGGCCCCGTAGAATGGGCACGTATGTCTACCGTGCGTTAGTATGGGGACTTACTACCGGAATCGTCATCGTTGACTGCTCTACTGAATCTGAGACGTTAACAAGAATCAATGGGGGACTCCGCTGTAACGAAGGTTAAAAAATGGGCCCGAACATGTTTAAGTGACATTGAATTAAAAAAAAAAGAAAGAAATGTATTCTAGCGCAATGTGGATGGATGGCAGTGATACCGAGATACTCTATGGCTGCTAACGGGACAATTAACCCCGGCCGGTGGGTAATTAGATGATCGAGTTAAACTCGAAAGCCCGGGTTAACGGCGGGCCGAGATTCTTCTTGATGTAATGTTCAGGGTGAGAGATGGAAGTGGACGGACAGTCGAAAGAGCAGAGAGAGAGAGAAAAAGAAAAGAGAGTAGACGGTTATAGGGCCCCGTGGTTACCAAGGGAAACGCGAGAATTCGAATTAAGGGAGGAGGAATGGGGCCCGATCGACTACCACTGGGGAGAGGGGGACTTATTGAAGAGAGTGTACTGCCGCATCGTGTCCCAGGTACGTACCTGGGCCCCATAGGACCCCGAACAAGTTATCCACAGACTACAGTCCCAACTGCTGAAAAGGTGACCCCCTTCCCCCCTTGTTGCGCAAAGAACTTTTTTTTGCACAATGGTGACATGTTCTTGGAATTCTTCTACTTTGTGCAATTCTCTCTTTTGATTTCTATGGGGCCCAAGAATGTCGCTATTCAAAGAACGAAACGTTCCGTTCTCCTCTCCCTGCTGTTATACTGGAATTTTCACTTACAGCCATTATCCAAGGATGCCCCCCCTAATCGCAAGTACCGCTACTAGTTCTATCAATACTAAAAGTAGTCGGCAGTGCTAAGAAGAAAATGTACAATTTTATCGGATACTCACACACACTCGTTGGGCCTGCTGCAGTGTCCGTGCTGATCGTCACATCCGGGCAGGCAGCGAGCTGAAACGCAAGACAAGAGAGTTTCAAGATTAAAGGTGAATCTCCATAGCAGCGCAGAGAGTATCATACACGTGTACAAACTATTCCCAGGCTCACGTGACGACAGCAAGAACGGAAACACGACACAGAAAAAGAAAATCCAGCACTGAAGCGTACTCGGAAGAAAAAAAAAAGCGGACACGCCGAGAAAAGTGCAGACGCAACGTTCCAAAAAGAAAAAAATAGAAAGAGAACTCGATCGAATCCAAAAATAAAACATGGCGCACTCGGAAACGCTATGGAATCGCGCAAAATTGTGTCACGCAACGAGTGCAGCTTGTCCAGTCCGCAAATATCCAAATGTTCTTGGCACTGGGCCATAAGTGCGCTTACTCCTCCCACAGCGCGATATCGTCATCGTTGTCATCGTCGTCATACTCGTCACAGTCATTCCCGTGACAATCATTGACGTCAATCCAGGTTTGACAGGACCACGGAGCCAGCCTTGCAATCTGGTACAGGTTATGTTCCTAGATTACAAGTACCAGTTTTCATCGTGGCGATCTCGCAGTAATGCGAAGCGTATCCGTGGCACGGGGTCAGCCGTGTCGAGGATAATCGTAGGACTTCATGGGGTTGAAGGTACTCGCTAAGGAGGTGAAGGAGGTGGAAGAGGTGGAGGAGACAGAAGTGGTGGTGGTGGTGGTGGCGGCAGTGCGAGTGAGTCAGAACGAGATTAGAGAGGCGAAGGAGGATGGAAGAGGGAGAGGGAGTGGAGACAGACGTAATGGAGGTGGGAGGTAAGGAACGAGAAAGAGTAACGAAGTGAAGGAGCAAGAGATGTTAAGAGGGCCGGAGGGCAGTGTGACCTTGGCACCTAGCGCATCGTCGGTATTTATAGTCTTCTCTGGTTCGAAGACGAGAGAGAAACGGATAGAGATTGGAATTGCACGAATTCCACGATTCCCCCGTTTCGTCTCCGTCGACGGTGTTTTTTAACTCCAGTCACTTCAGATTGAATTTCCCGCCAGACGACGAAGATCGCACTCCTCTGCCTTTACGGCTAGAGAGGTTTAAATGTCAGTTCGTAAAGTGCGGGGAATCCCCGTGAAATATGGATGCTTTGATTCTTCATTGATTTACGGGGACTTTTCGCGCCATTTTCAAAAGGGGATGATTCTTACGTAACAAGGGGATTTTCTATTCTTCTTTTTTCTTTTGCCTTGACGTCCAGGTACCACGGCAACCTTCCCAGGGAAAGGTTATGGTCGTGAGGTGTATGAACAAGGTGCAATAAGGAAGGGAGGGAGAGCGAAGAATGAAAGCAAGAAAATGGAGGGGAATTGAAAGAAAGGAAAAAAGATGGAGTACTGGTCGACGGGGGCTCGTCGACAAGGGACAAGGCTCAGGATATCGGTAGTGGACTGTGAACGTAAAGGCGAGTCCTCAAGTCCGGTGCAGCTGTTGGTTAAAGCGCCGATGGCAGCTGTCGGGGCTCGGTTGCTGCCCGTCGCGTTGCAGCTGCTTCTGCCTCCTCAACCAACCCCTATACGACACCCTTTGAAACCCCCTGTACCTAAACCTCCACGGGTTTTCATTTTTCCCTTGAACGGTCTAACCCTTTGCCTCTTCGGGGACGTACGATAACGCATAGCAAGAAAGAGTAAACGAGAGAAGAGAATGATAGATAAAAAGACGTAAATTAAAAAGAATATTTATCTTCGAATGAAATCATTGAGCTCCACGAGTAAAAAGTAAACTGTTTCATTAAACGTCCAAACAAATCAAAGAACGCTCTGCGAATTTATCGTGAACGACGATTAGATCTGTGACTGACTGATTGACTGACTGACTGACTAACTGACTGACTTTCCTTAACGCGACTAGTCCACTAATTTCCTGATGAAGGATAACACCGAAATGAGCTCCTCGTGCAGATGGCATTGTATTACGGGGAAAAAGGGCGGTTACAACCCTTTCGTGAAGAGCCCTCCGGTCTTCGCGCCTAACCCAACCCAACCCAACCCAACCCTATCCCCTTCAGTTAACGTTCCTAGTCCAGTCGTTCGAATTAAGCCGATTATTAGCCGCCATAATGTTAGACGAAGGACACTTCCGTTTCAGTAGTCGTACACAGGGAGCAGGAAGCAAGCGCGTCGTATTTACATCGAGTAATCATCTTTCATCATATATTCGAAGTCATCGTCATTATTGTTTCCCCTTAATTCAAACTCCCTCGAGATATAAAGACCCGACAGATAAAGATTCTCGTGATACTGTTCCTTTAGTGGAAAAATAAAAAATCAAACTGTCCGTCGGCGCGCAAGAAGCTTCATACTAAAGCTAACCACACGGATCGTACCGATTCCTCTCCCTATACCCTCTTCCCGCTAACTCGCCTATCGCGCATCCTGTCCGCTGTCTCGTCGTGGAGCATCCTCTCTCGTCCACAGGACGTCACGAGGTGGACGAGGACAGAGAAGCGAATCACGGAGTGGTCGGAGACGGTAAAAACAGGGGCAAGGACGGGGACGCTCGAGATGGATCAGCGGTATCCGAAGCGTGGGAAGCGACTGGACGTCGTCCCCGTGGGTACCGAGTGCAGTGGTACCTACGTGTCTTTAGCGTGAGGCCCAGAGTAGTGGAGGGGGAACGATGAAGTCACTTTAGATAGGAGAGACGAAAAAAAAGAAGTTTATACAGCGCGTTCGAGGCATTGATAAGGCCCCGATGAGACAGATGGGAATAGTATGTGATAACAAGTGTGTTATGCTTAGCGAATATACTCACGAGTGGCACAGTAGTCCCCCTTCCATCCCGACAGGCAGACCTTCTCGCCGCTGGGACTACAGCTGTAATGCCCAAAATTGTCGTCCCTGGGACGACAAAGATTTTCGCATCCCTTGCCGTAATAATGGGCGACACAGGTGACTCGATACTCGTAGGACATGCTGGAGTGATCGCTGCGATGCTCGTCCTCCATCCAGGTGGGCCCTACGTCGAGCCATTTTTGCGTGGTCAACCTGGCGATCAGGACATTCTCTGTAAGAAGAGAAACAAACAAAAGGGTCCAGGTGAGTAGTTGTATTTTTCTCTGGGAACAGAAAAGGGCCTTCTAACTTAATTTTTATTTTTTTATTTTTTTTTCCTCTTATTTGGTTCGCGTTGGGTATATCTTTCTGGTGGTAAGGCCGCTTCCTAGGGCATTATCATAATGGGGGCCCCGATTAGACGTTGCGTTACACGGTGTAGGATAGCTCTATACAGATATAGAACCATATTGAGTTCTGGCGCAGCACATCCAGGGAGTATAAATGGCAAAAACCGTCTCACGCTTTTCGCCTTGTTCCCCCAAAATTAAGAGGGCCCAACCGGAGGAACCACCGTTTAACGGGAGGAACAAGCTGGTTCCCTACCGAAAAGTGGGAACGGGAGGAATCAAGTGGAATATATAGACAGGCAGAGATGGCGTGTCGGGGATACTTAAAAGCAAAAGAGGGGCCTTACTCGTTCCAAGAAGAAGAAGAAGAAGAAGCCGAGAAGAGGTAAGGAGGAAACGATAAAGTCAGCTAGCAGTTTTAGTAGCATTATGGCAGAAGGAACCTTTGGAAAGAAGTAAAATAGGTAATAACAGTATTAGCAGCGAAAGCAGTAAGAAAATATAAAAAATCATAAAGAAGTTTTAAAAAAATGAATAAAACGGACGAGGGTAAGTCCTCGCATTAGAAACAGTAGTCAGACGGGGCCCTACGGGGCCTCACAGGTGCGTCTCAAAACGTAACGCTCGCTCGCGTGTAATACCGTTCCGAGAGAAACGTCATACGTGTTTAACGGTCCCACGTGAGGGTCCAACGTTAGACACGAGAGGGCCCCACGAGAGGCCCCGAGGCTTCTGGGACCGGATTAGGAAAAATCTAACAAAAATTTCTAAGGCCCCGTTTCTCTCATGGGAAACACGAGAACGACAAAAACTAACGTGTATCGCTACACAGACATTCGAATACCGATACGAGGCTTAATAAATGAAAGAAAAAAAGAGAGGAAAAAAAAGTGAATAAAGGGCCCAAAGGGTTAGAAATGGAAAGGACTGCCAGGAGGCAATTATTCTTATCGTTACCATTATTATCATACAAAGAGTCAACACACGCGGCAGGTGTCTCCTATACCTCTAGTCACACATTGGCTCTTCCATATAATTCACATAAATCTATCCTGCAGCTTTTATACGGCAGATTAGATTAAGCCGATGCAACTGGGCCCAAATTACAAGGCCCCTCTACCGGATTACTCGTATAGATATTGGTGCTGCCAGACTGTCATAATCGTCAGGGTCTCACAGTCGATCCACGGGACTGAAGCACCTTCGTGCATCCTCCTGCATCTCACGAGATCTCATCCACTCTCCCTGGAACCCGTTAGCGGGCAGGGTGCGTAGAAGGATGCAAAAGGATGCAGAAGGAGGCAGAAGGAGTTAGAAGAAGATAGAGGATAGGTATAGGAAGAAGGCAAGCAGCAAGGCAGAAAGATACAGGTGATGCACGCGAACTTTCCGGCAGTTTTGGGCGAGCCGGTGGCCGCGTTTAATTCGGCGCTGCAGGTGTATAGAGTTGGGCCCAGGGTGAGCCGGAGTCAAGAGCGGAGGACGGGAGGCGAGGGAGTACGGGCCCGATGGGATGAGGCCCCTACCGTACGAGGAAGGAGGAGAATCGGGCCTGAGAAAGGAAGCAGCATCCGAGAGCAACGGCAATAAAAGGCTCGTTTCGCCGACGACGCAAGGCGTCCCGGGCGCGTCTGCCGGCGTCCATAAACACACTACAGGTAGTCGGAGGTATTGTGTTATTGTTCGTGATCCTGCGCGAGGAATGGAAAAGGCCGAAGAAAAGGGGCCTTACGCGTCCTAACTCAATGTGTTAAAATGTACCCTAGACGATAAACCGACCACTGCGATTCATACGGCATACATTGTAAATTAATGTAGATATTAAATATGGCGGCGTGTATAAATTACAAAGAAACAAAAAACCAACATTTTACTACGGAAGCCAAAAGGGTTTAAAAGTTCCTCTCTACCTCTGCCAGGGACTCGTCCGTATGTATCCTGTATAGGAAAGTGCGCGCGCACCAGACCCCTTTATACGAATCTCATACGGCGTCGGGACGCTAATTAGAATCGCGAGCGGAAGCAAGGCTGCCAAGCGTGCCGTTGCTGGTAGACGCGCACCAGGGATTCGTTTTACCGACAATTAATTAATTAGGCCCTTTACCTGCTGCACTCGTATAGCACACTCGGCTAACAGTACCCAGAGTCATTACGCAGTTGGTAGCAGAACAACAGAGAGAGAGGAAGAAAGAAGAAGAAGAAAAGGAAGAAGCAAAGCGTCAGTGAGAGTTTGGTAACCCTGCCGGATGATAACGGACATAACGTGAGAACGTATAGATATATATATAGGGTGGAAGTAAAGTTATTCGAGAAATAGGGCTTAAATGCTCCTGTAAGGGGCTTCGAAAGATAACCCTTACCCTCTAACTCTCGTTCTAACCCTAACCTCAAAAGCTTTAAGCCGCAAATACAACGACGCACTCCCGTCCAATCGGAACTCCCCGAAGAGGGTTAATGGCTCGGTAAACTCCCCTTCCGACAAACTGGATACCTCGTGCTTGTCTCTTCAAACAAGTACAGGACACTTGGGGGGAGGGGAGGGAGCATCACGTAAGGGATGGGAGACGCGCTACGCTTCGGTACTGGGGGCACCAAGGGGGTCACGGATAGCCACCGTAGAAAACTCTGTCCCCAGGGTTGTCGCGACGCTGAAAACATGTATCGTTGCGATGCGTACGCGAATGGTGGAGTGAGTGCTCAGGCTCCTATAAACCATATAGGATACGTACAGGTTCACGTAGACGGGGATGGTGTCGTGTTACCCTAGTGCCGGCAGGAGGTACTACGGTTACACAGGAAGGAAACACTAGTGCCTCGGGTGCCTCGGGTTGGGCCTCCTATCCTCTCTAACCTATAGCTGTCCTATGTGTATATATATATATGTACCTATATACTCTCTGGATAGGTAGGGAGAAGTCTCCAAGCAACGCGGCACATATGTACCACGTATGTACGTACATAAGGTATAATATATAGGTATATGCTCTCTCTCTCTTTCTCTTATGTATCACGGATGGGCGCGCGCCTTTCCAGGGAAAACTACAGCGAGGAGTCGACGTACTGTCAGGTCGTGCCGTGATATTTTATTTCTTTACTGAAAGATAGACCTTTTTTTTATTATGAAAAAAGGGGGGAAATATTTGAAAAATTTAATTGATAATTTTGGTACTGATTAGTGGGGGCGGGGAGTCAATAGAATGACTTCGGAAGGATTCATCGAGCGCGGAGGAGAAAAGGAGTTCCTGCGCCATGAGGTCGAAGAGCAGCGAGAGGCTCGGGGAGGTTTGTGGAGGTTAGGGAGGTTAGGACGAGACCGTCCCGTATCTGGTGAATGTCGCGAGCCCGCCGGAAGTGGCTTCTTGGCTGTCTCGGACCCGAGACCATCACCTAACCATCTCCTCGTACCCAGCTGGCCTGCACATGCCAGGGCCGAATGCACGTTACCCCCGGGTGCCCCTGGGGGACTAATTTTACGATAAAAATCCAGCGGGGCGCGTGCGCTCCAGATAAAGCGGTTTAAAAAAGTTTCAACGAGATGAGAACGTACGAGAGATAAGGGAGAGCTGTGTGAGTCTTTATGGTGGGGGGTTGCAGCAGTGCGCCTCCGATACTCGGAAGAGCTTATGCGTGTATACGTATGTATCTTGGGCACGTTCGCACGCATAAAAAATCTTAGCATATATATGCGTGTGTGTATATATATATAAAAGATGAGGATTATGATATTCACTTACCAGGCGAGTGCTGTGTCGTGTTGTCTGCGTCGTGATAAGCTTCCACTATGAGGGAGAAGGTACCCTGTAACAGACGAAGAAAGAAAAAAATTAATTATTATTTCAATTTCGCGCCAAAATTTGTTAACGCGAGAGAAAACCGATTCTAATAATAGAGGCATGTCTGTTATGGATATTTGAAAGTCCCCAAAAAAAGTGCAGCTGCCAATTCGCCTGGCAATTAATAATAAATTAAGCCGCGTTTCTGTTACTCTTTTTCTCTTAAGGGTTGCGGCATAATCCAGCGCGCGCATGCGCACCTGGCGTGCGTTTAGTAGAAAAAGAGAGAGAAAAAAAGGGAGGAGGAGGTGAAGGAGAGTAGGACTCGTGCCTGCAAAGTAGACTTAGAAGTGTGCCCCTAAAAAATACTGTTGGAAGGGGTTGAAAGCTGGTGGAAAAGGGGTGCCGGTGAAAAATCTAGGGGAATGCAGCGAGAGGGAAGGGAGAGCGAAGTAACCGCCCCTACGCGTGGAACCCTTTCGAAATTGCCAAGGGGTGACTTTTAACGGCGTGCCACCGGATATAAATCGTGCGTGTGCCGGCACGCAGTTTGCCGTAGCACGCGACACTGGAAATAGGGAGAAAAAAGTAAAAGGAAGAATAATAATAATTAAAAAAAAAAGAAAGAAGCACGTAATTCCCATACTAATTATCAAGATCGCAAGTACTCATTACGGTAAAAGAATTTCAACGAGCGCAATTATCATCAGCAAGCTACAGAACGACGAATAAGAAAAATATTCAATTGTACATTAAGAATAGTCCACGGGGCACAAAAACTGCGGCAGGTACGGCCCTGTAATATATATATAGGTATGTACGCGTAATGATACTCCACTAAGGATATCCTGACGGATCACTCTCAGGATATTCTGCGGTTCCTCTCCCTTCTCTTTCACTCTCCCTCCCTAAGCCTGTGGATAGAACTGACAGAGATATCTTGCGATAGGTACGGGCGGCGCGTGGGCGTCGTGACGACCAGACGTCCCTGCAAGGACGAGGGCTGATGATAGCTCGAAAGGATTGTAGGGCCCCTCCTATCCTGCGGTAGGAACGCTTAATTATTAACGTCAGACCGCGACGTTACACGGCCTCGTTACGCCCGTTGAATAATAAACGCCGTTTCCGTCGCGGTTCTCTCGCCGAGTGCGCCTGACCCTATGCTTTCTCCGGCCTCCTGTATTTTACACTCTAGAGTCCGTACAGTCTATGCCCAGCATATAGCACATGCACGTTACGTGCTTTCGAGTGGCCCGTGTGTTACTACGTGTGCGCCTGTGGATAGGCAAATTTCCAGTGAGGAAATTGGCAGGAGGAAAATTGAGAAAAGCTTGGTGAGAGAGAGAGAGGGGAGAGGAGGGTAAGAGTGATGAGCTGGGAAATGCTGGACCAAGGAATCCAGAGAGCAGTAGGAAGCTGGGGAGAGGTTGAGAAGAAGAAGAGAAGGAAGTAAAAGGAAAAAGAATTGGAAGAGGAGAGGGAGTAAAGGTCGAGCATGGCAAGGAGGCCCAAGGCCTTCCTCTCTGTTCCTCTCTGTTCCTCGCTGCATTGGTAGCAGCGGAGCATCGTGGAAAGGTACGGAGCGAAGGAGTTACGCGAACGCGCTGACTGGGAAAGGGAGTATCAGAGAACGGCGGAGGAGGGTGCCGCGGAGATAAATCGCACGGTAGACAAATGCCACCGTGGACGCTTGCTAATTTATAACAGGGATACGAATTAAGCCGACAAAAAGCTGAAAAAGCCGCGGCATCCGGAGAACAATGTAGGGTGTGTTTCGGGATGGAGCTTCGGGATTGCTCTCGGCTGAGCCACGTTACCGTGACAGTGGGAGAGCGAGAGAGGAGATACCGATACGTAGAGAGGGAGTAGAGGATTCCATAGAGGATGAAAAGAGAAGAGAAGAATAAATATAGAAGAGAGGATAAGAGAAAGAGAGAGAGAGAATACTCGGGAGTTGGTTCCCACGGCTGCGCAGCATACCTCCACCTTCCCAGCCTTCTCTTTACCTCTCTTCGTCCCACTCTAACGTCAGTCGCTCTCTCTCTCTCTCTCTCTCTCCTGCTCATTCACTCATTCTCTCTCTTCCTCTCTCCTACTCACTCACTCCCTTTCTCTCTGTCTCACCAAGAATATTCAGCTCCCCACCACGTTGGCCCATGCACCTTCCCATCTCTATCTGCATCTCTCACAAACCTTTGCATTCTCATTGATTCTCTCTCTCTCTCGCTCTCGCAGCAAGAGCACGCTACCTCCTACTCCCACCAATGGAATCGCTCTCACTACCATCGCCCAGTCAGTAGGTACAGTCATTCCATGCTTCTCTCTCTTGACAATCCATTCACCGATTCTCTCTCTCTGTCTGTCCCTTGCACAAGATACTCTACTCCTGCTGCTGCACGTAGCCTGGACTGACCGAACCGAGAATCACGGGAGTAGCGGGTGCATCCAGTCCTCTCTTTCTCTCCCCCCCCCCCCGCCCTCTTTCTCCCTTCCTCGTATTCCCTCATTCCATGCTACCTACGTGTTAACTCCGTCCTTTTTCCACCAAGAGAACGATGACGGGCCCTTTGCGAAACTTAAACGATATCCACAGACTGCAGTTGCAGTTGCAGTGGCAGCATCGGGTCGCCGGTTCGCTGAACACCGAAGAGAATGAATTCTTCGTAACATTGTGGAGCCACCTTTAGGCTCCGCTCTCCGCCTTGGCCTCTGTCTTAAATACCCGCTCATTAACTTTTACACCCTCGAACCCTTTTATTTCGTATACACAGCCAGTGGCAACAATTCGTTTCCAATGGCCACCCGGTGCATCTCAAGTGCATTTAGATACTTCCGATTTTGCACGGCGGCGATTCCTTATCCCTTTCTTTCCTTCCTTTCTTTTTCAGCCCGTCTCGTTTTTCTCTTGGCGACTCCACAATTTACACGGCGAACGAAACGCTCTGGCGAGGGGACACCCCTTGGGATCCTATGGGATGCTTCTCGTAGCTGGGAGGATTTTATGGCCGTCGGGAATTTAACGATACGAATGCTCTCGGGTATTAAGGCGCGCGCGCATGGGAAGGATGCTATTTCGTTCGCTACTATCGAATGTAGCCATCCTGGAACATTAAGGCGATAACGGTGTGTTAGACGCGGATATTGAGATTTTTCAGAAAGAAAAATTAACATCCATGTTTATTTCCTTTTCTCACTGTCGGTTTCTTTTCTCCGTTCGTGCTAATCGAAAACCTGATGTCCATTACTTTCTTTTTTTACCGTGACAAAAAAGAGAGAACAGGACCAGCGTCGAAACGTCAATCGACTAACAGCTGTTTCCAAGTTAACGGTCAAACACTGTTAAAATTGTGATATTTTGAGAATTTCGAGAGCGTGCCAAATATTTGGCAAACGATAACTCATGGCTGGTTTAAAATAGAGCTACTATATCCAGTAAGAATCTTCGTAGAATCCCCATTAAGAAAAACTTATGCACACCTGTCAGAATTTGGCGACGCTAAACAAGCACAGCCAATCATTGACAACAACAAAAAGAAACAGGAGAAGACAAACAATCCAATAAACAAAAGAAAGCGCACCGTTCCAATGATCAAACGCATTTTAAGATCGATAAAGAAAAAAAGTCCCAAACAAAGACCGACAAATTCGCCGTCACTCTAACCGAATGTCATCATCGACTGTCCCACGACAAAGGAAGGAAAGAAAGAAAGAAAGAAAGAAAAGAGAAGGTAAAACAGTAGTCAAAAAAAACACAGAAGCTCCCCAGAAATAAAACAAACGATCGGATGGAAGCCAGAAGTCAATATCGCCACTTAGGATCGAAATAACAGGCCCATAGATTAGAAGTAAAGTCCCGGGCAGCAGTCCCAAAAGTGGTCCCAGCCGCGATCGCGCGTATTCAACGTGTGTGGCTCGTACTACGTTTGGAAGAAAGAAGTCAACCAGACAAGCAGAGTGAACGAAGCGGCGAGTACTGTGGGCCGTAGTAAGTCCCAGATTGCCCCAGGGGCCTTACGAGTCTGAGAATAGCCGGTCTATACGTGAATAAGTATGTATATAACATCGGGCACGAGTCCCCATCGGGCCCACCGATCTACTTGTCCATTCACGACTACAATGTAGTCGCATATACCAATTACAAACCCGTACAGTTATATATTACATATATATGCATATATATATACCGAAGTATTCATTGAAGTAATGAAAAAAATAAAAAAAATAAATAAAAATAACGTCGTTACCTACTTAACCGACCCTATAACGTACCATACCAAATTCGATAGCATCTACGACCATACTATAGCATATCCACACCGTATCCTATAGACTGTATCACTTTGGTAATACATTATCGTGCATCGTACAGGAATCAGAGTACAAACGATAAAGTAACACGGTACCCCACAGCCCATGGGTACTAACCTAACTCAACCTAACCTAGGGTACAAGCACATAACCTAACCCGTGTACTTCGAGAACGCGTGGTAGGCATTCGCGGATCTGGAGGGATCCGTCCTTGGTCGTGGATATCGAGTGTACGTGGCGAGAGAGAGATGCACGCTCGAGTACCACGCGAGGGGAAGAAGAAGCAGAGAGAGAGAGAGAGAGAGGGAGAATGAATGGTACGACAAAAAAAAATTTCAATAAAACGTGGGTTGGCGTGTACCGCGATTTCGCGCTGAATAACTAATGCGTAACGAGACGGGATAGCCTGTGGTGAAGATAGCGTCGAAAAAAAAAAGTCCTGCTGAATAATTAATAACAAGAACGCCATTTTTTTTTACCGATGATAAATAGCCGACAACTGCACTCAACCCTTTGCGCATACAGCGGGGCCCACGTTGGCTCTCGCAGCAATGCCTGGGCCCGTTTAGTCCCTTACCCCTAACAGAGCTCGACCCTCGACCCTTAATCTGCCACGATCCCAGCTAAACTGTACGACTACAGTAAGGACTTATATAAGTGTCAATCTGCCAATCAGGGGAAACACGCGAAGTCCGTCGAGGTTTTGCCAATTGGGCCGGATGATTGTGCCGAATATGCCTATGCCGATCGATAGAAGCAGGTTAGGGGTAGATCGGATTAGGTTAGCTTTGAAGGGGTCAATAGGAACTTGGTATCTACGGAGCAATCCACGTGGTGGATAAGAGACGTTGAATGTTCAATATAGAATGTGGAATATATATATATAGGTAAAGACAGGTAAGAAGTCCAGGGCGTCTATGCTAATAAGTGTAGCATGGCTATCAGCTGATGTACCTGCCGGATGACCACGTGTCGCGCCCACCAGGCTGACTGGTAACGAGTACAGCTATACAAGAGCCACGTGAAAAAGGAACAACAAGGATGGGGAGCTAGTGGTATTCCTGTAGCCCGAGGATACCAGACTATTTTGCATTATTACGCGGCTCCCTGAGAAACCGGCTGATCTTCCTGAGGATTGAGACACAACGACAACAACATTGACAAGGTAGAAATCCCCGAAATGCATAATTTACGTGAGAGGTGCCATGGAAGAAATTTTTCTTAAATGTCAGGCTAAGAGGTGTGCTTTCACGTATATATATGTATATGCCTGAACCAGACACGTGTACAGGCCAACGAGCAAGTGAAACGAGTAGCGGAGTTCGATCGCGTGAGTTTTCGCGTCTCGCGCGAGTCTAAAACTAAAAATATGCGGCATGTTGCCAACAGGGAGTCGAACGAAGAGAGAAGCCACTAAAGATTTTTGTATATAGAGCGCGGAGCACGAGACGAGCAAGAGAGTAAAGGCAGTGGGGAATTTAAAGCTTTTCGAGAGTACGGCGTCTCCTCCTTCCGAGTATAATTTATGCTAAACGTTTCGCGGACAGGAACTATACAGTCATTCGAGAGAGCGTAGTGAGTGATGGGAGTGAGAGAGATAGAGAGAGAGAGAGAGAGAGAAGGTAAATGGCATAACCGTGAGAAGAGGCGCGACTGTACCACGTTGCGATGACTTCTGGACAATGACTGTACTGTCAGTGAGCATGGCTTTGCGTTACCAATGTAAACTAATTATCCAGCACGGAATATCCAGTGCGCTTGAAATAACGTAACAAGATGTGACGACTAGAGAGAGAGAGTGAGGGAGAGAGGGGGGAAGGAAAGAAAAACAAGAGTAAAAAAGTGGAATCATTCAAGACTAGACTCTGACGTTTCCTTTCTTTGGAAATACCATCTTTGACGTATAACCCAAATACAGAGGCTTGGTGTGTGTAATATTGGCCAATATGCGAGTCAGCCAGTCCCCCAGGCCAGGCCAGGCACACGACAGTGCGCAAGGGGCGCCATATGGGTTTGTAAATTTAACTCGGCGAGAGAGTCGATGAGAGAAGGAGAAAGTAGTGTGAGGGGGAAGAGGAGGGTAAAAAAGAGAGAGAGAGAGAGAGAGAGTATAACGTAGATCGTGGCACGTAGAACTAAGAGGATGGAAAGGGAGAGAAGGCCTCTGGCACAAAAGGCCTAGCCATCTGCCAGTGGCCCTGCAGAGTCTCGCATAGACACGGACCGACGTACTGGGATGGTGCGTGGTAGCAACGGCAACAGCAACAGCAACAGCAGCAACAGAGAACCAGTAACGGCAGGAGGGAGAGAAGACAAGTGCTTTGCCTGCTCTTTGCGCCATCTGCCATTCGGCCCTCTTTGTCCCTTGGCTTTTGCTCTCTCTCTCTCTCTCTCTCTCGCTTCTTTATGTTTTTTTTCCTCCCTTGTTTCCCATCTCTCACTGCGTCTTTTATTTTTTTTGGCAATTTCGCCTAGTTTTACTGGGAATCGAGAAATTTCTCTCCGCAGACGCACAGTGGTGGTGTTGCGTGTCTATAGACGTTAAGACTGTGACCTTGATGTTTAATAGATATATATATATGTGTACTTACCGGCCAGGTGAAGTCAAAGGGGAACCTGATGGGATTGGTGAAGCTCGGCAGAGCCGCAGTGGGGCTGAAATTGACGACGTTCTCGCCCAGCACAGGCGTCAGGACGTCCCCGTAGGTGCACGGTGACGTCGTGTCGATCTTCACCTGGTACTGCTTCAGGCATACCCGGAAGCGGGTTTTACAAACGCCGGAACAATCCCCCGTCCTGGAGGTGGTGCCCGAGCAGCATTTACCCAGACTATCCTTGCCGTACTCGTTCACGAAGGATTTTAACCTCAGTTCGAAGACACCCGAGGCGTCGACCTGCAAAATTACAAGGTCAAATGGATACTTAGAAACAGGAACGAGAAAGAGAGAGAGAGCACAAGGAAACAATTTAAAGTAATATATACGTATGAGGTAAACTCATTACGCATACTAATACGCATACTAATGTCCCTAAGAGTCGAGTGCATTGCTTAATGTGGCACTCCTGCAAAATAGAACACGCACTGAGGAAGCCGGGGACCACACTACGAGACATTGCGTGGGGTCCGTTTAGCGTGTGTATACGTATAACTGTCTTGAAGCGAGAAGAGAAAGAAGAAGGAAAAAAAAACGGGAGAGAAGAGAGGAAAAAAGGGTACGATCCTCCAGCGTGAAAGAAATCCTCGGCAGAAGTTGAGCGTAGGAAGACATCGGCGGGAAAAATCATCCCGAGGGAATCCTGGAAACGTGACGTGGTCGAAGTAAGACATAACAAACGATGAGGGGGAATAAAATTCCACGATTTCCGATTACACGAATGTCCGACGTGTTACATTATACACGGTATAGGCGCCTGTCTGCACATATGTGACGTATACATATTTCTCTCAAAGCGAACGACGCTGAATATGCGTGATCACGTTTTGGCACACGCGTGCAAGGGACAAACACGCATGTGCGTATATATATATGGATTGAACAGTGTATTACGCACACGCGTCCCATGCGAAGAGAGTTCGTCTCATCACCCGTTCCCACCCACTGTCAATGATGGTTTCGCGCACGGAATAAACAAACGCGCGTCCATTTCGCCACTAGACCGAAGCGAGGCGCTGCGATCGGCAAAATGGGCGGAGCCTAGAGTCCCTAGTGTCCAGGGAACGAATCCCGATGGATTCCGCAGGGATTCCCGTTTTCTTTCCGGGGTCATCCGCTCTATATACTCTTACGAATAGATAACGTATAGCAGCATCGACCTAACCTATATATCCGCATGCCAGATTGTCATGGCGGCGCGCGTGCAACCCTCATGTTTACCTCAGCGGCCGATATACGTAAGCCATAGCATACTGAGTATAGATATAGGTATAACGGGGCATATAAACGCACGCAACCCGGGATAAAAGGCGTCCCGATTGACTTTTACTTGGCGGGACTCTATTCCGGGCATCGAATGGCTCACGCGTATTTATGGATACGACGTTATTTCGTCATAAAGGGTCCGCCGGGACGCCGGTGCACGCGGAACCAGAGGAAGTGTGGATAGCGGAGGGTCTATGGCTATCGAGAAACTTTTAAGTGGAGGGTTAAGTGAAGAAAAAAAAATATTCAACGAAATACGCCGAACGTCCCGAAGCAATGGCTGTTGCCGTTTATTAAGTCTGACTTTAGGAAGTGAACGACGCGCCGCGACGCCACGTAGGAAGTTAAAGGGTTGTGTAAAGGAGAAAAGGGCGTCTCCGTGAACGCGCCAGACAATTCTAAAAAGAGTTCACGCGCCGGATTTAGCCAGGATTTTTAGTGAATCCGCTGTTAGTTCACTCTCTTCCGCGGGAGATGAGAAAGAGAAAGAGAAAGCGAGAGAGAGAGAGAGAGAAAGAACCCTTAAGAGAGAAACAGAGTCAGTACACCACTAGAATCTCAGCGTGGCACAATGCTCAAATGCGCAGAGACAAAAAGAGAAGACTCGTATTCTCTCCCAGGGAGAATCCAGTGGAGAAAGAAAAAAAAAGAAGAAAAGAAGTAGCAGAGAAGAGAAGTGGAAACAGTAGTATAGACTAGTGGAAGCAACTTCCAGCCAGTTCATCATATACACACTGTATACAATATAGTAATATATACTGTCTGCCGTATCCTCCTCATCGGCAAACCTACCCTACCCTACGACTCACTGACTCACTAACAGACTGACTGACTTTGATTCCGGACCAAACGTTCGTGTCATTCATCGGAAACAGAGTCTCGCGCCTTCGTTGCTAACTAACAACACTCGGCTGTCAGTTGACAGTGAGTTCCGTTTTTCAGAGCCGCCAGTTATTTAGCCCGAAGTACGTTCCTCGTGGAGAATAAAATGTTGGCAGCCAACTTCAATCGGAGTCAGTATGCAAGTAGACGTACAGTGTATATTGACGTTGAAAGGCGGGAAATTTAAAATTGCAAAAGGTATTTTGCGAAACGAATCGAGAAGGAAGAACTTGACTGAGATGGAAAATTCTAATTTTTTTTATATAATTATAATAGTCGTGTCATAGAAACTTACCTCGCGCGATGGCGAGAGCACGACGGCCACGGAGAAGACGAGCATGGCGGTCCACATGTCGCGACGGTTGTTGCCAGCTGAATATTGGCAAACGGGAGGAGGAAGGGCGCTTTTTTTTCAAAACGCCTGCTGTACTCTCGTGCCTGGGTTTATCTCAGGTCGGAGGTTATGCCTGATCCGGATGACGTTACCTCCTAGGAGTAATGTTACGCGGCTGCATACTAGCCATAAGGTCAACTGTGACGGGGGATTTGTCAAAGGATGACTTTAATAATCCCACGATGATTATCGTTGACCCTTCGCTTCTCCTCGACCTTTTGGCGTGTCCTTAGAGAGAATTTTGATTTTTTTCTTTCCTCTATTATCTTTTCGTCCTCCTGGCTGTTCTTTTTACTTTCTTCCTTCCTTTAACGCACTATCTTTACTTCGACACTTTTATCATCTGGATATACTTATGGACACGTCTTCTACACGGACATAGTATAGAGAGGACGTAGTGAACTTCTGAGCACGGGCGCGTCGTGAACAAAAACAACAAGCCGACGCGGTAAATTTGATTGATAAATATACAATTTCGCAATTTCGCGTTAACAAGACGGTAGTCACACTGCACACTTTGACAATACAATATAGAAACACTTTAATCCAAGATTTCCAGGTGAGATGCGCTGAGTTGAACGGAGCGGTCGACGTCCTTTGGTTGAGATAGACAAAAGTGGCTCTTTCAAAGGTAGTACGATTAATAAACACAGTATTATGTATACACACTGTATCACCGGTAAGAACAACAATGGAGCGATGAAAGTAAGCCTTGAGGAATAAAGCCGCAGGAGCGTCGTTTGAATTTTTGGCAGATCCTGTCGCGGTCCGTTGCTTTCAAAGAAAATTGGACGATGAACGGACGGACGTCTGGACGGAGATAAATATATACGTGTATATATATATTTATTAAATAGAGACCAGGTTACACAGTAAATATTAGACGGATGTTATGGATGACGTTGTATCTCAACTGGCCGCGTGTATTAAAACAGTTGAATGAACGTAGCTTTAATTAAGCCGGCTAAGGATTCTTTGATCGCACAGTGACGAAGAGACGACGGTCGTCGCGACGCCAGGATACGTACACCGTATTACAATAATATCACCTTGCTAGCACGTCTTCTTGCGAGTTCGTTAGGTGCCGGCGGACGCGTTACAGGCATTCTACGAAGCACCGATATAAACCCTCCTCGACAGACTCCGAGACGTGAAAAGTAACGTAGAGTATTCTGTCGCAGCAGGAGGAAGCGGTGCCAGGAGTAACGGCGACGTATCAAACAAAAGTCATGTAACAGTAGGAAATGAAATTCCGAATATTTGTCACAAGGGTGAAGAAAGGTACGCGAGACTCGTCACCGGCGAGCGTAACTTTTGACAGTCGTAGAGAGTCCACGGGAACCTGGTGGAGCTTCCTCGTAGGTGCTCCGCGCCGTGTGGTTCCTGCTCGGCGGAGGGGGACTCACTACTGGTGGCACCGTTTATATTATAGTCAGGTTAGGTTATGGCTCTCCTCCACGGCCGACTAGGTAGGGATGACGGCACCCGGGTAGTAGCACCCGGGAGTTCAGTCAAGGAAGAGGAGATTACGGTAAGCACGATAGTCACTACTCCGTAGCCGAGATACTACTGGCGCTGGATCACCGGCTAGAGTCGCCCTCTTTGCCTTGCGCCTCGGAATCCCTCTATTTCCTCTTTCGACTGTATACACTCTGTATACACTGTCTCGCTTTCTCCCTCTCTCACGCAGTGGATCTCCGGCTGCTGTATAGTGCTCCTCCGCCAAAGTTCCTCCCTACGGTAGAGCGAGAGGCCCCTTTGGCTATACTCTTCCCTCTCTTATACCCTCGGGCAGGTACGATCGCCTCTTCTTACTCCTCCGAGGCTCACGTCGATATGATGCTCTCTTTACGACTTCACTGTATCCTCCTTCTCTTTATTCCTCCTTTTCTCTCTCTTGGCCAGTCGCTGCGCCTAGTATATCCCACCGCCAACAGGAGCGCGATCCGGCGAGAAGTTCTCTCGCGTGGTACACTGGCGCCACACTGCGGCCGATTTTCGCACTTTCACTCCCTGAGGGATAAACACGGACCGATAGATGCCGGTGGCGTTCCGCGAGTTTTCACCAACTATACGTTCGAAGAAGACACCAGTTTTTTGTTGTATCTTCCTTAAAAAACCAATTTTTTTTCTATATCAAAACACTCGATGACCGACAAGGTTCTTGAATTATCGATAACGGGGGTTAAACGCACTCCGGATTTTTGATCGATTAAAAAAGCGAGACCGGCGTGCTACTCTGATTAAAAAAAAAAAGAGAGCGCAGTAGTAACGTGCACGCGCTTCGATACGTAACTTGGCGTGCGGTTTAGCCCGTACGCTTCGGAGTGCAACCCTCGACTGGAGGTTGCAGCCGGCAGCACCCCTACTTATAATAGTGGGTCCCCCGGCTATGGCGGCGCATAAGAGTGAGCCAGTCAGCCAGCCAGGGAGACGTGGGGCAGCTGCAGGCCGGCTGCACGCGCCCACCCCCACCACTCGACAAGCTCACCCTATTCACCCCTCCATTACCCCCACACACACCTCACCCCTCTCTCCCCCCGGAACCCCGAACTGCCCCTCCCCCTCCTCGCAACCCCCACCCTGCGACACGATGGCACGCGCCGCGTGCCTCCTTGTGACGTCATACGGTCCTCCTCTTATTTACTCATACACTTCTTTACCTTCTTGGCAGACCCTCCTAATTGTCTTTTCTCCTTTCCTTTTTCTTTTTTTTCTTCATGTTTTCTTTTTGTTCCACTCCCCACCCCCAACCCTCTCCTACTGCACTAACCCCATCGCTCCCGTGTCTCTCTAATAGACTTTCAAAACCGCTTTAACCTTACTCGATTGTTACTCACCGGCAGTCTTCGTATTCTAACTGGATAACGCATCTTATGCAGATCTACTCGATGTTACCTGTTCATGTAAAAAAAATTAACACTTCCTGCCCGTCTCTGAAGACGCGCATGCGCGCTGATGACTTCCTGCGACGCGAAAGAGTTAACCTCGTGCAGGTTGCCAATGCGCACCGCTGTCTTTCACTGAACAGTTACGTGTATCAAGGATGATGTTGGAGTACGCGTGCGTACGCACATTGGGGCCTGATGTCTCAAAGAGACCCCGGAACCTGTTTGCAAGATACCGGTCCCAAACGCATGCGCAGTAATCCATCGGGAATCGCGCGCCACTTCCGAAACTTATTTATGTCTACCACCTTCCGTCACACTTTTATTTATTTTCTTTTTTTCGTTTTTCTTCATCCTCGGCATACGGTGGCATCGATCAGTCCCCGTTGGACTGCATTGCTGTAGGTGCCTTCGCAGAGGTGCTGCTTGCAAGGTCAGTGGGTGGGACCCATACACTATGGGCCTGTTACGCTTCGCTGCATTTAGAATCGTCGAAAATGCCAGACCGTCGTGACCCCTGCACCCCATGTGCACCCCCTGCAACACCATAACCCCATGGACGATACACGCACCGGGTGACAGATTAATACGGTGCACACACGGCGCCCGCCATTGTACTCGAATAATGCATCGGACCTGTTTCGTACACTCGTAGGTCCCTTTTCTACCTACCTCCACCCTATATAGTATATTATATCACATATAGCTATACATATACTATCAATGCATTCAGTAGTTTCACTAGGACAATCCCATTGTCCAATTCCAACCCTCTGTGCATTTTACAGACAAACACTATAAATCGCTATAACCACGGCGCTATCGTTAAAGCACTGTACCTACGATGCACCGAGACCATACTTTCTTTTCAATGCGTAAAAACGGAAGAGAAACAACAAAAAATATAAAAAAGGGTAAAGAAGAGACAGGTAGGATCGCGTCGACCCCCATAAGAATCAGTGCTCGCCTAATCTGCCGCAATCGAGAAGGCACGTACCCCTCTGTAAACACACGTAGCAATGTACCCAGCCGATAAGACCTCCAAGAGGCAAAAAAGAAGCCATTGTTATTTTCGCCGTATAAAACACCGAGACTCCCATGAGCGTGAAGTTTTTAAGAGGGTGTACAAGTATATGGCATAGGGCCCATAGGTGTATGGTATACTTCCGGTCATGAGGTGGTTCAACAGGTCAGACCGACGGGGGAGCCAGATGGAACCACTTCCGGCCCTCGGAGCCCATCGCTTCCCCTCCCTTTATGGCTTGCTATTACGTATTTACTTCCCTTCTACGATCACGTCAGCACTCTGCGCAACAACATTGCCTCCCTATACGCATATGCTGCTCCACAATATATCCAATTAAAGCAATGTACCTGCTTCCTACCTCAATGCACATTCCTACGCATTGCCATCTTCTCAATGCACTGTACCTATACGTATCCTATTATTGGTACCAACATGAACTCTACTTAGAGTATGGTTCTTACCCTAGGCAACCACTGTGACTTGGCTTTGTAATACATTGCTTACTTATCTCAGTAGCCGTACGAGTCTCTCTACCTCTACATGGCCTACGTATGTGCACGCATTTATACTACGTGGCTTAATGATACGGTGTAGGTACGCGTACACCTACTTTACGAGGTCGGCCAACACGTGAATCCGTCACGCGACTCGCTACGACTTGGTTCATTCATACGTACGGCCCTCTACGCACTTACTGTCTCTTGCTTATGCTTGCTTATGCTTGCTTATATTTTTCTTTTTCTTTCTCTTGCTCACTCGCTCTCCGGAGTCGCGCTACTCGCGATCAACAAGGATAAGACTACGCGCGTGAAACTCCTTGCTTTACGTTGGACTGTACAGGCACTGTATGGGGGACATATGGGTCTGACTGAAAGTTTTGACGTATGGGGGGAGGGGGGTTCAAATATTTGATAGGTCAATTTATTAATGGTGTTTTGTACGATTTTTCTGGAGGCAGGTAGTAAGTTAGATTTCGCATCAGTGGTATGGGTATGCAGGGGTGTTATGGGGTTTCTGTTAGGGGACTTCCTTGTGTTTCTTATAGTCAGCAAATCGGACTGTGTTTACCGTTCACAAGAGTTCCTGGAGAAACAAATGGACCCCCTTCGTCTTCTGTCCCATACCTGACTGTTACTGTTGTGCGTGAGTAATAGTAGTCGTTGGCGATGGGGTGGCTATGGTGTTTCGAGGATGGTGTGTTGGTATTAATAAAGATATAACCTGGAGCCAAACGGGAAGCCAAAGCTGGGAAAGTAAACAGTGGGTTTGCTTGGGATCCTTTCTACTACGTGTATAGGTGCTGTGTGTACTGTGTGTATGGTGGTTTTTTTTAATATATTTTTATTTTTCTTCCCATTCGCGACGACGAAACCATCCGGGATAGGCTGGAAGCGTGAGGATAACGTCTTGGTTTTGGGAATTTCGAGCAACTGCGTAAACAAGGGAAAAAAAACGGTTCGATGAGATTTCATTAATTTCTAGAGAAAGTTTATGGAGAAGTTGGTTTAATCGAATTGAATGAAATTGGCGGGAAAAATAAAAGTTACGAACGTGCCTGATGATAAAATCTGCCCTGTTGGTGTAAAGAGGAAAAAGATGGAGGAAAGTTATGGGCTGAGAAGTTGGGGCCAATTGCGGGGTGCGGGGGGGAACGTAGCGTGATTCGCATTAAGCACGTGCCCCCATAATCCGCCCCATGACTTACTGCCCGTTATAAATTGAGCGGGATTGGCCGATCGTGCCGCGGAATATAAATCCGAGTTTAACGCGTTTAAACGATATAATCGGCTTGAGTCGTGAAGGTAGGTGGAGGGAGAGGCCGAGGGGGATACAGTTTCAGGGTGATTCACGTAAGTGTCGAGAAAGGGGGTCCTATGGGGATTTCACGGGCCCCCAAGTAATGTTTAAGGTCATTAGCGCCGGATTGCCGGGAGCGGTCAGTTGCATCTTATCGGTGGATGATTGGATGAGCGTAAATGTGGAATGAGTCCTTCGTATAACGATTCGAAATGGGGCCTTACAGCTTGGAGTGGTACGATCGGCTCCAGAGAGCTGTGTATTGAGGCCCATAGGGCCCCGCTTCCACCTGGTGGGGATGAGCACGCGTGCCACGCGTCCGAACTCTGACGAACTTTGCCGAACCCAACCGAGAGCTCGATATAACGATAATAATCTTTCGTGACCGGGCCCGCTGGGGCCCATACACCCGACGATACGTATCGGGTGTTGCAGCTGCTGTTTCTGTCGAACTGAACGCTCTTTTCTTTCCTCCTTCTTTTCTTCTCCTTTTTTTCTCTCATCTTTTTCTTAGTTTTCTTTATTTCCTCCCTTTTTCATCTCCATGGAAGACGTCATGCAACTGCGCAGCCTTCTGTCTCTGATCCACTTTGGGCCTTACGTACCTTGTACTTGGATTGCCCTCAACCCCCTCGCCAACTACCTAAAATATCTTGAATCATCGACTTGATTGATCTATCAAGAGCACTCTTGATCTACCCCATACAGTAGATACGTCTCCATTGACTTGATATCCCACTGGCCCAATATCAGACCCAATAACAAAAACTCCCTTTGAATTCACACGGACCCCTTTTACCTCTAGTATTTCACCCCGTATCTACCTATTTTCATATCTGCCAGATTACCCTACTGCCAAGGCAGTCGGTAAACGAGAATCCTGACATCTGTTCCTTGAGTTTTCATTTTTTTTTGGAGAAAAAAACCGTAAGCTGAAGAATATGGATAGTAGGCAGTATTAGGCAGTACAGAGGTAGCCGGTATAGGGATGACGGTATCCACCCTGCACCCTGCTCTACCTAGTAGTAGTAATAGCTCGCGTCCAATAGAGCTTAGCCGCATAAGAAGAGGGATGAAGACTGGACGGTAAGCTGAAGAGGGTGCAGAAGTGCTGAAGAAGACGGGCAGCTTGACTTCAGAGGATTTTTCTTAGGGTCGCACAGCCGGCCTCACCGAAAATCATTGGAAATTAATAGCTTTCACGTCGTAGAACGATTCTCGGGCCTTACAGGGACTGGTAGGAGGCACAGGAGGGCCCATTCTACCGGCTCCGCCACAAACCCATAAAAAGGTAGAATCTCGTTAAGCCCTTTTACTCTGCCACCGTCTTTAAACCTCGCTCACGTCATCGAGGCGTTTCCACGGACTATCAAGAGAGAAATTATTATTTTGAAAATAACAAAAAAAACTCAAAAAGATACACGCCGATCGTTACACCTATCCGCCAGTTTCCATTTAGCCAAACGATCTTACCGAACACGCCTAACAAATTTTCTACCCATTCTCCACTGACTTTTCTTCTTTTTTTTCTTTCTTTCTTCAAAACTCCTACACTTTATCCCAGTCCTCAGTTTTTATAAACGAAACACGTACGTCACGAAGTACCTACAGTAAACGTCTCCTTTAAAATCACATGAGTCAAAAAAAATGGTAGCTGGTCACACTATGATCACGTAGCGGCGACAGTTAAAGACAGTAAAATTCCTCGTCTTTTTCCATTATTTCGGAAAGTCGTAATATTCACCATTCACCGTCGTTCCTTGGCTTCTCGTCTTCCCATTGTATTCCCCCTCTCTCCGTTCCGTCTACGTGGACTCCGACGGAGATGCTCTTTGTGCAAGTCGCGTTC
This sequence comes from Pachycephus smyrnensis, assembly GCA_030142225.1. Classification (NCBI taxonomy): domain Eukaryota; kingdom Metazoa; phylum Arthropoda; class Insecta; order Hymenoptera; family Cephidae; genus Pachycephus; species Pachycephus smyrnensis. The sequence goes on from JARQST010000724.1 coordinate 108,110, forward strand.
CTTCATTCGTCGTCTGGTTCGTCCGCGCGTTCCTTTGGTTTAGGCTCTGTTCCCATTGTCGCAATGGATTCGCGTCACGTCCGCGGTACTGTGGACTCTCGCAACGTGTGGGAAACCCTGAACAATGCCGTGGCTATGACGAACCTCGTATTGTTATGGTAAAAGCGCACAAACCGGCAGTGTCCACTGTCCGCCGTTCACACCGGACAATCCAATCCACTCTCGGGCATCACGAGAGCGTCGACATTGCCGATTAACCTGGCGCCTTCCAAACTCCTCAGGTAAATGGCCGAGGAGTGATGATACACGATGCTTTCTGTGGAGTATATTATTTATTTAAAAAAATTAAATACCTGAATATATCGATGAATATATTATAATTAAATAGTATTTTTTTTATATATGTACATACCTACGTGTACAAGGACTCTCACGATGATCCTGGAATAGTCTCGGGGCCGTCCGGGATGCAGGTGTCGCACATATTCTCAAGGTTGTCTACCGATATTTATTTCGTTCGCATGATAGGGCCCCAATCATCTCTCACGGACCCAACTTCGTTTTCTCTCGTTTGCCAAGAGGATGGATGCACCGCGGCAGCTGCTCCCGCTTGCTTTTGCCGCAGCGAGCATCCGCGGCCTCCTTCCTTCGTTTTACCGAGAAAATGTGGTCAAGATAAAGAGAGGAAGGAAGTAAACAAGAAAGGAATTAAATGATAGGTCAAAACGTGCCGCGGCTCATAGTAATACTTATAGTTATGCAAAAGTAGAGTAGGCGCGAGTGAGAGAGAAGAGGAAGAAAGACAGAGAGAAAAAGATAAAAAGGAAAAAAAATGAAGAAAAGGGAAGATGAAGAAGCTCGAAGAATGAAACAAGGAAATAAGGAAGGAAACGGGAAGGGAGAGGGGGGGCTCCTTTATTTTCGGAGGCTGCGCCTCTGCGAAACGCCAGCAACACGTGTTCCTCTGCCTTAGGGGAGTGGAAGGAGAGACGAGAGAGAAGGAGAATATACGAGAGAGATCGGACAAGGACGGAGTATAGAAGGAGGAGAAAAAACAAGGTGGTTGAGATGCACTCCGGAAGCCAAGGTGGTTGCAGCCTCCCTGCACGGGCCACTTCCGTCTAGCATGGCCATTTACTAACATCCCATACGGTCCGTTCTCACGCTTTTGCCTCGCACACAATAAGACGAGAGAAACATTAATTATTATCCACGGGAGCTACGGCTGGCATCTTATTTATATAAATAAATAATATACAATCTCTTAATGATTCTCTTGGTCCGTTTAAAAGTTCGGATAATACTATTATTCGCGTTAATTGCTCTTGGATGATAATCGTTTGAATAAACAAAGACAATTTCCCTAATAGTATTCGTATATTATTACGTACTTGCGATAATGAGCATTTAATTAATTAATTATCATTTTTATCATCTAGTCGATATACTATACTGTTTCCATATGCTGTATTGAGTATAATTCCTATTCCACGCTATACCGTCTTATCGCGATATGAGGAAAGACTGTAGATGGCTTCTATGCTAATTCTGAGAAAATATCTGACCACAACAGACTATCTATAGCTAACGAAATACGCAACTATAGGTATTCACTATTCATTCGGCTGAGTAATGTGCGTCAGTGCTAACTCAACCAACAAGAGGTTATTCAATGACTGTCACTTAGTTACAGTTAGTGTATCACGTGGATTTCTCTTTCGACATTAAAACGGTACGTCTCAGTCAAATCGATTTACTTATTTCGTTTCTTATCAGATATTTAGCCACACTGTCGCTGAGAATAATGACAGATTTCAGTCGGAATTGCTGACAGTGCCAACTCACTGGTGAATTTAATGGAGTGTGGCAGTGAAACGTTTTGGCAATTACGAGCTAGCCTAATTAGTTTCCGCCATTACTATTGAAACTATACAAGGAATAACTGCTCGACGTTTCTATTTTATATTGCTACTTGGTATATTAGGCGTAATATAGGGGACTGCTTGAAGTTCGATGATTCTTTATCTGTATTTAATATTCTTAATGAACTTAAAGGAGTCTATTTATCTAGTTCTGTGTATTGCCATGAACTGTTATTGTTTCTTAACTCCGCCATTTATACCGTTCACTTTCAGGTTCAAATTGATCCACGTCATCGAGTCGTTAGTGCAAATTTACGAGTCCATTTGCTTGGTGGAGTTCTGTACTGGCTGTTGTGATGAGTAGTGCCCTGCCTGTTCTTGTGGCTGCTCGTTGATGCTCGTTTTTGACTGTGTGAAAAAAGTGCGGGATTATTTGAATTCAAAATTTGTCGACGGTTAAAATAGGGGAGGAAGGTTTTACTTGATAATGAAGACAAGCTTCGCTGTACTCTGTTGGTTTCTTCTTTTGGGAAGGAGCGTAAGGGCGCATAGGATTGTTAGTACGGCACTGGGTGAAGTTCGTGGTGTCGTCCTTAGAGCAGAGAACGCGAGGAACTTCACCGGCTTCCTGGGGATTCCCTACGCGAAGCAGCCATTGGATAGTCTCAGATTCGCTGTAAGTTTTTGCCAGGAAGTATTAACGAATCTTTTGTTTATGATTCTTTATTCTTTTTTTCATTTGTTTTTTAAATAACGTTATTTTTTATGTTTATCATTCGCAGCCTCCGGAGTCACCCGAACCCTGGACCGGCATATTCAATGCTACGGTTGATCCACCGAAATGCATTCAGGCGAATGACTTTTTTGGAAATGGCTCAGTCACTGGGTCCGAAGACTGTCTTTATTTAAATATATACGTGCCCAAAGTAATTATATATGTTTGATTTTTAATCAATTGAAAAATTTGAAGCGCGAAGAATAAATTGCTGATAGATTTTTTATGGAAATTTTAGCTTCCGCATGAAGATGACAGTTATCCTTATCCAGTTATGATTTGGATCCATGGTGGATCATGGCTAAGATGGAGCGGTACCATGGCTGACTTTCCACCAGGACGATTAATGAGAAAGGATCTGATTCTTGTCACAATTAATTATAGACTCGGCTGGTTTGGTAAATAATTTTCCAAAAATTTTGAATGAAAATCTTTCTTTATATCTGAGAGAATCCTTCTCCAGGATTCCTAAGTACCGAGGACGAGGTCGTGCCAGGAAACAATGGTTTAAAGGATCAAGTAGCCGCCATTAAATGGGTCAAGGAACACATATCGTCCTTTGGAGGTGATCCTGACAGGATCACCCTGGCAGGCCAGGATACAGGCGCTATTAGTGCTCATCTTCATTCCTTATCACCCAGAACTAAACGTACAAAAATTCTCTTTGAAAGCTATAATCAATAATGCCTATCACTGACTTTTTGAAAATCCTTCAGAATTGATTTTTGGAGTTATCGCTCAAAGTGGCACGGCCCTGGATCCAAGGACTATTCATTATCCTGGTGAGGCCCTAAATAAAGCCAAGCTCCTTGCTAAATCATTATCATGTCCCAGTGATGATAACAGGAGCATGGTCGACTGCCTGAGAAAGGCCGAGGCTGGCAAGATCGCAAAATCGATCAGTTTACTTAGGGTGAGCCCAAGATCACTTGCGTTAATTGAGGATCATCGATAAATTCATTAATTGATTATAGATCTGGAAGAACCTGCCAGATATTCCACTCAGGGCCGTCATTGAGTATCCGCATAGTGATGCTTTTCTTCTTGAACATCCTGAAAATACAATTCGCAATGGGAGACAAGCCAAGGTGCCATTATTAATTGGTACTGTGGCTAACGAAGGAACTTTGTATACTCTAGGTAAATTAATTAAATTTCTAAAATAAAATTGCAAAATATTTACCTATATATCTGTTACAGCCTGGTCATCATTTTTGAGAGAACTGAACAATGACTACAGTGCAGCCTTTCCTGTCATTTTTTCCTACGAGGAATACCACCTTAATAATACGGAAAAAAATGTCACGGATTTAATAAAAAATTATTATTTCGATTCTAACGAGATTGGTAGCACTACTGCCTCGAGATTAGAAAAGGTTCTTATCAACGGACCAGAATAACTATTAATGTATTATTACTATATATTTATGTAATTCCAAAACATTTTTTCAGGCTCTAGATAGCAGATTTTTCAAAAATCCTCTTAATCTCTTGATCGATTTGCAACGTGCCAACAATACCATTTATCTCTACAAATTGAATTACAGGTACGTCAATAAATTTCCTATGTTTATTATTATAAAATAAAATTTTGAAAAATTCCAGAGGAAGCAACTCCTTTGCCAATCTCTTTGATACGTCCCTGAAGCATTCCGGCAAAGTGTGCCACTACGATGATCTACGCTACTTGTTCAATCTCTCGCATATCCTTGGAAAAGTGGAAAATCACGAATCGAAAGGAGAAACCTTAATGATCGAGAGTATAACGGAGCTTTGGTACAATTTCATGGCGATCAGGTAAATTCTTAAGTTTTCAAATAAAAAACCATCCAAATGGTACAGTGACGTGTATTAACATATGTATAAAACATATATCGTCCCAGAAAACCAACACCAGAGACTACGGAATTACTGCCGGTTAAGTGGGAACACATTGGACAGGATCAAAAGGATCCCATCCAGGTGCTGATGATAAACGGTCCTCAAAATTTCACTATGGATTGGATTAGTCAGAATGATCTAACCAAGGAATCCTTTTGGAACGATCTAGCCCTTCCACAGAGTACGGCTTACAATAAATCATCTGGTGGTAGCATGTCTTTTAAGAAACGCTTGAGTAATTTTTTCCAAAATATCAAAAACACCTTTAAGAAGATGTTCGGCTAAAAGATATTACTCTTGGATGGGGATTAAGGGTAAGTACACAACGAGGGAAGAAAACAAGTTACTGATAAAATACAAAAATATATACACCCATTATATAATAAAGAAAATAAAATGTATTCCCATGTAAATATTGAAAATAATATTTTATTCTAATAAATAACAACAGTCCACTCGCACGGGGAGACCCTGAAAGGATAATAATCCTTGAGGACTAGCAGGTAGTGGTCCCCGCCCACAGTATCCGCAAGGCATTATTATTAATAACAAGAATAATAATAAAGAAAAAGAAAAGTTCCTGCTAGCAGATGCAACCTTCCTCCCAAAAACGGAAGGAAGCATCTTTTTATTTTTCGCTAGTTCTGCCCACCCCTTTTTTCTTTTTTCCCCTTTTATCCTCTTCCCTCCCGCCTCGCTCTCTCCCGTCCTCCTTCGCGCAAGGAAAAAGAAGCGGGAGGAGCTTCCTGCCGCAAAATGGAACACAAGGATCGTCCCGATGGGTAAAGGAGGACAATAGATTGCAGAGGGTAATCGCGCAGGACTAGTTCCTCGCATTTTAATACCAGTATTCGAGAGCAGGAACTCGAACAATCGCTCGAAGGAGAATCCATTCAAGGTGGGCAGGATGTCGTCTACGCAGTGTCCCACGTATATGGACCAACGTCCTCGAGAGGATTCGCGTACACCTTCCCTTAGGAATGTCCGAGTTTATCCAAGATAAGAGTAAATGAATCTTCGACCTTGAAGAAAAATAAAAAAGGCCAAAGACACTGAACCGTGTCGAGATACTAGACCGGCCGGTATCCTGGATCCTGATACAGTTTCCAGTGATTTCTCCTGGTCCATTGCTATTCTTAGGAATTCTTAGGAATCAAGATGCAAAGAGAGAAGGGCACGATGAAAAGAAGAGGCGAAGAAGGAAAAAAGAAAGCACCACGACAGAAATCTAGCTTCTACTAACAGCCGTCTTTTTCATCTTCAGCTGCCAGACCTTCCCACGCTATACAGAACCACAGCTACCCAGCCGTACCTGTCCCTATATCTATAACCTATACCTACCTACCTACCTAACCTAACCTATACATCAACGTGGTACAGAACTCATGCATATACGTAACAATCTGTACGTCTATACAGTGATAGAAACACACTGTAAAAAAATCCTCTTCCTCTTATCCATCAGCTTCCACTTCTTCCTTCCCATCTTCCTCAACTTCCTCTTCCTCCTCCACCTCCTCCTCCTCCTCCACCTCCTCCTCCTCCTCCACCTCCTCCTCCTCCTCCATCTTCCTCGCCCGGTAGGGCCCCGCAAACTTCATCGCTCAGTCGAAAGGGCTGCACCAGCTGCCGCCAAGAAACATCCGCGAACTCGACGCTCTCCCACGCCCTGAACTCCCTCCGCGAGCATTGGCCCTTTTCACTCCCGTGGGATAGTAAATGCAAGGTGTAGAGAACTCCTGCCGCCATTCTTGAGCCCGTAACCCTTTACCTCCATGTGCCACCTTTATTTCCTCTTCTTATTAACCTTCGTGTACCTGGTGGAAGAGAGCAGAGTATTAGGTGCAATTTTTTTTCTTTTTCCTTGCACCAATTTGTTTTCTTTTTTTTTCAACTCCTTGTCATCCCCCTTTCGTTCTCCAGCGATTACAGTACTGGCACTGCGCGATAGCTGCTGCAATTTTCATAGAACGTTAATCGGGTCGCGTCAACGACTCTGGATAGTTTTCAATCGTAATTAACCGATCGGTGCAAAATCCAAAGCCCGATGTATTAATTAGCGCCGCGCTGTCGTGGAAAGTCGGATTCTCGGCTACAATAGAAAGCATCGCATAGCTCATGCTTACCGAATTAAATCGATTTCACGCATCTCGCAACAATGCATTCCGCCTCGGCATCTAATTAGGCGTGCCTTCGCGGTTTTCATCGCGGCGCGACGCGTCGCGACGCTCCTCTCTCCCGCTAGGCACTCCGCGATTCTGCTTTCAAAAAGTGGACGATACCCGCATTCCCGTTGACTTAAAATTTCCGTTATAATTTTCAAAATTCGACAAGACAAACTGATAATTTTTTTTTCCTCTTAATTTGCCTATCAAATTTTCAATGAAAATTCGACAATTTTTATTCAACCGATTGTTCTGGTAATCACGTAATTAATTATGCAAAGTCGTAACTGTCGTAATTTATACTGGCTTTTACTTATCTGTGAGTATCAATACGTAATTGTCCAAGTCCCTCCCCATTCCCACCCCACCAGTCAGGTATCATTATTCTCTATTGACTGAATGAATTTCTTTTACTGGTTACCGGCTGGGAGCCCAGCACCAGGTTCACCATCAAGTAAAAGGTGTTCAGGGGGTTCAGGTGTCGTCCATACGTAGCTGGTAAAGTTCCCAAAGGTAGAATCTGCATATTTCATATTCTATACGGCATAACCACAATGGGCCATACCTGTGCCCCAGGTATACAGAGAGGCCCATGCAAAAGGGAACACGTACAGTCAGTGAAAGCTTCGAGAAATTTCCAGATGTTATACGAATGCGAAATCCAATTCAGGTAATAATAATTAAAACCATAAATAATATATGCATACGACTGTATAAAACTCAGCATAAATACCGTGCCATATATCACACCGGTAATACAAGAGTCTAAAAATATAAGAATCCTAAGTATAAGCATTGAAAAAATTTCTACAACGGACCTGAGCAAATATGGCGGCCATTCGTCGGTTTTGAAAATTAAAAATATACGTATGCCTAGGGGACAGGGTGAGGTAACCGAAGTGTATCCCCCTGGCGTAAGAATACGATTTGGCAGAAGGTGCCCGAGGAATCGAGAGGAGGGTCCCCGTTGCAGATGGTGAAAATCTCAGGAATAAAAGGAAAGGACGAGTCCCTAGGGATATTAAGGATGGAAGAGAGGTTATAACACGATGATAGGTAGATGGTACGAGTAAGGGGTGGGAAGAGGGTAGGTAAGTCAGTGGATTAAGGTGAAGGGAGAGAGAAGCAAAAGGTGGAAGAAGATGGCAACCACTAAGGTTTTTACCTACTGCCAACAGAGAGACAGACAGGGTCGTATAAAGAAGCTGACTAGCACGCATTGGGTAGCACCTGGTGGCTGACCGATGCAACAGATGCCAAGATGGTGGTTTCTTGCACATGCATAGTTAAGCCCGATTCCCAAATATTCCGGCGCTGGATTTTTCGAGTCCGAATCGATCTTCGCGACTTGGAAATTCTTAATCTGAGAACCATTGAGAATACCAGCAGCGCCATCTGACCCAGATCGCAAGTGTTAGGTACTAGGTTGAAATTCTAACTCGAAGATTTTCTGTTTGCCAGATGCGTCTTCGAACAGAAAATACTGAACTTCATGTTCCGGCTTCTTCCTGTTTGGTAATACCAGAAGTGTAAAGGGGTAATATTTATTGCTGTCGAATTATTAATAACTCACCAAGGATTTCTTGTGATTTTTCTTCACCCCTATTTCTTTTTTTTCTTTCTTCGTCTCTCGTGGGGGAAGTTCGTGGTACGTGTGTACCTTATGGCTGATATTCGTGTCTGCGATGTTCACGTGCTGCTGTAAATTTCGCTTTGGTGTATATAAGTGCATTTTTGTGTATCTGCGGGTGTATATGTGTAAGAGGCCGTACACTCGCCGGCCAACTGCGTACAATCTGTCGCCCTCGTCATCTGCCCCTTGAAAAATCTCGGGAGCTTCGCCGATTCTTACCGTAGAACACCTGTGCGCCTTGTGCTTCTTATTTTTCAGGGATTTTTTTCGTCGATTTTTCATCTTTTTTTAACCAAAAATTTCTCCCCTCTCTCTGTCCCCTTACGATTGTGATACAACACGACTTTTAATAGATTCTTATTAACGTTTGGGACGTGGTTGCTTAATTCCTTCGACTCGTCACGTGACGTAATAACCGATGGCTGCAGGAGCGATAAAAAAATAAGAAGATAAAGTAAAGACAAGAAAAGAAAAAAAAAATAAAGTCCCGTCCTCCAGTAAAATCTCGACCGTCCAATGGAATCCGGCAGTCGCATGCACCTTTGCGTGCATTGACGCACATGCATAACGCAGCGGCTGCAGGTGCAGCGTCGATAAAAAAAAGAGAGAGAGAAGTACTTATATATAAGTACAGCAAGGATTTACTTTCTGTTATCCCCGACTGCCGATAGAGGCACTGCGGTTTCTTTCAGTGACACAGTGGATGGGAAAAGAGGGGATGAGAGAGAGAGATAACAGCAGCCAAGATAAGAAGATAAAGGACCCACTCATCTGCACTGAGTTTACACGAAGGAGTAATGACGCGAAGTCAGTAGGTAGCCAAGTTGGTAGTCGGGCCGACTCGTTTACACGAGGCCATCGCTAAGGGCTGATACTAAAGAGGGAACAGCTGCAAGACACCCCGTGAAAAAAGAGAGAGAAAGAGAAGAGAAATAAAAAACAAGAGAAAGAAAGCCTTAAGATCCTTTCAATCCTTGGGCTCTCATCCCAAAGCTTCTCTCTCTCACTCTCTTTCTGGCGTAACCTGGTTTTCATACCATTTTGAGGTTATAAGTCCCAGGATGCAACGAGACGCGAGGCTCCATTATTATTTGGCTCTCGCTGGGGTCCTAGGACCCAGAAAAATACGCAACGGTCGTCCTGGAAGGACGTCACGTTCAGGACGCGGTGTGCCGGATCCTCGTTTCCTTTCCAAAAGAAATCAGGACAGGATTTTGGGGGTTAGGTAGTCATATGCCCATCTGCGCATGCGTGCCTGCTACCGATCGCTCCTATTGCGTATTCAGCATAAGGAATCGACCTGGATTTGCCTATCCCTTGGAATAACAGGCAAGATCCTATTTAAAAAGTGGGTGAGAACCGGATAACGGATATGTATACCTATATCCATTGGCCGGAAGTCGTCATCATTATTCCATTGAACTCAATAAGAGTCCTTTGAATATCCATTCAGACGTATATAGACATCCCCAAGAAAAGGATCTCTTACAATAATTCTGCGAAAGATAAAAAACATTTTTTTTTACTGACGAATTCAAAAATTCTGTTTACATTAAGATAAAAAAATGCTTGACGATTTAAAGTAACGAGTCACGCGAGCATATGGATGGATCTATATCGATTACGAGGATACGAATTAGGTTGGGTTAGGTTAGGTGTGAAAGCACCCTTACGCAATCGTTACCTGTCATCCACGTTAATGGCGGTTATCGCTAATCACGGATACGTCCATAGCACAACTATTTTATTAGGGCCATTAATCTCTTTTAGGCTTCCTCCCTCCACTATCCTCACCCTCCACCCTCATCCAAATTTTTATAGCCCACCCGTTATACGTCTCACTGTCTATGGTGATACCTATATATATATACCATCTACGTATATCTACGTAACACCTATCTATACCAGAGCCACGCGAGGGTAACCGAAGTTTCGAATCTTCCTGGAGATTAGGGTGACGCCTATCTCGCCTCGGGGAGGGTGCAGATGCACGGTGACTTGATAAAAATCGTTTCAAGTAAGGAACGATCAGGGAATACGAGGATGGGGCAAAAGTTATACCTACCCCTATATTGTATAAGGGATAGCGGAGATCAGCGTGAAATAAGTCAACGAGCAAATGGAGTGACGGTTGACGGATTTATTTTCGACCCTGGCCTTCCCCACCCAACCCCTATGTCTGACCTAAGTATATGTTACACGCTATACTTTACTACCCCTTGCAGAAAACGGGACCCCAGCGTAGAGGTGTCGTATTCGACCCCCTCCCCTCACCCCCCAGTAACAGAAGTCTCCCTCGATCCGGGTAAGTCAAGCCAAAGCGATCCGCGAAATTTGGCTCCGCCACGTGGGGTAAGAGGGAAAGCGAGTGGAAGGAATTGTTAGGGGGTTTATAGGGGGGGGTTGTGGTGGTTGAGTCAGAGGAGGGTCGAAGTTCGTGATTTCGTATGGCGTCCCGTATACCTATGGTACGTACGTGTCTACGGTGTCGGTAATCCGTGGAGTTGTAGGAATGAAAAAAAAAAATAAAATAAAGGAAATGCAAAAAAATGGCTTGAGGGTCTTGAGATTTTTTTTTCATCCCTCTCCTTTCGCGCTTCCCTCCGAGCACCCTGGCTTTTCCCCGGGGGAGGATTTCCGTGAGCAGCTGCGTCGCTACGTTTCTTCTTCCTACGGGGAGGAAATCGAAAAAAGCTCCTTCCTAGTGGAACCATAAATCGCGCCTCTGCTAGAAGGTATAGAAGCTAGGTATAACCAATGGGGACTTAGAGATGCAGATAGGAGGCGGGGGTAGGCTGCGAGGGGCCTTATGGGTGGAAAAAAATAAAAAGCAAAGGTGCAGGGAAGCTGTGAGAAAAAAGGGGCAGATAAAAAAAAATGAAAAATCGACTGATCGAAAGTGCCTGACTTGGTTGGGCATCTTATGGGCCTCTTAGTCTTCCGGTCAGTTTTCCATCCAGGCCCATTTTCATGTCCGACAACTATGATGCCCATAATAGTGACACCTGCCGTCTCGTTATCGGCGTCGTTAATTCTCGTTGCTGCTATGCTCGGCTAGGTCCACCAGCTTTCAGGATGCTCTCTTATTCACTTTGGGCCCGACCTGACCCATTTTTATCTTTATCTAATGAAAAACGATTTTTTCCATCGAAAGGTGGGGGTCTCGTTCTCCTCTGGGATCCTCACCTTGGATTCGCCACCTGGTGGCCATTTCCGACGGCGACAACAGGTATGGTACCGTGCATTTCTTTTCCTACCCCTTTCCCACCCCCCTTTTACCTCTTTCCTCCTTTTTTTTCCTGTCCAGAAGGACGAAAGGGAATCGCACAAAAGCGGTGTTTGGACTGCCGGTGCCAGATGCGTCGACTTCCTCGCTTTCACCGCAGCCCGGATTAGCGAGCGAGGAACCCTTATTTTTCTTTTCTTCTTTTTCTTCTTCACGTTTTTTCTTTTTCTTCTCCATGGGACTCACAACCCTTTGCCGTCGGGACTCAGTCACCCTTCCTAGGGCCCCGCTTCCACGTACTTTCACTGCTACACCCCTTTCACAACCCTCGCGCATCGATTGATGAACGAATTCCGGTGTCCCGTGCCAAAAATAAAAACGTCCTTTTTAACGAACCCATTAATTAAATTTCGTCCCGTCTCTGTAATGGCGTCCTGGTTGTCGCACTCTATTACTATCATCTTCTACGGAGAGCAGAGAGAAAAAAAAACAGGAGAACGTAAAAAAAAACCGGTGTCTCCGTTCCATCCGGAACATAGGATCATTTTGAAAAATCTTTCATTTGACAACAACTGACGCCAGTCATAATTTTAGAGTCATTTTTATATTCTCCCCTAGATGCTTTCGGCTTAATTAGAGCGTTACGCAATCTCATTATTCGGTACCTCGTAGAATCTTGAAAGGAAAACTTCTAGGTATTGGCGAGAGTCCCCAGGATCTGGAAGCGCGTGCCCAGGAGTAAGAAGGCCAATAACAAAGAAGGGATCAAGGTATAATAACGGCGTAGGGATGACGCCGGCGGTGGAGGATGAGGAACAGCCAGTGAAAAGCGTAATTCAAGCGAGTCACTTTGATGCGAAATCGCTCTAGAAGAAGAGGAAAGTATAATGGGGTCTCCAAGCAGAGAACTCGGTACCTGGGAAGGGGGAGCAAGAAGCTAAAGCGTCGAAGGTGGTGGACGATGGAAGCCCCGACCTGGGGAGGTGGGCTTGAATAAAGCCAAGGAGGAATAAAGAATACGGAAAAGATACTGGGAAATAAGAAACTGCCTGCAGTCGGTGGTTCTGTTGTCCCGGGAAGCAGTGGCAGATGTTCGACCCGGTTGGCACGTGCCCGCTGCCACTTGGCTGCGTGGGCCATCTGCCCCTCCCCAGTGCAGCGAGCAGTGATACGGAATTGCTATCGACAAAACCGGCTTCTTTTCCTTGCGGTGGCTACCACGTTAAATAATCTGGAAGGTGGTACCCTAACCCTGTTCCAAACTCCCCGCACAATCAGCCTACTCGTGCGATTCATTGAGACTCGTCTGTCGTGGACATGAAAAAATTCAATTGTCCAGTTAAAGAAATTGGTCCGATTTTTTGTTTTTGAATATCTGTCAATATTTTTTATAGAGTGTCCAGTCGGATACCCTGGGTCCAGGAAGACGAGGAGATGTTAAGCGCCGCGTTAGCGAGGCAATCCGCGTTAAAAGTGGCAACTGTTCTCCAGTGGTGGCAGCCGGTCGCTTAATTAGAGGTATCGCCTAAACGGCGGCTGCGGCAGCATCTTTTACGAATAAAAATGTCGACGGAGCAACAGATGGCTCGGTCCGCGGATGCTGTCTTTGTGACTGGGAGGCACGTGCCTTCTGTCCTGCGGATCGCTTTTCTAGGCCTCCTATCGGCATCCTGAAGCGTCTTCTGCGCGACAGATTGTTCCCGGCGAGCGGGACCGCTCGACCGGAAAATCCTAACATCTTTCCATCTGCCTCCTTGTTCACTTTCTTGCCAAAGAAGCAACCTAACCTCACTCAGTTAGTGGAGCATCCATTTCCATCCATACTACAAATCACATCCCCTCTCTAGCAAGATGCATAACTTACAATAAAACATTAAAAATCCCATCTATTTCATTGTCACCGGAAACCAGTCTTTCGACCAAACAAACGTTTTCTAATGGTTTAGTATTCCAACCTTAAAATCTGCAATCGATCCAAGACTCTGTAACCAATCCCGGATGGTAGGTCGTCCTATCCAGTGATATCCATATAAAAGGAGGGTTCCTGAGGCATACAGGTTTCCCCAAGTGATCCTTTGTCCCTTCCTACCTTCCTCCCTTCTCCAGAAACACTAGAATATCCTACCAACATACATGTACCTTAGTAAGCCCTAGGTGACAGTGCGACCTATCTATATATACATACATACAAGGAACCACTGCCCTATACTTACACTTCACTTTGGTGCCAGTTTTCAGTCTCCCTACCAAGCAGGCATAGTAGCTTGGTATGCAATACTACATAGTCGGTGGTAGCACGTGCTCAAATCACGAGCAGCTGCCTGTTTGCAGGACACATCGAGGAAGGATACTCCGCCCCGGGTGGGTAACTTCCTTCCTAGTGGCGTCCTGTTACATCCTGACAGAGGAAACTGCGTCCTTCAGGAAAGAGGACAGGGCGTCCATTGTTAATGAAAAGTACAGCAATCATCTAGAGTCCCAGAATATCCATGAGTACAATGAAGGGTAAGGGTACAGGAAGAAAAAGGACCTACTCCTTAATTCTGATTCTCAATAAGTTAGGTTAGGTTATAGCTCAAACCACTTGCCCGTCAAAATTCTCATCTCCGTCGCCTATCCTCCAGGTTATGGAAACCTGCATCTCTTTTCTATCCACAGTTCCACGCGCATCTGCCACCTTTAAAAGAATTCAAGGCACGTGCCGGTGGAAAAGCATTCTGGTGCACGCACCTTTTGCTGATCTAGTATTCCGGGTCACTATGGTGGTACTATTGTTCCCTTACTTATTCCTCGATATTTCTACCTACTACTCGCCGGATATGCTAACCCACACGGCCAGGTGCTGCCTCCTCTTCTTATCCGTTACTCCCTGTTTGTCCAAGGTACCATTCTCGTGTAAACATCTCAGCTTTATCTGCATTATATTCGCGAGATTCTACGAGGATGGCGGCAGATGCACCGCGAGACCCTTGGGGTATCCCTTAACGACTCCACAACTTTGCAGGAGGTTTCGGTTACTTGTAGCCTGAGAGATAAAAGACGTCTTTTCATGAATACAGCCAGAAGGGGTTAATATTCCTTGGAAGAATTCTTCATTGAAATTTCATCCTTATCTGATCATTTTATTTTACCCACAGCATGGATTTCCTCTATTCTATGGAGTACGCGATATATTTAACTGTATGACGCAAACGTAGTTAAATAATAGCAGCATTAATAACGATTTCCAGGGGATCCCATTACACTCGGTTTTATGGCGGCAGACGTGCTTGTTTACTCACAATACCGTACTGATTAATACTAATGGCCCGGTGTACTCATTAGGACAGTAACGCTTTCGGTACACAGTCTGCTAGTACACTGATGTAATTATACGATATTCCTGCATCTCTACCTTTTAATGAATTTACACTTTTTCCTTTTTTTGTACAATCCATATTTTGATATCTACGTAGTATCAGACGTCAGGTAGTATGAAATTTTGAGGGACGTCACCTTTTGCTGAAAGTATAAAAAATATATCTATAGGCAACAGCGCGAGAAAGAGTGAGGTGAGAGAAAGGTAAAGACGCAAAGAGGGTTTAGGAGAAAGGAACAGAAAGAGGAATCGTACCGTCGGTGCAGCTGTTCGTGCTGTCCATCCGATACCGCAGAGATCAGCCACGCGTCTCCTCTACAGAGCGTCGGGACGTCAGCTACGGTCATCCTTCCTCCTTTAAGGTATGGACCAGCTGCCCAAGTTTTCGCTTCTGCTACAAAGTTCTACATAGTGGATATTTCTTAACGTTCTTGGCATTTTGCGGAAAAGGAAGTATATCCCATAAACGTTTTCACCATATGTACAAACTGCACTTACTCACGCAGTACATACATAATTCCATGTGAAACTCGCATCAATGATATGGCTGCCTTCTGTACTTTAACCGTGGAATATGATAATTTTATATCCTACCGCGAGCCTCGACGGGGCGGTGGTAGGGGAGATAAAAAAGAATTCAATGTCTTACGATTAATTTTTATGGCGACTACGGAGAAGCCAAAGAATTATATGCTACTATAACGGCTCCTGTAATCGTATCGACGATCTTGTGAGAATTCATGCCGTAGAGGAATTTCAAATTATATTCATTGTCGTGTAAAGAGATGGGAAAGTTTAAGGAAATTTATGGCACGATTATGTCATTCTTTCGAAGATTCCTTGTGAATAGATTTTTCTTCTTGTATCTCCTAATGAAAATACCAGTACAGGAGCGATAGACTGCTGGACGAATTGCTAAGGAAACGATCATCTTGGCGAACAGATGTAAATCGGAACTAGGAAATGGAAGAGTCTGTATGACCCATTAGGATTTTCTCGCTTGGCAGCCCCAGGGTGTAAGTCCCTTCTTCAGGTACCTGCCCACTTGAGGAAAAGTCCCTCAGGAGGAAAAGCAAAGAAGGGCCTTACGGAGGGGACAGCTGGCATGGCTCTTCCAGGAACATCTGGCGACGATGGAACAATATTGCCACGCGCCGTGCATCCCCACTTCGACATCTTCTGGACCTTTTTCCGCGAGGTTCTTGGGCCTGACGGCGGCGGGCCTTGTACGTGGAAACTCAATCCTCCTTGCTCAGTGGGACTCACATCCCTCCGTCCCGTTGCCATTGAATCCGCCTGTAGCCACGAAGGAAGCGCCGATAAGATCGGTGGACTCTGCCGAAATCGTATAAAGGGCGGAAGCCGTGAGTTTAGGAGGAAGAGAGTCGGCTCATTAAGTCGATGACGTCCTATCCACCTTCCACCTTCTTACCTTCTCCACCTTATGTCTATGCATGCACGCCGGAAGATGGGAATTAGGCTTCCTGTCGGGGTGCAACTATCCCGAGGAGAGGGTTCCGCACCTACTGGGCCCAACAACCAAATTCTTATGGCAATCGGGGTCCTCCTCGAAATATTCTTACTTTGTTTTCAATCGTTTTATCTTTTCTGCTCCAATGAATATTCATCCTTCACTCCACTGTAATATAGCCACTTCCTGTTTGACGTTATTGCTGAATTAATCTAGAGTCAGAACGTTAGCATCGAATTACATTTCATTAGGAAACTTATCTCTGCAGATTCGAAGAGTCTTTAGATTAATTATTATTTACTAACGAATCCAAGTGGGCGTGTGCCTTTAAAGAATGAACCTTATTTAAGGTATCCTTGAAAATGTTGCGGTGTATGCCCTGGAGAAGGAGGCGTCTCTTCTACCTGATGCAGGCAAGTTAGACTTGTGGCAAACTGCCACCGAGACGGTAGATACGCGTAAGGAAGCGTAACGCTAGGTAGAGCCGAGCCTCTGACTCGCGACTTCCGGTCACCGCAGGAAGTACGCTCGGTGCGTCCCCGACGCCGACGCCGACGCCGACGTCGACCTTAGACGACGGGGTTGCCGAGGATTCGGTCCTGTATCCATCTGTCTATATTTTCATTACGTTTCAAAACTGTTGACCCTACACTTCAATGACTGTAAGACACTTTTAATACTCAAATTTTGAATATTGCTTTCGAATTTTATTTCATCCATTTTCCAACACAGTGCTCGAACTTCCATTTATTAATTAATACTTGGACTACTTTTTTCGTATAGATTCACCACGTGTCTGTGCAATAAAAAATATTTTGATGTTTCTCAATCATCGTACACTGCACGTAGGACGGATAAATACGAGGCGGAAGTTTTAAGAATCTATAAACAAAAATAATAATTCAATGAAACACGAAATTTTTGGAAATTCTACAAACTTAAGAATCCATTTCGCTTTTCACTCACCGAAGTAAAATTTGGTATAGACATAACGTAAAATCTTCCAGCAGTGATTTTGAGTGGCTTCTGTGATCTGATAGTCATCATGAGCAAAGAGTGCGTAGCGGATTTTGGAAAATTCGTCCAAGACGCCATATAGGCGGCTTTGCCAATTTCCATACTCTATAAAGAGAGAAAGAAAAATCGTAAATCATAACTCGTAACCTCGAATCGAATCGAATCGATCGACTGGCACGCGATCTCCTTTAAAACAGAATCTCGCATTACCGGTTTCACATGAACACTTACGCACACGTAACCCAAACGTATCCAAAAGCGCAAGCAGTGGGGCAGGAAACAAGAGGAAAAATAATCCACTCAAAGTATACATAAAAAATATAAATAAAATCGCGTAACAGTGCGTGCCGTCCAGCACGAAAGACACGCGTCAACGATTCCGCATTGCGTTTCCTCCTCGCGTCGAATAGTGCGTAATGTTACGCTACGTGTATAGCGTTATGCGTACATACAGTATATATACGTATATGCATATAATAAATAAACATATACATTATATACACGGTATATAATCACTGGCTAAGAAAATTTTCATAAAAGAGCAAAGAATTTTGCAGGCAATTTTTCAAAAATGAAAATAAAAATAATGGACGCCTGTAATATTTTTTTATATACGCTACACGTACGTAGGAACTACTTTATATATATATACTACAAAATTGTATAGGTATATATATGTGAAAGTAGGACCGGATATGACATCTCATAGCCAAACTACAGCGATTTCCTTGAGTCGAAAACAGGAGCCAAGTGAAACGACGCTCTCCTCTTCCTTAGTAAAATGGAGGTTTATCGTTTCACTTGGCTTGTTCCGTAGCCGCACGACGTCCGTCGCGACGCCACTTACGTTCGCCCGTTGCCGAAACGAAGAGCTTTAATTTACACGTTGTGCCAGCCAATACAGAGAACAGAAGAGAATAAGTCTGACGCTGCTGTTCTTGATCCGCTGGCAATAATTGGACGACGCTCGGCGTCGAGAGGAAGGGGACGCGCGCGACGCTCACCGGTATTACTCCCTAATTGTAATTACCGCAATTAGACAATGCGCTGTCTCTCTCTCTCTCTCTCTCTCTCTCTCTCTCTCTCATACGACACTAATCTTCGCTACCCCTTATACACTTATTAACTTCCTGTCTTGGAAATCCTTACAGGTATTACCTAGTTGTATCATTATTCTTATTATCGTAATCAATTATCCTTATCCTTATCCGGGTGTACACTACCTGTCAAAAGCAATAGGCATTTCACAAGATTCGTCTTTACGTTACAAAGAAATTATTTCTTTTTTGGATTTTACGGTATTCCAATTCTGGGGAATTTGTACAAGAATTCACTAGATACTCTAGTGACTATCCTAGCATACAATACACGTAGGTATACGTTGGAATACGGAATTCGAGGAAAACAATCTTTTTATTCCACCACGTGGAGCTTCGCTTCGGATACTTGGACACGTGTACGCGTACGTATGCAGACACGCATAATCATATCCACACGTGTCTATATATATATACAGGCACGCATTTGCAATATTCATCGTAAATGTAGATCATTACTTATACAGTATTACTTGTATTCCCTCATTCTCATTCTCGACACGCGTGTGCGTTATTTTTTGTTTCTTTCTATCTTTCTCTTTTCTTCCCTCTCTTCCCGTTCACATTCACTCCCTTTACTATTTCTACCTCCAGTAACGTTCCACGTGGTTCCGCGTGGTTCCGCGCGGTTCCGCAACGCTAAACTCTCGACCGCGCGAAAGCCTCGCTTGCAATTATACCTTTCCGACTCCTCAACGGGAATCGCACTAATTCCGCCGCTCTTTATAACGCGCGCGTGCCTACTTACCGCACGGAATAAAACTGAACAGCGTTCAACCAGATTCGTACATTGTTTTACATTTTTTTCTTTATTTATAAATAATCCCTCTCAATCTTTTCCGCAAGATTCGTTTTTTTTTTCTTTTCCTCTTTGGCTCCCTCAGAAGTCTTCGCTACAAAGTAGCGCTCGTGCTCTGCTGCTTCTGCATACGATCCTGACAGTGTGAATTCCAGCGGTGTTTCATACATGCCAGCAGGACAGGTAGGCAGCATGTGTAGGCTTGTAGGTTGACTCGGTAGGTCGAAGGTGTAGCTGTATCTTGAAGGAGCAGGTGCAACGCGTCTCTCCTCGGGCTCGTTTCTCGACAATTAGTCACCTCGACGAGAGAGCATCGCGAGTTACCTGTGTGTACTTACCTGTACACTGTATGCACTTTGTTAAGTGGAGGTAAGGTGATATTACTCGGAGGAGACTGATATGATTTTCGATTAGAGTGCACGAGCTCTTGTTTCTCTGGGTTTTTTTTTTTTTAGTGGATTAGGTAAAGCGAGCGAGGATCAAAGAGTCTCATATATACTTACATTGTTATTCGTATTACGAACCTGAGGAATTCCTTTTAAGACTCACCTGATTGATCAGTTCATCACCAGGATAGCAGTACAGGTAAATTTGGAAGATCACCAGCTGCATGTATACCACGTACATAATTAACTGGAAGGCGTCGTTCAGAGACTGAACAAAAAAAATTTACAATATTGATTTTGGAATTTTCCAAAATTTGTCTAGTTAATAGAGAACGAGATTTGAAAAGCTCGCCGACACTGTAAGGTGGATCGATTAAGGTATGAACTTTGTCTTTTGTCCCTATTGTCGACCTTATTTTTTGTATGCTTTTGGATTACACAATTTCAAAAGCTGGCAGTACTTTTTTTTTTCTTTTAACGAATAGAAGATTGCGCAAGGTTCTTCATGGGTGCTGGGAAAATCCGTGAAATCTAATAGAATAGCTCGTCTCTAGTCGGGTCCTGCTCCAATCTACTGTGCTCAGTGCTCACCACGATCAGCTTGAATCCAATCACGCAGATGATGACGCAGCTTACGAGCAGCTGCTGGGCACTGGCACCGCTGAAGACAGCCTCCAGGTTGCGGGCATTCCTTCAATTTGATATTTCTTTAATTGGTAATCGAATGCCGGCTAATTCAAATCTCACTTGGGGCCTATAGTCAACGCACTCTATATTTTTCTCATGAAGCTTCACCAACTGACGAATCCTATTGACGATTACGACGTCATCCGAGCTCTCATTGGTCAGTTGAGTTATTTGATTTTGAAGTATACGAAATTGTGCACACGCGTGAAAGACCATCACCAAGCACAGACTGTCCAATGTGAAATTTCCGGTGCCACAGCAGAAACCTATTATTACCTAAATGCGAAATATTAGAAAGTACAAAGTCGCTTAATGATTGTGACTGGGAGATAAGATTTTTTAAAGAAAATTTTACAAGTCAACCTCACGAGGATACCACGCATTTATAATTGTGTTTAATCATTACACAACTCACCTGAGATAAATAAAATATAGCATAAGCCAAATTTGAAAATTGATCGTAATAGTACCAGGCACAAAATGGATACTCCTTAACGCGAGGACCTTTTGCGTCTGTACCAACAACGAAAGGCTTTAAGAAATGCATTCCTGCAGTGGCGTACATAATTATACAATAATTCCTCGTGAAGACCAATCCCACTTTTGCCATCTTCAACAGAGTTCCCCTTTCCTCGGGGCAAGTCTGCATGATGGCGTTCCAATTTCGTCTCATGGTAGCCAATGATTTCTAATTTTAAACATTACAAAAATCAAAAATCAAGCCGTACAAAGCAATAAATGAGAAAACATCCTTTGCCAAATACACTGAATTATGTCGATACCTGAAATACTCCTCGCGAGGCAACAATATTCGTCAATTTTGCAAGAACAGTGAAAGTCGTGAGACTCGTACAAAGATTTTCCACGTTCGCATCGACGTCACCCCACAGAACGTAAAGATCCAACAGCTGGGGCACCAGTAGACCGAACAACAAGACGTACACGAGCAGGACGTGAACTTTCTTCAGGGTGAACTTCCATCGAGCCGAGTCCTCGGGTATAGGCCAAACGCCAAGTACGCGAAGACCGAATTTATTAAGTAAAATATAATCATCGAAATTTGGTAGAACCACTTTATCAGGATACTCCGCTTTCTCAGCCATCCTCGAGGCACTACGATAACCGTTCCACGGAAAGATCCAAACTGCTATCTATCTCCCCAGCCATGGTGTCTCTTAAGACGTCTTAAGATTCTCTTTGGTCCCCAAGAAAGCATGCAATTGCCAATACAAGGAGAGGACTTAAAGCGGTACCAAAGTGGTTGCCAGTAGAGGGATAAATAGAGGGTAGGGCGGAGTCGATGCTAAGGACGGCAATGATCGGTAAGTAAGGTCTCTACTGTAGCTGATTCTCTAATAAGAAAGAATAGACAAGTCCCTGTCTATAATGTCCAACGGATCAAAAGAGCAAGGGTGTAATTTAACAGCAGTAAGGGGCTTGTGGCTTCTGACGTTAAAATGTGATAAAAAGATCTCAATGCTACCAACTTCTGGAATATTTATTCGCGAGGACCTATAGTTACGTATGCGGGCCACGGTATGTGGTACATAGTACATATTTATCTCCTTGAACGAGAGAGACACGTGGAGGAGAGGACGTAGGTGGGGGAGACTTGAACGGGCTCGTAAAATTAATCGAGGATATTCCCAGAAGAGTGCCAGTGTATAAATTGCTTGTTATGCCGCGTATGTCGATCGGCCGATGACCAAGCTGATTATGTTTCAAGGTATATTCTCCTGCGCGCTACTAACGCTACTACTTCGCTACTTGCGCGTAGTATTTATTTCGTTTATGAGGTATTGAAAGAAGTCCTGTCGTTCAATGCGTGTGGGTGAATGGGATTTCCATTTTTTTTTCTCATTTGCATTAATAGAATAAATTTCTGATTCTCTTGGATATCCAAGTCTGGCGTCTACTTATTTATAATAAATACCATTCTTCTACAAATTGATTGAGCGTCATCGCTATTCATTATTTTCTTCTTGTTATTAGATTCGTTTTTATCTCCCTCTCATCTTCTTCTTCTTCTTCTTTGCTATTGATTCACTCGTTTATGTCGTTTATTACATTTCTTTTGTTTTTCTTTCCTTCGTGCATTAAAAAATAACGGGCAACGATCTTTTCCTTTTTCCTTCCACTTACAGAAATATCGCTAAGCGTAGAAACGACGTGTCGAGTCGTTTTGTACGAGTTGGAGAAAATCACTTAATTTTTACTATATATATTCAAATATATATATATACAGCTATATATATATATATTTAATTTCTTTTATCTATATTCTTATCTTCAGGTTTCTGGATATCGTCCACAGGCTTATTCTGCCTTCTCGCCACGCGGGTGCAGTAAAAAAAAAAGTTCCGTGAAGGTGGTAGGTAGAGGAGGGGAGAGACAGAAAGAGAGTTGGCAATTGGGCGATGGGTAAGAGGGGAAAGGAAAGGGGTGAATCAAAGATTCCCCAAATCTCTAAAAAAAAATCGCGTTAATCTCGTGACGTAGGCTAAGTTGGTGTCGACTTTCCGACAGACGAAAGAGAAAAGAAAAGGTTTACGTAATCCCTAGGGAGAAAATAACATCTATTTCTCTTTGTTCTCTTTCACCAAAGTATCCCATGGGACTCTTGCAAAAGAATAACATTCATCCCGCTCCCAGAAAGGGGTCCATTACGACCGTTCCAAGTAATAGGGATTATCAGTAATAATAATAATAACAATAATAATAAAAGAAACAATAATGGATTGCATCAGGACTCACAAAAATAGAGTCCGCATTGAGTCCTCTCTTAGGAACCTCGCGGTGGCGTCTGTTGGGTGTAAAATCCAAAGGGTCTGGACTCAGAATTCTGGGAGGACGAGGACGAAGTCGAGGAGGAGGATGATGGAAGTGACGAAGGCGCAGCAGATGCAGCAGTCGACTGAGCCGTCGAGCCCTTCCCGGAAGCTGTGGAGATCTGATGTGATCTTATGGGAACCGGCAAAGGTCTCTGGAGCTTCTTGGGATGATGTCCAGGTCCGCGATAGCCCTGATTTCCAGGTCCCGTAGGTCGGAGTCGTGGTCGTCCTGGTCCTCTGCGTATCGTAGGTGCTCCACCACGTCCTGGAAGTGGTCCCAGTGATCCTAGGGGACCCAGGGGACCCACTGTACTTGGTCCATCGCCATCTGCCGGTCCAGATCCTCCTGGTCTTCCTGTAACATTCATCCCAGAAAGTCTCTATAGTACGGTAGACTTTTGATGCAGCGCTTAGATGTCCGTGACGACACACATGGAATATCAATATGTACTACTGTATCCTGTAGGAGACCTTAGACCTCGTCACCTTCCACCTTTTACCTACTCGACTCGAATCAGGTTCCTCTGGCGTAGCACAGCACTTGGTATTCACCATACGTCTCCCGTAATCAATCCACCTTTTAAAGTATAACCTCATCCGCGGAGCCAAAGTACCGTTTGATAGGTAAAGAGAGAGTCTACGGAATCCAAAGTTGATTTTCATCAAGGAGTTCGTGTACTCGTACCAGGGAATTCCAAGTGGAATCAAACGGGAATCTCCATTCCTCCCTCTCCCATCAACATCTCCGGCAAGTTATGCGTTAATTAAATACAGGCTCAAATTCAGATTTATGGTAAACACTTGACTGGTAAATTAAGGTAGTTTCATCCATTCCCAAGTATCAATGCACAGGAATATCCCCTCGTACCTTGTACAGGGTGTACCATATAGTTTAGATCTTCAAAAGTATCTTCAGAACGAAACTCGACACAATATTCATAGAAAAATTTCAAGAATCCATTTATACCATAAAATAATATTAAATTTCCTATACCAAAAATTCTAAAGATCAAAGGACCTCCCATCGACGTGAACGTCTTCGCGGCACGTGCCACGGGCGTCTTTGTGCATTAAAAATTGTTCAAACACGTGTGCAAGAAAGAATTGGAACAAAACACCTCTACAAAATTCCATACTGCATGGTAGCGTAGGATTTTCTGGACCGTAAAATTTTCCATAGTAAGATGAGTCCCGGCGATAGGAAAGCTAATACCAAAGCCTGCAGAGTGTAGTGTAGCACATTGTGTTACAGCAGGCCGACACAGAATAAGAGAGAGAGAGAAAGAGTAAATGAGAGAGGCGAAGATAAGGTTCCTTTTACGCGCACGAGGATCAGGACGACGGGCACGCGCCTCATTCGCCTCCTGTCCGATTCTGGTGCGACTTCTCCTGCATAAAAGATAACCGCGAGGAAGTGGCCAAGAGTTCCGAAAAGCTAAGAGCATCGATCGCAGCTGCCAGCAGCTTCGCTCCGCACCTGCTTATCCGTGCGTGCTCCCGCACGTTGACGTTCCCGGGGACCCCTTCGCGTGTCTCCTCTACCTCAGCACTCATCTACCTCTGGCGCGTCACACATAACCGGAGCTCTTATTTCTTCGCTCGGAGCGCAGAAGGACATTGCTATGCAGTTCCAGCACCCAATACGTATATAGATATAGCTATACGCAGAAGACTCGACTCCTGCCGCGTTACACTTAGCAACTTGTTAATTCAGCATCCATCCTGGGTCCAGTAAGGTGCTGATCTCGCAGGAAGAGACTCACTCGAGGAAATGGTCCAGGGTAAGGCGTAGATAGGTGATTAGGTCATCCTGGGAGTGTGACTCATAGACTGTACATGGTGAAGCACATTGGCACTGGGGAATAGGGATGTGGGGAGACTTCCCTACTTTTCGCAAGGGCACATGTGTGCTCGCCAGGGAATTTTCAGGAGTCTCTATACATTGTAGATTCGACTCCCTGCCAATATGGATGGTTATGCTCCAGACGGCGTTCAGTTCGCGAACCCCCATGAGAACCTGGCAAGTGCTGAGGGGTCGCCCGCGCCACACTGGGGACTGGGGATTAAGGGGTATTGATTGTAGCATCGAGTAAGTCGAATGCAATCCTGTCGACCTCTCCCCCAGGTCACCCTCCCCGACTCCATTATATACTATATGCCTTTTCGATGATCTCTATGGTAGACGCACAGTCATGTACGTGTATAGTGTTTATTTCAATGAATAAATACGTCACGTATGTTTAATTTGGCGCTTCTGAAATTTTGTATTTTTAACGACTTACCATGTGGGGAGGACTGCGGATCACTGACCGAGGATGGAGATGGTGGACCTGGGGAAGCTATCCCTTTGGATGGTGGATGAAGTAAGAGTAAACCTCGCCCTTTACCACCCACGGGACCACCTCTTCTGGAACCTCTTGGTCTTCCTCGCTTACTACTTCCACGAATACTAGGTCTCATCCTCACTCCACCTCCTACGCCGAAGGTGAAGTGACCCAGCTTCGCGACCTTGGGAGGTTCTCCAAATTGTCCAGTTCTTGAGGATTTTGAATCACCAGCGGTTGGTACGGGACCGTCCACGTCTACGACGAGACCCTCGTTGCTCGTCTCGTCCTAATGAAAACAGAGAATCAGAAAATAATATTATAGAAACTTATCAATGCTATTGTCGTGCTGCTATTGGATATCTACGGACAACTCACGTACCTCAGACCTAGCAGGACTGGCTGGCGCACTGTCATCCAGGGCATCATGCTGAACCTGATTCGTTATAGCCTTGCCAGGAAGGACGTTACTCTGTGAAAGTTCAGGAACATCCTCGCCGAGGTTATCTTCCAGACAAGGTCGCTTTGCCTCAACCTGAGAATAGAAAATAATGAAAATCTCTGAACCCACGATCGCTTCCTATCCAAAAACGAATCCATCCTAAGGGACCAAAGGGCAGGGTCCTACCTTGACCGGAAGCGTGGTTAGCTTCCTCTTCCTGTCCCTCTCCTTATGCTGAAGGCTCGACTCCAGCCGAGTCTCCTCAATGTGCTGCTTTCTCTCCTCGCTCCGTTGGCTGTCTGAAATACGAACACGGACGCATACGGTTTCGTTACTCATTATTATTCGTTATTAGGTCATTAGCATAACCTAACGAGCACCATTGTAATTGCACTGGGTATCCGTACCGTCCTTACAATCCCTCAAAAAGTTAAGAGGGTCCAGGTACTATGAATTTTTACTTTCCACAGTCCTGAAACGCCTTTAATTTCAATCTAACTTCCTGACGTCTTAACGAACAAATAACAATAAACGTAAAAAGAAGAAAGATGGCCGAACAAGGAACATGGAAGGTCATTCCTTTCCACTTGGCATAATCTCAGGACTCTGGAAGTGCATACCACTTCTCTGGAATCTCCACTGAATTATTTTCACTTCGTACTAATTATCATGATTGCACAATGCCTTAAGCACTCTTCTGCAGAATTGCGAAAATCCTTAAGGAAATTATTATACTGATATTATCAGCTCACATTTAGCTTCGATCTCCTCGTCGTCCAATAACAGCGATACCACTTCCTTAGGCTTCAGTGTATCCGGCTTAAAGTTTCCACCGCTTATTACCATACGTTGTATCTGTAACGATAACGCAATTCAATGACAAAATGGCCGACGTATTTAATCGCTACGAATTCCTATTAAATGATATCCATCCATCCTGAAGTCTGACCTCGCTCTTTTCACGTGCCCTCTGCAATATCCTCTCCTCTATGGTGCCCTTGCAAATTAATCGGTAGACCGTAACCTGCTTCGTTTGACCAAGTCTATGTGCTCTGTCCATAGCCTGCTGATCCACCGTAGGATTCCAATCGCTGTCATAAAATATAACCTGAGTACAGATAAGAGTAGAAATTAATAAGATACAAGATATTATTGTGCATTCTCTATATTTAGAATGGGCCTATTTAACCAGTGGAAAGGGACAGAAGGGGAAGGACTGTAATGGTCTGGTCGTGAACGTTTCTCGAAAACTTTTCTCTGGGTAAACACGACAAATAAAATGGTTCGTGATCAGGACGGGATATAAGTACGCGACCAGGCACGCCGTGTCGCCGAATAAATCAGATTTGTTGGATCGATGAGAGGGATTAGATATTGGGGAATGGAACTGTAACGACGCGCTCCACTTCCTCGCGATATCTCCCTCAGGGTGGGACTACTTCAATTTCTCTACAGGCTGTACCACCCTTGGGATCCTAGATAACTCTTCTGGGGAATACATTGCCAGTTACACCCAGTGAACTTTAATGCTCGAACAATACACAGCTGGTAGTCATTCTTGGACGTTGTATCTGAAAAT
The DNA here is from genome assembly GCA_030142225.1 of Pachycephus smyrnensis. Lineage (NCBI taxonomy): Eukaryota > Metazoa > Arthropoda > Insecta > Hymenoptera > Cephidae > Pachycephus > Pachycephus smyrnensis. Next base: position 135,643 of record JARQST010000724.1, read on the forward strand.
GAATTTTTGAAATCTAGACAAGCCTTTATTTTTTCTCACTGGATTTCACGCTTGCTTCTGCGGAAAGAATGATTGTAACTGTTTATTGTACTTTCAGGGGATCAATCAAATTATTCAGAAACGAGAATAGTCCCTTTCCACGAGTAACGAGCACCGAGCATTTTAACTGTGATCCATTCTACGTCATTAATTTCACAATTACTCTGACGGATTCTTTTCTCTCACCTTTCGTTAAGTGAATGAGCTGTGATTCAGTGAATAGAGAGACGCATGCGTGTAAAGAGAGAAGGAGAGAGAGAGGAAGAAAAAAAAGAAAGCGTGTAACAGAGTTAACTGGCAACGGTGCCGTTCACTTCTGAATTTCAATTCTATGAATTCCAGAATGCCGGACGTCTCTCACTTGGAAAGCTAATGACGCTAAGGACGATACACCAGTACCAAGTGTAAAATGAAGGCATCCTAGGATTACGGGTCTTACGTTCAGAATAAAATAATACTAACCGTGTCAGCGGCCGTAAGGTTGATTCCCAGGCCACCGGCTCTGGTGCTCAGCAGAAAGACAAATATGTCCGCCCTGAAACATGAACGTCCTGCGGATTGTAGTTGTGAGCAACGACCGGCTGTATTTTCTATGTAAATTAATTCAGGGTGCCGGCCAGCACTTGGGGGATTTCTATGCTAAAATCATTGTAAAGTAATGCTAGTGATTTTTCGGATTTCACTCCCTTGCGCTTCCCCACTCGTGATTTCTTAATTTAAGGATTCCACAGAATCTTTTTGCAAAATGACATTCCGCGATTTTTCCAATATTTTATTAAAGAGAGAAACTATTTTATATATGGACTTACTGATAGCGAATTGTATCAATTGTAAGGGTGGATGAAACTTTTCTATACGACTGTACTCCAGGAACTCGGTACAGTGGTTCCAGTCTTTTGGGCATAGTTATTGGGAGAGTCCCTTATTAATTATGCAAATTGTGAAATTGCATGGAACGAATCAACGAAGGGATACTTCGTTCGTTCATGCTGTTTGATCTTTGAATGATTTTTCTCTTGAACTATAGTTGCTTGTTTTCTTTAATTAATTATAATATTTCCTCGTGGCTTCCAGTAAATGATTCTATCGATGAGCTCCTTCCATTGCGCAGTAAACAAGAAACGTAAAACCTAACAGATTATGGTTACAGGATGATCGATATCCGATCAGACGTTATTAACTTCTAGGATTACCGTTAAAGATATCGATAACAAAGCACTGTGTACCAGGCGCCGATTAAAAGTTACGCGTCATATGATAATTCTGAGTATCGATGCTCCAATAATTAAACATACCAGTAGAATATGGGTGCGTTCAGATATTCACTCAAAGAGCTGCGAGTATCGTTGTGTCCCTGTTTACTCACATGCAATAGAACGAGACACAACCATGCTAGCAGCGCTTTAAGCGAATATCGAAACGCACCCTATATAAGCACTGACCTTTTTTGAAAATCGGCCACCATGTCCCTCCTGTCAGAAATTTTGGACGATCCATCCAGTCTCATAAACGTGTGTTTTCTATGATACATGTATTCCTGAAGTAAAGAGAAAAAAAATGAACTTTGAAGATTAAAGGAAAAAAAATGTAGAATGAATAAAAATTTGGATGATAAATTTTCAAGGAAATACGAATTTTCTCGCAACAGAGGAGACTGACCTCTAGGAGATCGATCATTTTGGTCATCTGCGAATAAATGAGGACCCGGTGCCCTTGCTCCTTGAGACGACGTAGAAGGCTGTCCAGGACAGAGAGTTTTCCTGCATCCGTGACGAGGGTCTGCTTGTCTGTTAAGATTATAGGAAGATAAAGGTAAGTCAAGGTTAGGATGTAGTCATTTCTAATTATAAGCATGTGGGAGAGCAGAGTCGCTTCGTACGAGTCCCACGAGGATCGCGAATAAGGAGCCTTGAATCACTATGTGAAAGATACATACTACGCAACCGGTCTGGTGTAACGCCTATTGCCCTAATCGTGACAGGAATTCTAGTTACGGCGCGTATCTACTGGCGCCGATGACTGTAGAAATAGCAGCCTTAAGTACGATCCTGGTGGACGTCCGCGAGTAGTGGAAATACTCTTTATGCATCAAGTCAAAGGATCTACCTGGCACAATTATGTTAGACCATCCATTAATAGGAGAGGATGCTGAGAGACCTCCTGGTGAGTCGTGTGAGAACGTCAGGTTATTCGCCTGCTCAGCTCGCAAATGTGACATTCCATGTGCACCAGGAAGCTGAACGGCTCTTTCACAACCGTACCGTAGTACGCATTGACCAAAAGGTCCTCCGCACTCCTCGTGTCTTCTCCAGGCACAGGATGCTGCGGAGCTGCTCACGTATAATTTTCTAGGACTCGCCTTTACCTGCAACACGAGAGTATGCAATGGCTGGTGAATCATCCCCAAGGACAGACTATAAAATATGAATGAATATATTAAATATACCTTAGGATTGTTATCACAGAGAAAGGCCGGAATTGTTGTACGTTGACAGTACCGCATAGAGGGTGCCCTAGGTATGTGAGGATGTTCCGGAAGTAGAGGAACCTTGGGTTCCTCACCCTGTTCTGTTTTAACAGTTGGCAATGGTCTCTGGCATTTAAAAAATGTATTTATTTAAAATCCACCCAGTCCACGCGATAAATATTATAAAATCTATTAAACTGACCTTGATGATCTGATTGACTGCGCGTTTGCTACTACGCAATATCCTGTGGGCTACTGTTTCCGGCATCGAACAAATAGTATGAGTGCTATGAGTGTAGATGGCCTCACCTTCCACGATCTTTTTCGTGAAGATCAAATCATTAGTCACTTTACTATTCGCTTCGATTCTTCTACTTTGTAATAACATTAGGTCAGTAGGCATTGAAACTTTCTCATCGATCCACCAATCCTCCCAATAACGTTTTTTCTTTAATCTCCTCTCCATCAGCGTGGCATGACATAATCTATAAACAGATGATATAATTATTTAGAGACTGTCAAATGATCCGAATGAATCTGGATCATCGATTAGAAATTATAGACACCTGAATAATATCCCAGCAACAAAGATCTTATTTAGCTCCATGGGAGACAAGCCGATTAATCTGCAGAAGGAGAAGAAACTACCAAGGGATTCATCCTCGCGACGGTGGAGACATCTGTGTATATGCTCTGTGGCAAAGACAAAGAATTTATTGTAGAGAAGATGATCCTTGGATGGTAATGAAATGTGCAGGAGTCCCTCGTTGTACAAGAGTCGTGGCATCTCGTAGGATTCTGTTCTTATGAAGAGTGGAGACTTTGCGTCTCGACGTTCGAAGAGTTCTGGATGATTGCAGACCTAATTAATAATTCATTATTTTTAAAGTCTGTCTGACAAAGGTTATGGACAGTAGAAAAAGTGTGGCCAGGATCAGGTGTAATTATACCTTACGGAACTGCATGACTAGATTCATTAGATTCGAGGTAAAATTTTTGTCATTGGGTGTCGTATCCCCACCACCCACAGTATAATGCAACAAGTCCTCTATCCGGATCTTTTTCTTTAGGGCTAAAAGGTAAAAGTATTATAATGAGTACAAGTTAATTATTTTTATAAAATATATTACTCACCGGAATATAATAATTTCTGTCGAGTTGTCAAAGGACAGTACACCATCACTTCAATCTTGTCGGAGAGTTCATTCTCTACATCCTTTTTTATCCTTCGCAACATGAATGGCTTCAGAATCATGTGTAACCTGGATAAATGCTCTACGGAAGACAGGATGAAACAGAGTGAAAAAACATTTCTTTTTTAATTACAATAGACTATCTTAAGTTTTGTACAAAGTTGGTAAGATAAGTAAGTTGAAACTTACTCTCATCGATTCCTGTTTTATTCTCGGCATGGCTCTCAATATCTTTGGAAAACCATTCATTGAACTCGTCATGCGAATCGAAGAGCGTTGGCATTATGAAATGTAGTAAAGCCCACAATTCAGCCATACTGTTTTGAATAGGTGTACCGCTGAGTAACAATCTATTACGACAACTAAATCCAAGTAATAATTTCCACCTCATACTAAAATATGAACAATTCAATTATATATTTGTTAACATATCAGGTAAAATATTGCAATGAACAAAAGAGAAGAAAGCACGTACCTGCTTGTGCTCTTTATAGCCTGAGCCTCGTCAAGTATCATATATTGCCACTTTATCCGATTGAAGTACTTATAATCAGTAATTACCAGCTGATAACTGGTAATCACCACGTGGAAGGAAGCTTCCTTAGTATGGAGATCCTTGGTGTCCCAGAACTGTCTCAAGATTTTGCGCTCCTGGGGATTTCCCCAGTACGGAACGACCTTAAAATCTGGTACAAAACGCGCCATCTCTTGTTGCCAATTGTGAAGCGTGGACGCTGGCGATATTATTAAAAATGGACCCCAGACAGCTGAACGATTATAAAAGAATCCTTACTAAGTCATATTCTAGAGTAAACTCGAAGTCGCATCGTATTTTGTACTTACAATATCTTTCAGCAACGTGACACAGAAATGCTATGGACTGTACAGTCTTACCCAGACCCATTTCATCAGCCAGGATGCCGCTTATGCCCTAAGAAACAAGAATAATGTATACAGAGATTCCATAAAGGTAAGGATATTTGAATGATCAATTAATTAAACCTGGTCATAAAGATTCGCAAGCCAGTTCATCCCCTTAAGTTGATAGCCCTTGAGATTCCCTTTAAAAATTGAAGGCTGCGGATGCTCCAAGGTCTCTGGTGTTTCGCTCAAACGCAGTTCCTGAGCCGCTGCAGCGGTGTCAAACTGCCTTGTACGCGCTCTTTCACTATCAAAAGCTTCGATAGCATTTTTCTTTGCTTTGTGTTTCATGGTTTCGCTACAACCCAAATAACAAATAGTCATGATAGTCAAACATGAAAAGTTTAATTAAACAATTACCTATCGTAGTCATCGATTCCAACTAATCTAGGATTTTTCTCTTCGTCAAGCTGATTCAAAATCCTAAGTTGTTCCTCTGGTGAAGCTTTGCCCAATTTTCGTGACATAAAGTGGGCATAGAGCTCTGTTTGCGTTATAAGAAAGTTCAGCTTTCTTTGTTGACGTTTTGCCTTGAATCGAATTTTTATTAGCATTACAGATATTCATAAGAACTATAATAATAATAATGATACACCGGATATGGTGTCTACCTCAATCAGCTCCACATCCATTTTACGCTGCTCTTCCGCTTCCTTTTCGAGCCTTCTTCTTGTCTCCCTTTCAACTCTGTCATACCGTTTCCAGTAAGATTGCATTTCTCTAGTTAACCGTTTAGCTCGCCATATTGTTTCCTTCATATTTTTCTGAGACTACAAATGACCAATGATCATAATTACGCAAAGTTCTACATTTGACATAGTTTAAGGGTTTCATATATTTTTGCAAAATAAAAAGTAACGTATACTCACTTGCATGGCTTTCTGCCTCCAGTATTTCATACAGTGCTGTGCAACTTTCTTACAGCTTATTAACATTTCCTTATGATTGTTCGTCTTGGCTCTCTGGACCTTGCCGAGCTCCTTCTTTGACATCATTATCCAGATTTTACGTCTTCTCATGGCCATCACCTCAGGACTTTTATTATTATGCTTCTTCCTGCCACGAGCACGAGGTTGATGCCTCATCATGGCTTCGAGTTCAGCTTCGTCGAGTTCATCGTCCTTGGGTGCACGATCCCAGTCGTCGTCATGATAATCATGTTCCTGAAAAAAAAGGTAGGGTTTTAGAATTTAAATGTGTTAACGTGACATTGATAACGTTCTTGAAATACTTACGTGATACTCATCAGATCCTCTGTGTCGCCCACCCTTTTCCTTCTTCATCTTCATGATCTTCTTCTCAGGCTTCTTCTCCTTCTTCTTCTTGTTCCCGACAATGAGCTTCTGGTGCTCAGGAAATCTGTCATAACTTGACAGCAAACCAGCACCGTAATACTGATACTGAATGTTCTGTAATGCCCAAGAAAGTTAGACAGTGTTTTCTATATGACTTGTGGACTCTTCGATGGATGAAATTATCGAACCTCAGGTTTCTGGTAGAAACGCCCCTGATACTTTTTACGTAGTATGTGAAACTTTAACATGTCTTGAAAGTCCTCTTCCGTTACTGGACCTTCTGTGTCTGAGCCAGATGCAGAGCTGTCCGAGGAATCGCCCAGGAGAATATCTTGCAGCCATCTACGCTCCTCTCCGACGTTTGTCATATTGTATAAACGTAGTTTGTCAATTCTCTCCTCTGAAGAATATATCTTTGTTAAGCTACAACCTTTTTAGAATAGTCCTTATTCAATTTTTTTTAATATTGATGTGGAAGTCTACCTTCTTTTCTTGTGAGTACGTCATTGAGATAAGCTTCTGATCCATCGGATGAGTCTGAAGAGACTGATTTGTCATCCTCACTGAAATTCAAAGAAGCTATAGTACTGTCTTGTGACAATGCGGTTCATACGTATCGATGATAATGTTGTACCTGACACGATCTTGAAACAGTTCGTTTATTTGATGCAGGAAGGGCTGGACATTAAGGCTACGCTCCAAGCGTTGCAAATGCAACGGCGCAGCCATTTCGGCTTCCAACCCCATGGTGCGCGTTTGTTCGCTCATAACCGATTTGTATAATAATTTGTGTACTGTAAGCAAGGAACCATAGGACAACTTGTAATCGAACTTCACAGCATCAGGACACTAAGAATATGACTACAACTTAAAATATAATGCTATACATTGTAGAATTTAAAAATGAACAATCAGAATTATACAGATACTCTCTTATCAGCGCATTCATCTAATTATAAACTGCAGCCACACAGCAAACTGTTACAAAGTATGATAATACAGTGATTGCAAATTATGACTTATGCAAGACATAGATTATACATATATCTAAACTAATAACCTCCATGTAATAAAAACAAGGTTCGATGAACAAGCAAAAGAATAATATACTGTTGCCAAGGTAACGAAGAGACACAATGCCACAAATAAATCTCAGGAATACAAGATCTGATTGAGATCTTAGACAATAAGATACTGGCAACAATAAATCAAGACGAATCATCATAGAAGAAGAGCTTCGAAAACAATGTCATCATTATAAATATCGTTATGAAGAATGTTCTACAAGAAATAAGACAAGGCAAGGAGCATAGACTGACGAATTAATACAATTCTGACATGCCTTGAGTACCATTGTTGCAACAATGTCTCTTTCGTACGGCGTGAAAGTAAGGATTAAATACTCTTTAGACGAATACGCCTCGATCAGACAAGTAGTCCGCAATTAATAACATTACATAAGGTAAATTACATGACGATTCACAGTAGTGCGGTTATAATTGTGCGAAATATTCGACGGATTTCGAATCACGTACTGTTTGGTTAGAAACAGCCACACTTATTTCACACGAAATGTGGGCGCGGCCGCGTCAAAACGTTGGCCCTCGTTCACATCGAAATTGGATATATCAGTCCGCGGGAAATACATAGTAAACAGGAGCCTAGACAACGCTGGCATTTGGCGTGCCATCAAACCAGGGCAGGGATAGGGCATATCGTTGGCCACCATTTTTGTTTTCAGTAGATGGCACCACCGGCAACGTTACTCCATAACGGGTGCAGACGCATCTTCATCATTTTCCCGGTTCCATTCCGCTTCTTTTCATTTTCATACCGTTCCTTTCATCTAACTTTTTCTACTTATTTTCATTTATATACATATTCCAGCTTTTAAAACGAAACTACAGAAATCTCACGTCTACGACAGAATAATAAAATTGTACCGTCAATCATTTTGTTACTCTTTTCACTTATCATTCGAGTTCTTTCACGTTTATGACAAATAATAAATGTTGGCGCAACGGTGTCACGCGATACCTTAAGAAGCTGCGTTTTATCATTTATGAAAATACTTGAGCATCATTATCAAAATTATATTTATCGTTATATAATAGTGCGACTCACAAGCGTTAGGCATCAATTAAAAATATATATCTTATTAAATTATAACTTGTATCTATCGATAACGCTATAAACTATATACGACGTAATAAATAAAACAAAAATGGACATGCGACATGAATTGCAAATTTCATAACTAAACCGCCAGAATGTAACTTCCGGCTCCAAGCCACGACGCCCTCGACCTCAAATATTCCGAAGACAAATATAAATTTTATTCTTCTATAAAATAAGCAGAAACGAGTAAATTCTGGATATAAAAATATATAAAAAATTAATAGGATCCTTTACTTAACAAATAATACGTCCTACCTTACATTCCAAAATATTAGCGGCAACTTTATACCCCCGCCGGACGCCATTGTTATCACGATCGAGTGAATAAGAGACCTGGAACCGGCTTAAAATTCTTTATAAAAGTACGTTAGTTTACACAAGTATCGTAACGTCAATAGTTCCCCGTAATACTTACAGCATTATTTTATTCTTATCAGACAGGATCGTACCGGATAAATGTGGTTATTTAAATAAATATAGTATTTCTCTCTTGCCGGCTTTGAAGGTTTTCAACGGCGTCTGTCGTCGAGATTAAAGCGCTTGCAGCGCCTCTGCAACGACTCGTGTGAACCCCGTGTTGTTTCCGTTGTTACGGCGAGCCATCTTGCTTCAGACGCCGATCGTTATTCCTTCCAGTAATTTCAGTACTTTCGTGTGGAAATAAACGTACAGAGAGGAAGAGTGAATCGAACGTACGTCGTGCAAGATAAAACTACAGGTGAGTTTGTGGGAGAGAGAAAACTGTAGGAAATATCGAAAATCAAATTGGCGATGAGAGTGAGAGTAAATATGCGTGAAAAAAAGAATATTACTGTATACGCGGTATCGAGTTTTTTCGTCACGACCCCCAATAAATCGTCCCATCTATGGTTCTCCCGGCATCATGGATTAATGGATGTTAATTTGAATTTCATTTAACCCTTTACAATTTGTGGGCATTATTCAGTTTTCTCGTGTCGTGGTTATTGCCACGTTGGGAATTAATTTGTGCCGGTCCACGTCATACTTCCTCCGCGCCCATTTTTATCAAAATGCGTCGTTATTGGATTTTCTAGAATAATGTTTTCGTACTGATCGCGAATTCGTATCGTTATTGAAATTATTATCTCCCTATTTCGCAAGGTATGGTATGCGTGAATGTGTAAATAAATGCGTAAATGCGATAAGCGTGGCAAGTATACGGTGTCCGCCATGGAAAAACCGACGCTTTCGATAACGCCTAGTCTCTTTTTCATTATAAAACTGGTTTACAGTTATTCCCTGAGACGCGAGACTGTGATCGCGTGCAAAAGGATTGGCTGTTTTTAAATAGTGTTACGTTATATTTAACAACGGAGGGATAGGAGTTTGGATAAATAAATAAAAAGGCCGGTCGCGTACCACCACGCGGCCGCCATATTTTTTTGTTCTACTTGAAAAATCTCGAATTCGATTCAATCGCTATTATAACGTTAATACGTATTAGAACGGTATATTTTAATGTTAGTTTTGTTTTTATTTTATGCTTTCGACGAAAAGTACAGTTACCATATATATACGTAACTGAGAAAGTTACAAGAAACTTCGTAATAGCTTGCGTACCTGAAACGTTTACCGTTATATTGGACACTGAATCCGTTAACGAACTGTAGAATTTCTCCCTCTCTTATAAACAGTTTCTGAAATTGCATCCTTGTTTGTTTTATTAGTCGTTAATGACCAAATCGAACTTTCTCTATTGTACGTTATGGCCGCATTTTGAAGTTTTACGAGTTATTATTCAAATGGGATTGCAGGGACTTTAATGTTTTCAATAAACCTCCCCCACTCAAACCGTATTCCTCCGAGTCATATTCCTTTGCTGACACTGTTTACAATCCTCAGTTTGTTTACGAACAGTGGAGAGTGCACATGGTTTGTTTCCAATAGTCAATTTTAGTTTTTCATTTGCAGCCTACACTTTTGTATTTAGCGACCAGTTTTGCTTAGAACTTGTGCACTCTTTTGCAGTATTTGTGTGCAGAAGGTTTGTTGTTATTTATGATTATACAGTTTGATATATTAGGATTGTATGTGTTAATCCATGCCTGAGATTACTTTAGATAAAAAGTTATCCACACAGCAAAAACTGCTTGGATACGATTGAGTAAATTGAGTAAATGATACTTAGATAATTGTCATCATACATAGTACCTTGGAATATTTACCACAAAGTTTTCAGAATCAACAGCGACCCTTCGTATCTTTTTCTTTAGTCTGACACATAGATTAGATTAGGATTGATCATAGAATTATTTGATAAATATTTGGCTGCACTCGCTATCCAGGCATTGTTAATCAATCTGACGATAGCATCAGGTTTAATGAAAAAGAACGTAACGAAGGAATATATTTCAAAAAGTAATGGTCACCCTGACGACAGGAGTCCCTCAGACTACGTCGCACGGATAAATAAGAATGAAAAAAAGGGGAGAGAAATTTTTATGTTGTGTCATTTGGTTAAAAAAAATGGCAGGTTCCCAAGGATGCCTGTATGTAAGGTGTTTTTTATATTTTCCTTTAAGAATGAGCACCCGAGTATTCGTTGGTGGATTAACGTACCGGGTGCGAGTGCACGACCTTGAGAAGTTCTTCCGGAAATATGGTAGAATCAAGGAGGTCGCTATGAAGAACGGATTTGCCTTTGTGGTAAGTCTAATGTGGATCAATTGTTTTTTTTACAGTATGGTAGGAACAAGGGTCTATGTCGGTGGGCTTCCATACGGCACCAGGGAAAGAGACCTTGAGAGATTTTTCAGAGGCTACGGTCGTTTCCGTGATGTTCTCATCAAGAATGGCTACGGCTTTGTTGTAAGTATCAGTATTCCTTTAATAAGGGACACCGAAGACAGTGCTATCGCTTTTGACTCGTTTCGACTGTTGTTTTATTTTGTTATTTGTTTATTTCCTATTGGCAATTCATTTCACTTGTGTAAAAGCATATTGGAGTTACGTTGAAACGAGTCTAATGCGTCGTGCTTACTATACATAGTCTATGTATAATACTATGATGACCCAACCTGACCTGACCCGACCTGACCCCAATGGTACCATGGCTGCTTAGGCGAGCTGTTTCCTGCTTGTCGACGATAATTCTGCAAATTTTGTAAGTCCAGTATAGAAGCCGCATTAGAGGAATCTCAAGAAGAGTGGCAACACGACATATATTTTCTTTTCTTATTAATTTATTATTTTGTCTTTCACGCGACAACTAACTGTTGGGAGAACTGAGAGAGTTTTCATTCTATAAAACGACTTCGACTTTTAGTAGGTGTGTAATATTGCATGGTTCAATCGATTGATAATGAATTGTTATTTATCGCGTGGAAGGTGAATACAATTAAGATATTTTGTTCGTATGCAGCCGAGCGCTATGGGTTTTGTGCGATATTGCAAGGGGAAAAAAGGTTTTCGTATTTTTTTTCTTTTTCAATCGAAAGTACTTCTGTTCTGTTAGAAAAGTTTGTAATCTCGCAAACGGTCACGCTGTCACTGCTTTTAGTTAACGATAAACATTTTGTTCCCAGGAATTCGATGACTACAGAGACGCCGATGACGCAGTGTACGAGCTCAACGGAAAGGAGCTGTTGGGAGAAAGGTAAACTAGAATAGACGCACGTACTATACAATGATACCTATTTTTAAGCACAGTAACAAAATTTAGACGAATGTTTGGCTCGATCAGAGATATCGTCTAAAAGAAATTGAGCGTTTCGCACGCAAGAATTGTTTTAAATAATGTTCATGGTATAATTTCACCTGTGAAATTCGTCTGAACGAGCGAATCATTAAATGCTTCATCAAGCCGTCAATGGTTCTCGCCTCCAACTTGTATACATCCATTTTATTAATCACAGTCTGCCGATTGCTAATATGTTAATCAATACGAAATATTATGAAAACCGATTGTTCTTCTTGCAGGTGAATTAATATTTATAGTACCGTTAACCGAATGTCGACTTGGCAGAATTTTCGAAGGCGTTAAAATATGGATTTCGTAGAATCTTGATAATATTCTTCATTGGTCGATACTTTGTGTACAGTACTATAAAATGCCTACACGAACTACGAGAACCACTGGACGGTTATAGAATGAATATACATTTATTTACATGACTAAAGAAAATGCTTTCGCAAGTATACAGAAAACAAGAACAAACAGCTCAATGTACGCGTAGTGAAGGAAAGAGATAGTAGATGCCTTAGTGCTTTAGAATTCTCTCTGCTTGCGAATGCTACTCAATCGATTTATTCCATTTAGGAATTGATGGATCTTGTTTGTACTTCGTGCCTTTGCTTTTTTTTGCTGCATTCTATTCATTGAAGTATTTCAGAATTTTGCACGAGACTGTCACCCGTGAAAAGTTGGATAAACAGTACCAAAGATTTCATTGTTCAACAAAAAAATGTGACACGGTATCTTATTTAGAGTTTCGAATCGTGTTTATTTGTTTCAATATTTTTTTTGGCAAACTTTGAAACATTGTCTCGATAGGATTTAGCGATCAAATAATTTCTTCACTGCTATTTCTTGTTGTATTCTTTTATTTTTTCACTTTCGAGAGACATTCCACAGAACAATGAATGTTGGATGTTTCACGTTAATTGCTGAAAAGAATTGTTCTTTTGCTAAATGGAAGTTCGATGAACGTCGACCCCGAGCTCTCGAACTCCATCCAGGATAAATGAATTTGGAAACGAAAGAACGCGAATTCGAGAGGCACGGGTCGCGCTTTATGCATAATTATTGTAAAACCATTATAATATGCGAGACCGTTGCGACTTGGCCGCCATTTTGACATACTTCCATCAATTCCCCGACTGCAAGTCGTAATGTCAATGTCCGTGACCCGCAAGATCCATCCGAAGAACGATGATCTCCGAGACGTCCTCGGTGAAACAGGAAATTAGATAGAGGGCAAACAAATTGTTTTTTTTTTTCCTTCAACTCTCAAACGTATACCAGAAAGCTATTTGATTTGGGTAAAATTTAGGCGGCAATTTTAAATGTCTGTAACGGGAGAAAGGGGGCAACGTTCATTCGAAAACGTAAAATAGAGACTAATGTTGATTTCTTTTTTTCTTTTTCTTTTTGAAGTAACATAACGTAGATTGTACAATTGTCAAAGAATAAATGGCGGATAGGGGAAAAGGAGTATTAAAAAGGAGTAGACGGAGAAGTCTGGAGAGGAAATATGAAGGAAGGAAGGAAGGAAGCAGCATTAGAGTAAGAATCAGTCGAGGACTTAGGCGGGGTTTTGTTGGGTGTGTTTCAGAGTGGCGGTGGAGATAGCACGGGGTGTTTCAGGGAGGCGAGGCGACCGTGGCTACGGACGCTCACGCTCCTGGAGAGACAAGTAAGCATATCCAATGTGTCTTGTTACAGAATTACTGTAGAGAGGGCCCGGGGTACACCTAGAGGTAGTGACCAGTGGCGCTATGGTGACTCCCGTGGTGGTTATGGGGACTCGAGGCGATCTGCGTAAGACACGCTATCCTTTTTTTTATTTTATCAGAGCGATCATCATCCCCTAAGTGCCCCCTGTTTAAAATACGTACACACAGAGACGTTGTCTCGACGGGTCGTGCGAAAACCTCTGTTACTTTCTCTATTTATTTTTTTCACATTTTTTTTTCCGCTTCTTTCTCTCTTTGGTATCGCTTTGTTGCTTTCCTTGGCTTTTCTCTTGGTCTCTTTGGCGGGAGAGAGAGAAGAAGAGAGATAGAGAAAGAGATGTTTTGACTAAAGAATCTGAAATATTGTATACAGGCACGCACAGAGGTCTTCGATACACAACAGGGAAGAATCTAATGTCGGATATGATGAGCTCGAATAATGGTAGAGCGTAGAGAGGAGGAACGGCGAGGCGATCACAAGACTTGATAAGTCTTATCGCGATTTGCCGTTCTTCCTGTTCGGTACTCTCTAATTTTCGAAATTGGTTGTCTTGGATTTGACTAAGCTCTCAACAGTCGAGTGTTGTAGGGATACTTAATTGTGCCGCTTGTACTAGAAGAAACGTGAACGACATACCTGGAACCGACAGAACGGACTGAAAATACGGCTCAACTCGTAAATCTGTAGTTTGCATACTTGAAGACTTGTCTGAGATACAATAAGAAAATAATGAAAAAAGAAAACAGGCCCACCCCCCTTGTGTCTTTTGAGTTAGCTTTCTTGTATATCTTGTCTGCTAATTGAGAGAGTGAATGGGAAATGATGGACTATTGAGTTAGAGATATATCTATATATACGTTGAAAGGGGAAAGATTAATAAGAGAGAGGTAGAGAGACAGAGAACGAATGAGAGAGAGTGAGTGAGCGAGTGAGTGAGATTGAAAGAAAAAAAGGGGTTAGAGGTACGGTGAGGCTTTAATTGGCGACTAATAGATGTGTGATATTGTGTTTGTTACAGCCGAGACGATATGCGGCACGACAGGTACGCTATTGCTGCATTTTGAGTAGAAAAAGTTTGATTCGATTGGGAACAGGTGATTGATTGTGTGCCTGAGCAATGAGTGCAGATCTGTAGTTACTTGCGAAGGAGTCTCTCTTCTTCTTGTTATTATTATTATTATTATTCTTTTTTATCTTTTTTTTTTCCACTTATAATCCATCGATCCGTTATTTCTGTTCACATGACATCCCTTTTTGCAGAGATAGTGTGAACAGAAACACGAGGACTGCATCTAGCTACAAGCAATCATTGCCCAGGTACATACATCCAATGTTACGCTCTAACGATTATATATATATATAAACAATCTCTTTTTTTTTTTTCTTATATTTATTTTCTCTTTCAATCTATGTTTGCACTTACATTATTAAAGTCAGAATTGTCTTTTTCTAATGGCCCATGTATTATGGGCATATCTCTGTTGTCTATTTACGAGGCGTATTTTGTTTCTCTTTGAATAAGTCAACGTCACATTTATTTTGCGTTTACGCGCATTGCTATTCTTTGATAATGTTCTTTGTGTTAATCTGCAATTGGTTTTTATTGCTATTAATTATCTTTCGAGTCAGGTCCAAGACAAACCTGCTTTTTATTTAGATTAAGCTAGAGATCGTTTACCTCGTTCTAAGATTAATGTTACTATTAATTCTTGTAGATACGGACCGCCGACTCGTACCGAGTATCGTCTTACAGTGGAGAATCTGTCGAGCCGCGTCAGCTGGCAGGTGAGTTTTCGTTTTTTTTTCTTTCTTTTTCGTTGCAATTACTGTATTTACAAATCGTTATTTTTCTTTTCTTTCTTTTTCTACTTATTTATATACCACTGTCGTAAACCCTCACTCGTGTATATTCTACCGTGCCCAATTTCCTCGTCGTGAGTTTGATTGCTACTCGAGGTTTCAAGAAAAGAGCAAGAGAGACAAAGACAAGGCAAATGAAAAAAAACGGGGGTCACGTAGCAATTGCCCGGAAGAGGCTGTAGCGCAGCGGGTGTTGTAAAGCGTCGTACGGAAAAAATCCTGAAAGAAAGAGGAAAAAAAAAGAGACCTCAAGCCATAATCCCCGAGTCGAACCAAACTTACGCGCGTCACTTTTCCTGTTAAGTCTAACAGTCGCTGTTTCGTTTTTTCTTCTTCCTTTTTTGAATTCTCTCCGCGCGGTTTTCTCCAATGTATTTTTTCTCCAGTTGAAACCGCGCCAGGAGAGGGAAGAAGAAAAAATGATATTAATTTATTCTCTTTTTGTTTTCCCTCAATCGCCTTTCTAATTTTCCTGATTCACCCCCCCACCAAAAAAACCCCTGCATATTATCGAGACGCTGTCGAGTTTGACCGATGTACATTTTGATCAAGTAAGTCTGTGGCTTTTGCGCGGCGTGACAATTTTTTTTTGGTTGACGCACCAGAAACTAACAGAATGCAAACCACGAGAATAGAGACAGAGAGAATGTCTCGAGGAGAGAGAGAAAAAATATCCAAGAAACATGTGAATAGAGAAAATTTAAACGAAATATTTGCCTGACGGGGAACGTGACTCTACCTGGAAGGCGCCATTAATATTTGTTGTCCAAGGTAATTTGGGATGTGACAACAACGGGAAGAAAAATGAAGGATCGCGCCTCTAGGATTCGCTCCACGTGGTATAATGGAACCTGGGTCCATTGTTTATCATCGTGTTAAGGATTATCTCTCGGCTATAGCACTGCAAGATGGAATGTCAAGGATCCTCCTCTATACTGTAAGAGCAAGCTAGCACCGTCAGTACCGTTTAACATCCTCCGCCTATTGGGAATTAGGTCAACTTGACGTAAATGAGGATGAGAAGAAGAAGAAGGAACAAGGAACAGGAATATAGATGCAGGGATAAAGATATGCAGGCACATATTGATATTGGACTATGTGGGAAATAACCAGGACGCACTTTGAACTATTAGACCAGACTGTACGAGGCATAAATGCGACGCAAGAGTCAGGATAATCAGCCACTAAGTCGGATCCCAAAGGAACAAATTACCTACCCGTATGTTGCACTAACCCATATGGACTTAGGAAGAGAATCGATGAAAATGCACGCCAGGAGCAGAGAAAACCACGTCACTGATAAAGATACAGAGAGAAGGGAGAAAGGAGAGAGACAGAGCATTAGTCAACAGACTGAGAATGAGAAAAACCTATAACCCAAGCCTTACTTGATCAATATACATTGAATCGTCTGTCGTTACACTTTTCCGAATGATTCGTTGCCTTATTGACGATTTAGACGTAACTCGTTCATACATTCAGTCCGATTTCTCAAATTCCACGAACCGTTACTTTATATATATGTAACAGCATATATATATACATATATGTGTATAATAATAAAATATACACGCATCTGCACACACACACACACACCCACACCCACACAACACATTAATATGTATATATATAGATATGCATACTTGCATATTTATACATGTACATATTTAATATATATATATCTATATAAACAAAACAATATTATTATTTCCTTTACGTTCGGCCAGCAGTTGAGAACAAAAGACAAATAAAAATTGATGTTCTTTCCGAAGAGCCATGTCCTCTTCGCCGTGGAGGGGCGACCGGTAGGGCCAATAGACTGATGATGTGCGATGATAGAGAGATGACGATGCACGCGATGGGCCCGCCTTGAGGTCAAGTGGCACCAGGTTGGTTTCTGAGGTGTCCGGGTGAGAGAGAGTGCCGCGAAGGCGTCGTCCACGGGGGTACACCCTCTACTACTACCATCACCTACCACCTTCTGTACTACTACTGCTACTACTACTACTACCATGACTTCCACTACTATTACTACTAGTACTACTACCATCACCATCACTGAATACCCTTCTAGTGAAACGTGACGAGACCGAGTGAACCAACAAAAAAAAATCCTTCCAGCGACATACTTCTAAGAGACACTCTGCACGGCATTGCATCCTTCACCGTCGTCCACGTCGATTCCAATCTATCACGACGACTACGCCATCTCCTGGGGAATAGAGAAAAGCTGACGATTTTTTTTGTTTGTCCCAATCATACTTGTTTCCTAACCTTTGTTTCATTGTTATCCGATATCATTGATGCCATCCTTGTGACCTAGTCAGACACCCGACGTCGTCATCCTGACAAGTCTGAAGTCCATAGTACCAATTGTACTGGGTCTTCTCTGAACTGTCATAAGTTTTTGTTTAACTGGGAAAAAAAATATCACCTTGTGTGTACTCCCTTCGACCACTACTACTTCTACTACTACCGCTACTACGACTTCCGGTACCGCCACCAACCTAGCCATCTACTAGTAAGTCAGGCAGCGGCCACCCATGAGGGCACACACGGGCCGAAATCCGAACCATCCGCGTCTACGCCACACTGATCCGTGTTCGACCCGACCAATCGCCGTGTGTCTGGCCTTTCTCTCTGTCCGTAAGCAAGGTGGTGCCTGGGCCCAAGGTAAATGCGTCACCTTAACCGAGTGTACTCTTAGATTTACGTATATTGATATTTTTATAATATTTATATATATATATTTATTATACCTGTGTCTAGTATCTATGTAGTATCGACTGTCTATTATAAAAATCGAGTTGTCGCGTTGTAGATTAATATATATTGAACATAACTGTGCACACAGAGGATAGATTTAGGATTTTTTGTATCTCGTCGCTGACTTCGTCGACACGCCATTGTTTAAAGTATCGCTGAAATTTTGTCGATTGCGAGCACAGGTGACAATTGCAGGTAATTTCGTGATTGGTTTGTTATATTTCGTTTGATAACAAGTGCTCGAAATTAGATATCCAAAAATTAACGGAAGTGGATATAGTTAACGATTAGAAATGAAAATGGTACGCGACGCCATTTTGTCTGTGAACATAACGATTAACAAGTACGCGTCAACTTTTCTTTATGCTTAAACGGTTGTGTAAATTTTGATGATAAATCTTGACAAGTCTTGTTCGCGATTGTTAATTGTAACGATGATGTAAAAGAGTGGCGCAGACTTCCTGGCAAGAGCACCAACCTCGGCTCCCTGGGACCACCACGTGTTACTACACGTTCCTCACGAGATTTTTGGGAAGGCCCTGAGAGACCCGGTGCCGACCTTGGCCGAACTTGGCTGACCCCGGCCGACCTCAGAGTACTCGGAGAAGTCCTGCCCTATAAATAGCGACGGACGCCGAGCTATCCAAGAGAGAGACACACCTGGTGCATCGTCGGCATCCTGCATTAAGCCGTACCTGGTTCCCACACAGAGACACGCACGCACACACACACGCAAGGCAAAAAGAAAAGAATTACGATGATCATGACGATGACGATCGATGATGCTAACAATTTATTGAGAATTGTCACGAGGATGACGTTGATGACGATGATGATCCCTTTATCGGACATCTGATAATTGCACACCCAAGAGAGAGAGAGTGGGTATCCTTACTTCGTCTGCGACACGGGATCGCAGATTCATGAAGATTTTTTTGGTTTCCTATGGTCCTTGGAAATGCTAACACGATTGCCAACCTGAGGATCCGCCTTTAATAGTTCTCGGTCCCCCCACGTGGCGACACACATTGACCTCGTTTCCCATCGACGTGGAAAGGAAGAGGTGCTGCGTTTATCCCACGAAGAATATTTTTCTATTAATTACTTCAGATTTTATTTTCTTAAGTTTCAGGAACTTCTTGGCTCTTCTGCGACTCTCGCGTATCTTGTCATGGGATTCTACGAAATTCTTGTTTAACATATTTTTCCTAGTACGTTGTACATTGCGCGTTGTATGCGTTAGACAAATTTTGCAAAATTTCCGGTTTTAAATATTGTATGTGTGATTAGGTTCACCGTGAAATTACGCTTTTGAGGATTGTTTCAGTTTTTCGTTTCTTTGACAAAGTACCGTGTGTTGATGCTTTTCGAATTTCCTTTTTTTTGCAATCTAAATCTTTACTTTTTTCTTTTGTATTTTATTTCTTGTATCGCACACTATCGTTGCTGATTATCCATATGGTCTGCTGCAAAAGACTATCTGTCTTTACTTTGCAAAGATTTCATGACCTTTTTTGCACAATAAACTAGTACTATTATAATGTGTGTGTATATATATTTACGTGATGACGAGTCGCTGGAAACAATCCCAAAAAATTGTTATATCTGTTAAATACACACTTTGTGAGCCACTCTGTCAAAGTTGAAATGAAAAATGGCACAAAGCCATTTTTGTCGTTTTTACACAAATGCCGTCGTTTATGATACGTAGCCAATTTCGTTAATAACTCTTTGGCAGAGTGGAGCCCGCCAGAATCCTAGAAAGTAGAAAAAAAAATAATTCCAATTTGTCAAAGTAAATAGTTAATGACATAAAGAAAGGTTGCGTCGTTTCGTCGATACTAAATTCGAGCACTCGGCGTTCACGAAGTGAAAAGGAAGGAAAAGGAAGCCAAAGTAGTAGCTTTTTTCAAATTGATAATCTAACCGTAAAAAAAGAAAGAGAATTATCATTGCAAAATAATGTGGCATGAATTTTCAAAACCGTTTCCAACAGGCTTAACCGAGTGCACAGGGTTCAGTTAGCTTCTGTACTTTAGAATCTCGCGTTTTTAGGACTAAAGAGCTCAGTCTACCTGTAGTAGAAAATCATACACAATTATTTATTAACGTAATGCTTATATAGGATAAATAAATGTTAATTAGACATTTCCACTAATTGATTGTTTTGCGTGATGCTTAGGATTTGAAGGATTACATGAGACAAGCTGGTGAAGTAACTTATGCAGATGCCCACAAGCAACGTAGAAACGAAGGGTATGTGTTGTATTTTAATCAATTGATACAAATAATTTTACTTGAATTCGTTGATTGATTCTTAATTGGTTTTATTATTGGTTTTTTATAGAGTCGTAGAATTTGCCACGTATTCCGACCTGAAGAATGCTATCGATAAACTTGATGATACCGAGCTTAATGGCCGAAGAATTCGCCTGATCGAAGACAAGAGACGAGGTCGCCGATCAAGGTCCTCCAGTTCCAGATCTCGATCTCGCTCCAGGTCCCGTTCCCGTCGTCGTTCGCGCTCCCGCTCCAGGTACAAAATCGTCGTTCTAGGTCGTTTCGATAAATTCTGGATCGTGTCGCGAAAATTTATCCTTTTCTATTATTTCACGTTCTCTTTATTTGAAATCGAATAGTATTTGCTATATTTTTTGGAACTACGACAGTTTTAAACGTTGTATACAAGATGGCAAAGAAATTGCTGCTTTTCTCTGCTATCTATAACAATATTGCTCGTTGGTTTATACTATAATAATTTGTTTTTTTAGTCTTTGTTACGCTATTATTTATCTTGCCGAATCCTTTGTTCCTAATTCTAATCTGTCACACGCTGATACCTTTTAGAGTTTTTATTTTTATTCTTGTGAACGAAATATGGAATTTTGACAGTTTTCAAAGTGTTGTTTAATGCTAAAAAGAGGACTCAAATTTTAATACCATCAACACTGATCAATTGATAGAATATATAATCACCAGAAAATGTTAAATGCAAAAAAAAGATAATTATTTGATCTGGTGTATTTTGTCTTTACCAGGAGTCGCCGCAGTTCTCGTAGCCGTAGTCGTCGCAGCAGCCGCTCCAAGTCTAGAGCACACTCGAAATCCAAATCAAAGTCCAAATCCAAGTCTCCTGAGCGCAGTCGCTCACGATCCAAGTCCAAGTGAGTACCTTGTCCCTGCTATCTAATTATTATTTTTTTCTATCGATTATGGATTGATTACATAATTTTTCTTGCTTTCTTTCGTTCTCGCTTACGACATAAAATCGTTCCTTGCTTTTGTATATAGGAGTGTACTGCGAGATTGGAAAATCCTTCAGAGAATTTAATTTACAATGAAAAAGAAAATGATGGATTAATATAACGAATTTAAATAATGATCGGCGCTGTATAATTTGATCGATTTATTCGCCTTATGAAGAATGTTATCCAAATTGGTGTTACACCCTATGTATCTACACTCTGTACTTCGTAATTCCTTCGCTTATAACATTGCTTAAGTTGGGCAGCACTTATGCTGCCCTTTGCGCGTATTTATTCTTTGATGTTGTTCTTGTTTTCTCTTTCCTTTTCTTTATCTTTGTATTTTCCGTACTAAATTTTCGTTTCTTTATTAACAAATATTCCTGTTCGCACGGGGCTTGTCGGGATTCTGATAAAGTTGGGAACACATATTTTTAATTCTCATTATTTGCCTGTACATTTGAGCTTCTTACAAAGAATATCACACGTATACACGTACACGCACCACAGTCACTGTCACGCGTGATAAATAAATAGAAAAAAAAAAAGAAATGCCGCTTCACCGCGATTTCATCACGATAACACGAAAAATATAAAATATAAAATTGCCGCGCATATTACTTTCAGAAACGATTATTCTTTGTTTCTCATATTCGTACTGTATATAATTTTGCAGATCAAGAGACCGCTCAAAGTCGAAATCTAAGTCAAAGTCCAAATCCAGATCTCGTTCTAGGTCCAAGGCTGAGAGGTCAAAATCCAGGTCGCAGTCCAAGTCTAAAGCAAAATCCCCCTCGAAGTAAGTGGTCTAGTATTCCCAAAAAAAAAATCAAACCCAAAAAAGTCGCAAAGGAAGAAATATCCTCCGCACACAATCCCTTCTTCTCTTCTAGGCTTTCCTACGTCTGTTTCTCTTATGACACTGGCCGTGCGAGAAGCTAACGAAAGAAAGACAAGCTTCATAAATATGAATGATTGTTTCTCGAGAGGAGGAAAGACCAAGGAGATAATTAATCGTTTTTCTCATTTCTTTATAGGGAAAGATCGAGTCGCGAACGCTCAAGAGGCGATAGATCGAGATCCCGCTCAGGCAGTAAACACAGCAAGAGTCGCAGTCGTTCCCGTTCGCCAATGAACGGCGATAAATCGCCAGAGAACATCAAGCAAAAGGACGATTGAGCTCAAAGAGAAGGAAAGTAAAAACAAAAAAAAAACAAAAAACCTGAAAAGACAGAAGAAACAGTGCGGAGCAACAAAAGAAAGTACCAACGTTTAAGAGTCATCTACACAGGAAGTGACAAGTCTAAACTATTTAACAGAACGGAAGAAAAGGAAGAAATATCACTTTTTAAATTCATCCCGAGCTCCGCCTTTGGTCTTCTCGTTACAACAAAAAATCCTGTCCTCTCCTCTCCTCTTTCTCTCTTTCTCTCACCCACCTTCCTTCCTTCTTACTTTCCTCTCTATCATAATTCCCTTCTCTTTTACTCTCTTCCTTATTTTTTATAACGACGATAACAGATTCAAGAAGCCAATTCTTTTCGTACATTTCAACCCTTCTGTCCATTGGACATTGTTCCTAATGACGCATATATGGATTACACTCAAGACACCCAAAAGAACATGGTCACTCGTTTAACGATTGTTTGCAGCACGCGTATTGTTCATAATTAGAAGAAAAAAAAGAATTGCAAGCGGTTTGAATTACACACGATCATCGTTACCAGACCGAGCCTGTAAAAATTGACGAGGAACGAACTGTAAATTTAATTGAATTTTTATTGATCATCGATTTGAGTAATAGTTGCTTTTTGTGCTTTTTTTTTTCCTCATCTTTCTCCTAGAAATCCAAAACGTTTTACACAATTGTACACAGTCTTATTATCTCTGCATTGCTTGTATGTACGTTGTACATACACGATTCTGTGTCTTATCCGACAAGTACACTGGTATACATAAAACACAGATACACAAACCGGTCTGACGCATTTAGGGCAAATCTAATGAGGTGATTCTGTCTCTTTCTCTTTTTTTCTTCTCCAATTCGTACCTTGAACGGACCTACACGATTTTCGATGTACCGCCGTAATTAACATAATAGGAGTTCCCCTTGTAATGGCTTTTTGTATATATTCCTAATGATTACAATTTACTATGTATAAGAACATAACAATAATATGTGATTGTGTATTAAGTCTAGGAGATAAGCCTTATTATCAATAAAGACACCCAAAGTCGATATCGAGCGTGTATTGATCATTTAGGCCGAGAGTTCGTTTCCAAGGAAAAAAAATGCTTTGGCGTTTAACGATTTACAAAAAATGTATTTATTTTCTTTCTTTGCCTATTGAAAACCGTTAGAACGTGCCGTGCCGTCCCGTCTCGTTTCATTTCGCTGCACTTCGTGCTCGACGATAACGGAAGCGTTTCGGAGCATTCCGTATCGCGGTTTATTTTTTATTTCCTCTTTTTTCTTTGACAACAAAAATCCGTAACTAATTCTATAAAGTTGCGCATTGTCAAGTGGTCGCGCACCGAATCAGACATTTTCATCATCACGAAACATGGAAAAGTAAAAATCATACAGCCTTTTCCATAGTAAAATCTGCAAAAGATCAATAAGAGCGTGCGAGAAATAATAAGTTAATTTTGTGTACAGAAATGGATAATTTTTTTTCTTCAAAATAGCTACCATGCAATATTTATTATATTCACTCTAGATAGTTAACTGCCTATATATTCTTTGAGTATTGCTATAAATACTCTTGCGAAATTCCCTAGAGTTCTTTTTTATCCCTATGTAACAGCGAGCGAGTGGTGTAGTAGGTATCCATGGGAAAGTCCCAAAAGCGAACAGTCGAACCGTATACCATTTATAGAACCCCTTGTACTGTATACATGAACGTATATAAGCATCATCCACTATGTATAGTATATGCACAGAGGTTCGACAGAAGTTTTTCAACAAAGAAAAGATTCAGAGGGTGAAAGCCCAGTCGAAGTAAACCACGTCGTCCAGCTGTGGTGACGAAGCGTATGCAGTGCAGGCAGTGAGTCATTCCATCCTGACTAGCAACCCTCGACGAATTGCTCTCCCCTAATCTAACATTTTATTTTCCTGCACTAGGGAAAGAGCTCACTGGATGCAATTGCCAGACGTAGCAGAGATAATTGTGCGCTATTCGCACAGATAAGGGAAGCCCGCATTGATAAGAGAGAAAAGAAAGAAATATACCCCCATTGATAATTAATTAATTAATTAATTAAGGACACGATTCTGCTAGGAGCGACTGCGGTAAACGGGTGTATATATATAATTTGAAATATAAAAACTGTAGATTCTTTAGTATAGGATGTTACAGGATACAATGATCCTGAGTATCCACAGTGGCAAGAGGCACGCGCCGAATACCGAGTAGGGATGTCTATGGTGGCAGGGTGAGTCAGCTACGAATTCACGACGCAGTCGAGTAGCGATGCTCAGGGTGGGAGTAGGGTGTGACCAATGAGAAGAGGAGAAATAGCAAAGTCGATTCACTATTGGCTGATCAGGATCACTGGTGGGGAACGACGGGAAAGAAACGTTGAGTTCGATGGTTCTGCATGCCACGAACCGCTAAACCAGCCTGTATCTCTTCAGTATACTCTTTGCTCTCTACGTTTGAACATTCGGCTGACCGGTAGCAGCACTCGTCGTGCACCTCAAGTCCCCCTAGTGACAACTGACAGGTCAGTGGCCAAGACTTCCTCTTCTTGCTAATAATACACTTTCTTTCATCTTCGTCGTATCGGCGCATCCGGTAATGAGTAATGACACTCGTTATCTTCCCGTTGATATCATTGACTTTCTTTCTTTGCCATAAGGAGGTTCCATGATGACTAAGAACAGGAATTTTTCAATCAAATTTATACTTGACGGTTCCAACCGGCTTCCATCCATCAGCCAATCCCTAGATTACGTTCAGTCTGATTCGGAAAGACAAAGAGCGCTGTACTCTAAGCCATTCATCCCTGTAGCTTAATTTGATCTTTGGTGCAACCCTTGAGACTCTAACTGGAGTTTGTTGTCCCTTGGCGAAGGGTGCGGTCGATATTGGAGTATAGGAGTGTATACTGTAGAAAGGCATAACCGAGATAGTTTACCGAATTGAGACGTGGGCGTGCAGGACAGGAGGAGAACGAAGTCGAGGAGGCAGGAAGAAAACAGTTTCCAACGGTTCCAAGAGCCGCGGCAACGACGCTCCAGTTGTCAGGGAACGCTCGTGTATTACGCATACCGCGAAGCCTTTGTATGTTTGATATAAAAGTGGCATTGTGCCCGGCTTATCTTTTATTTTTTCACGTCGTAATCCGCGCCGATAAAGTCTCCAAGTTTTCGCTCATTGTCGGCGAGACGCGAGTACTTTATGCATATGTTTTTTTTTCTTTATTTTTTTTTCGCGATAACGCGCAGTTACATTTGTTCTACCGGTTTTAAGGTACAGTTTGCTGCTAAGCAGGTGCGACTTCGGGTGTTTACTCCTGTACGTCTACAGTGTGCTGTTAACCACCTTGTGGTTTTTAGAGTGGGCAAAAAGAGAGTTTGCAAATAATTTTTGGCAAGCTTTCAAGATTATTATTCTATTGTACGCGTTGGGTATGGAGAATCGTTCAAAGAAAATCAACGTCCTTGTCCTGGCTGACGAATCCGTAGAATGCATATATTACCAAGACAGTATAGAGACGTGTATAGGATGTATTTTCTACATACACAGGATATAGTGGAGAGAATATTAGAGACCAGTTAGGGAACTACCTGGTAGCCGATAAGTAGCTATCAGTAAGTATTCACCGAAGGCACCAGGATGGCTTCCAGGATCCCGGTACTGGGCCCAGAACCTCGTGCGTACATAACACGCATAAGTACTGTAGTCAACGAGGACAAGGAGTAAGGACGTGCGGAGGAGACGGTACAGGGCGTGGTTTTGACAGATGCAGTTGGGACGCACGTCTGGCATGCAAATGCGCCTATGCCGCCTCCTGAAGCTGAAAATAAGTAATAACGCACATTCCTGTTCTGACAAAGAGAGAGATTGTCAGCTAGTGACTAATAGGAGCTGCAGAGAGAGAGAGAGAGAGGGAGGGAGAGAGATAAAAAAGTCATTGCCCATGAGAGACGAAGACGCCGAAAATAGATCCTCCTCGCGTCCCTAACGCATCCTGGGCCCTACGTGGGCCTGAAGCCCAGCACTCCTGGAAGTTTCTTTTATCGGTAGAGAGAACCCGCCCAAAGCCAACGCTTCTTATCGCTTACGTGTCCTGGACGGGTCGTGGCTTATTTACTGGAACGATTTACGTGGGTAATAGCTTATTTCTATCTAAGTACACTCAGAAGTATCTCAAAAAGACACTCTAAATATATATATTTATTTATAGTCACGCAGTGCAGGAAGCCCGTGACCATGAAATCCAGCTATACGTTAATACCCACCCTGAACTTCCTAGACGCCTCGGTAGGGGTTGTTACGGCAATCGATGAATCCGTCTGCTGCACGTCGAGACCTCCCACTCTCTCTCTGTCTCTCCCTCTCGAATTTCTCATCATTTACTCTCCCTGTACGTATACTCATCTATGTACTCTTCTATAAGCAGCACGCATCCTAACCTGTCCATGCTCCAATCCATAAGGCCATTCCCCGTTGGAAGCTGGCACCAATCAATTTGGAGATTTCATTCACCCTGTGCAACCCAATGGAATGAAAAACTTTTGCGCGCGACTATACTACCGCTACCAATGCGCTCCTCGGAAATGCCTTGCTCGGCCTCGTACATGTACACGCGCCTTCGCTCGATACTGGGGAACAACATAGTACACCATAGGACACCATAAACATAGTACCATAGCACACCAACCAACCAACCAACCAACCAGGGTTCGTTAGCCGTCACGGTCGCGCGAGACGACTTTACTGCACTTATGCGCGTTTGCGCTTGCGGTTGCGCTGCCTCGAGGCTGCGGTTGTCTACTTCGTTTTCTACGCACGCTTACGTGTCTCCTCCATGGATCCGTGGTCAGCGGCTGCGAGGATTCGCGGCTCCCTCTTCATTAATTACTACGGCACGAACGCTTAATTGGCGTAGGACGTACGACGCCGCTTTAAGAATCAGTATAGAGATGATCTCTCTTTGATATTTAGAAATCGGTGATATCTGCCAATTTTTATAATTCTTTTTTCATTCCTTCCGTTAGTTTCTCTGGTAACTATATCTGTAATCTTGGGAACGTACTCGGTCGCATCTCTGACTCATGGGGGCACCTTATAAAGTTACTGGTTTTTATCGCCATTACTGTTTAATAGAGCGTAGCGTTTAATTGAAAATCAACTTGTTACGGGGGAAGGTCGTGTTATTTGATTAGGTAAGAGAATGTATTCTCTCAGTGGTTCCCTTTTGACAGGGGTTGGGTTAGGGAGTTAGGATTGTAACTCGTGTCGGGGTCAATCTTGAAATATTTCATTCCTCTTTTAATAATTGTACGACAGATCATTTGGCATGATGTCAGAGCACATTTGCTCATATTCGGGCACATTTGGCTGCAGACACGGTTGGGTCTCGTCTCGACCCCTTTGGCCGTCCCGTTACTTGCACTTGGTTGTGTGTATGCGAGTAAGCAGAGCTCCGTGTATACAGGGTGGCTCGATTGAAAATATCATTTCAATTTTCATATTGTACAATTCATCATAAGCGCATCCTGCGAACGGTTTACATGGAATTTCGTACTCCTGGTTGCATCCTAGTAAAAGGCAGGGTTGGGATCTGTAAATGCATTGGCCAGTATCGAAAATTCTAACGCCAGATGGCGACACCGTTTCTCCATCCATCAGACAAGTTATTAGTTCTCAAGATAAAATCCTAATGTCTCAATTGACTGGTCTTCCTGATTCTTGTATTTATTTTAAATAATATATCCGTTATCTCCTCTTCTTCGTATTTAACAAATACGTTCTCGAACGTTCTGCAGCAGTTTCTAATTCTCAATAAACTCGAGATCCGTCTTTCTGTAACTCTCTTGCTCAAAAGGCAACATTAATTAAGAACACCCCGTATACTCACGCATGCACAGAGAGAGTATAGAAGCGTTGTATTCGGGTCTCTTGCCGGACGAGATGTGTGCCGTGTTGTTGCGCTATTGCGTATTCAGCCTCTTTCGTTCGAACTCTCTCTATATAGAGGGATACGATCGAGAGCCATATAAGGACAACAGCCTTGCCGATGGTGAGACGGTGCCACGCAGCCACGTTGCTTTACGTACTGGTTTTTGAGTCCGCGACCTCCGCAAGGATATATCGAAAGGATTGAAAGAGGACAGAGTACCATCGATATCTAACGATGATGAATTTCGTACCGTTCACCATCATCCATCCATCTGATCAGTTTATTCATACTCAATGACGTTTCGAGAAACACAGACTCCGAGTGACATCTGTTGATTTCGATTGGCAACCCAGGTACATTTACAGACTGAACTTCGTCCGTATTGAATTTACTGACTCCTTTTAGCATAGATAACGAATTTTTCTTTTAAATCCAAACTGTCTAACAAGGATTGTAGGTTAGTTTTGTAATGCGGAGAATGGGACTTGGTGGGATAAAAGTCGATGAGATTCAAATTGGAGAACGCCAGTGGTAAGAGGATAAGAAAAGGATACTGGAGGGAGTTACGTTTTGACGGGAAGTGACATTTCCCACTTCCGTGGTACGAGATTCGTATTTGTTACCGCTGTTACGAAGCTTTACTCTCGACAATTCGTTACGGAGAGTACGATGAATAAGAATGTATGAAAAAAAAAGAGAATAATCGGATGGCTCGCGCTACTGTGTTTATTTTAGCGCGGAAGTCCTGTCGGGTCGTGCCTAATGATCCATAAGCTTTTTATTATCTCCACTGAAACGAAACGCCCCTGGGGAATGTTCTACGCACGTGGATAGAGGAACATTAAAAATGCCTCGGTGCATCTTCTTATCAATGATCAAAGAAAGAAAGGTCGCTGTAATGCGAATCCTGACGGAAACCAATGTGAGTTTCTCTCTGCCGTTATTCGGACGGAATTCGCGGTCTTGACTTCCTTATGATACGTCCTTGGATTTATGATCCTTGCGGAGCCTGAATGCTGCATAACTCCTGCGGTTACCAGTTACAGTGTTGTAACCTGTTGCTGCCTCTGAATTTCACTCTAGAAATAATACCAGTTCTCACTGATATCGGTACAATAAAAATTCATATTGTCCACGCAGTGCTGAGACTGGATGATGGCTTGTTTCCATTTGCTCGTATGCGTTTCTCTTGATGTAGAAAAGTGGTAGGCTCTTAAGACTGGTTTCAATTAGAAAGATCTTGGATGGGCTTCTTTTTATTTTTCTATTCCTGTCTCCTTTCACGTACCGAGTTTCAATTGTTCATTCCTGGACGAAAATCCGTACTGGCGCACTTTCCCACAGGCACAAAGGTAGTAGGCCGTGAATTAGCGCGATGTTACACTCCGATGCGTGAGCCTTGATACAAAATTCATCCGTTACCAAGAAATTTCGAGTGTCTGATGCGATAATAATAATCGCCTTCGCGTATAATAAAAGATATTAAGTACAGGAGTTTGCCGCGGTAATGAAAAGCCAATTAGGTATTAAGGAACATCCTCAATTAACACGTAGTCTCTTTAATTGCAGATTAACGCGTAAGCATCACGCCCCGTCATGTCGAATCCTGTGAGTCCCTCGCTTAAGGATCTGCCCAAGGTCGCTCTGGATTTGAAGAGCGAATTGGAAGGCTTCAATCATGGCTGTATGAAGAAGGCTGCCACTGCCGAAAAGAACGTGTTACCCTCGGCCGAAGGTATGGAGATTACAAATATATACATTAGAAATTACACCGATTAAGTTTCGAATCTCTTTGGAGATACGTTTCAATAGAATATCTGAGATTTTTGGAAGAACTTAGTTAATCCCATCATTGCAATGATAATGTAGACGTACGACAGGAGAAACAGCACTCTGAATTAATTCACGGTGTGGAGACCTTCAAGCCGGATCGTTTGAAGCACGCTGATACCCAAGAGAAGATTATTTTACCCAATGCGGAAGGTACTGATTAGAGATTAGAAACGTTTCAGCGTCTTGAGATACACGGCGTAATGGGATTGTCTATTGGTTAATATATTAACACGTGCTACCTGCTAGGCGATGCTTTATTATTAATTTATATTAATAATAAAATATAGTATCGATACTGTGCTCGAGATATGCTTTGTCTTTGCTCGATACGTACTTCCTTGTACCACTGTGTAATTTTCGTACCATTGGTATTGTTTATTGTACTTTTATCCTGGTGCTGTGCTGTGAACACACAGGGTATTGTTAAAACGGTTGTCATAAATCATAAGGTATTTTTAGGAGGTCGTGGGAGTTCAAAAGGTCTTGCTGGTATAGCCTTTGATTTATGGCATCCTTTTCTAGGCACAGCAAATTTCTACTTATAAGGATAGAATTAATAATAATATATTAACACAGCCAATACCGTCTGCAAGGTGGTGCCTGCTTTTATAACACTGTCAGCTGATGCTTTGAAGGGAATTTTATGGACGTCTATTTTATTTCTCTTTTCTGCTTATTAAGTCATTTCTTACTCTTTGTTCCCCCACGCAGACGTCGCTGCAGAGAAGACTCAACAGACTCAACAAACTGTGATCGCTGGTATTGAAAAATTCGATCCTGCCAGGTTGAAGCATACTGAGACCCAGGAGAAGAATCCACTACCCGACAAATACGGTAACGAATGCCAAATACTTGATTATTATTATACATACTTCTATATTTCTGATTAGATAGACATTTTACATTCTCGCCAGTCACAAAGAATTCATAAGATCGTCACTGCGTCAGCAGTTGGGTGCTGCTTGGGTCGTGAAAGTTATAACTGATCTGGCATAATTCAATGACTGGAATAATAAACTCGTTAATTTCGGTTTCTCAGTCATTCAACGAGAGAAAGGGAAGCAACTGATTTCCGGTATCGAGAACTTTGATCCTGCCAAGCTGAAACACGCAGAGACCCTCGAGAAGAATCCTTTGCCAACCAAAGAAGGTATTTCAATAATAATTCATTATAAACTTTATTACAGTCTTTGTGCTTATGCTTTTCAATCCAACGACAGGAATAATAATTTGTTTCCCTGTTATATCTTCAGCGATCGACGCCGAAAAGGTCTCCGCTTAAGGAAAACGTTGCAAGGAAGAAGAATAGAACGAAGAAAACAAAACAAAAGTACCGGATAAAAGACAACAAGAACAACCGTAACGTCATCAAGAAGAAGCCTCTCGATGTTTCCTTCCATTCTCTTTATATCCTGATATCTCGTAACGATTATCATCCATATTACCGATACGACTGCATCGTGATAATATCTGTGTAATTTTTTCCTAGTACATACTCGTATTCTCGCCACGATTTATATTGCCCGATGCGGCTTTATTCGCCGGGATGGAAAAATGGCGACGGGTTCTTTATATACATTTATACGTATAAATATATATATATATATAAACGTTGCTTTGGCTTTAATGAAAAAGATTATATCTTAGGATTGTGTCGATCATCGCTTTCCAATAAGTCGTCGTCGACTAGCCGTTTAGTAATCGACAGGATTTAGAAGGATAAGAAAGAAAAAAAAGAATTGAAGCAAGTATAATATGATAATAATATAACTGCCATTTTTTTAAATGAAATATCCAGAAAATCGTAACCGTCGCCCCGTTTTCATCCCCAACTCGTGACTCGTGAAAGGGTTATATTTTTTACCAAGAAAAGCTGCTCGCAGGCAAGCATTATTTTCAATAGCAGCAATAATGGCGGCATTTATTGCATCGTACGAGGAGATCAGATATCGACAATTGGGGTGTTCGATCGGTGTACTCGTGTAAAAATAATATTTTATATAACGGGCTATTGTACTTTTTTAATATTCGTGCACACCGCATTTTATCATAACGATAAAAATTATTACGATATGAATAATAAAAAGATCATTTGTAACGGGGGTTTGTCCTTATTGAAAACTCTACATCCTCTGGTCTCTTTGTTCTTTTGAAAGCACGCTTCAGGATTTTTTCGCCAATCGTAAGGCGGTTACGCAAGTTGTGCAAAATTTGAATGTGTGCGCCAATAAAAAATTGGAAGAATTTTGACAAAGTATTTAAAACGGTATGAAATTTATTACTTTTTATGGATAATATTAAGTGGAATGTATATTTATGGAGTTTGAATGATATTCGTTAATTCAAAATACCGCCTAAAGTTACGGTCATGATTAATAGTCCAATTTATTCCAGTTGGCACAAGGTAAATTGGCAGTAGGTCAATTGTGTAGTTGGTAACACGTGGTAACGTTTCTTACGGATTTATTCGAATTCTTTTCGCTACGGAAAAAAAACGTAGTTTTGCACGGAGTTCGTCGAGTATTGTCGTACGTATATTTATTCTACTTGTCGTGCTAATGCTCCATTAACATTTACTATTGATAATAAACTAGCAGGTAAGGTTTCTCTGGTTAAATATTTTATTATTAAGAAAGTTTGATCTTGATATAGTAGAGAGAGAGAGAGAGATAGATAGAGAGTTGGGTAGGCACGTGTTACGACTTTCAGAATATTATTTTTCTACCCTAATTCTATTGAATATCGTAGAAGGTGTTGAATGCTGATTATTGGTGTGCATAATCCTTACAGAATTATTGTTTAAATATTGGTTTACATGTAAATAGTACATAAAATGGAATAGTTTTATTTATTAATTTATTTAAGGAACCATGGAAATATCTCCAAGAAAACCATGCAAAAGATCTTCAGAGCCTGTAGACGAGTGGTTGCAGGAAGAAGGCTTCTTCAGGAAGCATGCACCTAGAGAACCCACTTGTCTGTTTCGTGCAGTCAGCGAACAGGTTTATCTTACACAGCATTTTCACATTCGAGTTCGGAGGGAATGTGTGGAATTTATGAAGCGTAATAAGCACCTGCTAGAGGGGGTAATGGAACGTGATATAAATGGTGTTAGGTGGCATCTTCTTTATGAGAATTATAAATTTCTGTTTCATCCTTAGAGTATAACGATATCCAGTGAAAGCTATTTGGAGCAAATGGCTTGTATCACTGAATGGGGTGGTCCGTTAGAGATTCAGGCAATGTCACTTCTCTATGGCAGAGAATTTGTCATATTTAGTGGGCAGAGTCTAACTCGTTCTATCGTTACTGATAATGGGTTTAATAAGATGATTCTTCTCTGCCATACAATGCAGAAGCATTACGAAAGTGTTTATCCTAGAGATTTTATCTCTGTTGCTGCTTATTGCCAGTGTAAGTTTTTCCTTCATTACGCATGTATTGGATACTTACAAAAGTATCTTTTATTGGAAAAATTGCAATGTAAAAACTTTTTCGCAGCTCTTGTTTACCAGACATTGTACAAAAATGTATTCAAGATGACGAATGTGGATAACACAGTAGATCTGATGCTTCATGACAAAACAAGTAATTTCAGACATGAGAAGTTTTTTCTCAAAGAAAATGTGGATAATAGAGAGTAAGGCTTGCTATGCATTCCTATGGTCACCCTAAGTTCCTAGCCCAAGCTTATTGGCTGAATATAAATTCTATAATAAAAAAAAAGTACATCCCTACTAAACATTTCAGGCAATTGGCTTTAGAATTGTTCAATAAACTAGAAGATTGTTCCGAGGAGAACGAAGAGATACAGGCAATTTGCAAGGGTATCACGCCATTTCCATACAGAGTAGCTAAAGCATTAGATCCCAATATCTATCGTAACACGGATTTTGATATTTGGCATGAAGTCAAGCGAGGTATATTGATCCTTCATTATTTCCAATTTTTCATCTATTTACATAATAATACAAGAATACAAATATATTCTAAATGTAAAGAGGTAAGAAACGGCGGGTGGACCAGGTACAATGGTACCGAGCTTCAGGTTGGAGGCAAATGTTTAGTACAAATGGACTTGAACGACGAGGAACTCGACAAGGATAATGGAAATTCCGTTTATATTGACAAAGACAGCAATGGTAATCCGGACGAGAGAGCAATTCTAAAAACCGGAAGACGCGATCCACCCTGTTACAATGGACACATCCAGGAGATGAGTAAAAACGAAGGACCAGTGGTGGTCTTCATCGAGGAACTTGGTGAAAAGAGAACAGTGCCTTATTCAGCCCTAAAACCATTGTCACCACGTAAGACAACGAATAAGCAACCTGGTTGGGGTATAACGACACCCAAAAAAAACGTCCTATCCGATGTCAGTGAGTATTATTATACTGATAATAAAGACAGAACGATTTTGTAAATATCAGTCAGTGTCTCTGAAGCTCTCAAATTGAGAGTGACAACCGTTCAGAACGGTCCAACAAGATTGTATAGTGTACCGAGTTAATTTTTATAAATTTTCCTCCTGTTTGTCGTTCCTTTCATAAAAATTCTACCAAGACACTGGAAAACGTTTCGTTCTTAGATACCAAATGGTGGAAGAAGAGTTGGAGTTCGAATTCAAGAAAAATTAAAGAACTGCCGACTAACGGTGACTCTCAATCTAGCAGTAACGACGATCGGAACAACAATCACATCAGCAATAACAAAGGTAACGGCGAGGATGCTACTCAGTGGGACAACGGTTCCAGGTAAATTCCTATTTCCCATAACGATTAAAACGGTTTTCTAAAAATCAGTTCTTCCTACCGATTTGAATAGACATTGGGAGAAAGGTCATTCAACGATGCTCTTTGAGTCCAA
This sequence comes from Pachycephus smyrnensis, assembly GCA_030142225.1. Lineage (NCBI taxonomy): Eukaryota > Metazoa > Arthropoda > Insecta > Hymenoptera > Cephidae > Pachycephus > Pachycephus smyrnensis. Next base: position 170,856 of record JARQST010000724.1, read on the forward strand.
TGGTATAGACAGATTCACCTCTTATCAAGGATACCACGTAGAAGTAAGTAATCAATAGATTTGAAATTAGAAATTCTTCAAAATAGAATGAAGCAAAATTCAAATTTTTCTGTACTTAGTTTTACTGATAATTCGTTTCCTTTTAATTTTTAAAAGAATTCAGTGGATGCCATGCCAGTGACCATGGACAACGCTCAGCCGGCATCGGTTGAACAACAACAACAACAACAACAGAAGGAAAGTAACGAGGGTAGCGAAAAGATTTCGAAGAGTGACACGAATGATAATGAGAAAATCGTTTCTGGAAGTTCTGCACTGATAATAGCCAATGAGAATGGATCACAGCCACTGCCAGTCTGCAATTCTCATCCTCAGGGCGAAACTTATTATCCACCTCAGTCAAGTATGTCTTTGAAAGAATTACTTTGTCGGCCGGATACAGACTTGAAAATTATTTCGCTTCTTTTTTTATTTATTTTTTCTTTACAGACATACCACCGTTCTTTCCAGGCACTCCGAATATGTATTATCCGCCACCGGATGGAAATGCTTATTCGCAGTTTCAGTATGTTGTTGGCAATTCGAATGATCAACTCATCCCTGGCAATGAGATGGATCGCGTTCTTAGATCAATCAATCTTAGCGCTCCGAAGAGCGTCGACGTGAATGGAAGCGATTTACCATTTGCAGGTATCGTCATTATTACTATTGTTTAATTAAGCAGTGCAAGACGGATATAAAAATGTATTATCTTTTATCTTCACATAGATATGCTTACACTGAGATTCTTTTATAATCTGGGACTAGAGGTAAGTTCCAGCATAATTGTACTAATATTTCAATTAAATGGATTACACTACCATATGTTACTAATATAGTACAATTTTTATTTTTAGTATTTTCGAGCGGGTAACTTGTGGAGTTGCCACCCAGGTCCGGTTCCTTATGGACCTTACTATGTGAGTCCTGCCGGATCCACAGCTGTGAACATGCAAACCGGAAATTATACCGGTAATTAAAGGAATTGATACGCCCAGGCAATTATTTTGTACTTAGTTAATTAATTGAAATTTTTAATATCCATTTAGGTGGCTCTGTGACAGAAGAGAGTGTGAATAAGATTACTGAAGGGATGAACCAGAACTGCGTCATAGGTCGTCGCAAAGGCGAGTATCCTGAGAATGGAGGACGAGTCATAAATAATGGACAACAAGCATTATCGAAGCCAGGACCGCCGCGCAGTATTCTACAGGACTTTCCGTTGAAAAACATTTCGCAAAAGACACCTCCTAATAAAGGATATGGAAATTATGACAAAGTCAAAGAGCAGAACACACCGAATCGCGATGCGATACGCAATAACAAAAACGGTCTGGGTTCACGATTCAAGAAGAATCTTGATGGTACGTGGATACATAAAAAGCATAAGAATCTTATTTAATTTTGTTTCTTCTCTCCCCTTTTTTTTGTTAATAGGACGCTATCGAAATTCGTATCAGCAAAGTCCTTACCAACAACAGACCCAGCATCAACAGCAGCAACAACCACAACAGCAAGCTTCGTATCAGCACAGTAATGGATGTATGGAGACGCCGCCACCAGTACAGTCTGGTAGAAACGACCTGATTCAAGGACAACGACCAAGTCCTCAACAGGCAGGTCATCCTCTTGGAAATCCTTCAACGTATCAGTCACCATATTCGACTCAGCAGACGATGTACGCGCCGGTACCGTACTATTCAGGAGAGTCTGAATCCTATGGTCCCTCATACTACACTTCCAATCCAGGATACTTCCCTGTTCCGTATGTGTCACGTTCAGACATTACGGATGGTAATAACGTGAATCCTTATCCTCCTAACGTCTATTCGAACGTGGAAAATTACCCGGCCACATCATTCTGTGAGGTATACCCGCAATATGTATATCCTCAGCAAAATATGTATCCCGGAGTGCCACAGCAGCCTCCTCAGGAGAGCTGGTATCCACTTCCTGGACAGACTCAGTACGTTCAATATGCTGCCTTACCATCTCCAATATCAGCATCATCCAGTAGCTCTGTTAGTGCTACTCCGCCAAACACCTCAGGCGATTTATAAGAGAGCAGCTACGGAGCAAAATAAAAGGAACTTTCCTCCATTCTTCATTCAGTGTACGAAGTCTCAAAAGTTAACTGTGCCATTACATCGAGTGCCAAATATCTTTTGTATTTTAGGATTATGTATACTGTTAATTAGTCTTTAACGAGCAGATATGTTCCTGACGTACATTCAAGAGAGGCTTACTGTCATCTCCAATTCCATTCTGCTGGCAGGAGCGGAGAGTCAGTTATCAAAGTGTCAAGACATTTCAGTGGCTATAATATTAGAACTATCGAGCCTGTCATTACGCATTAATCAATGGTGCCATCATTTTTCTTCAACCAGTAGGATAGGTATTGTAAGTCTCGATGTGCCTTGTAAGATTTTATGGTGGTGAACCAGTTTTTTTCCTCAGTACCCCTAAGAGAAGTCAGTGTCAACGGTGTTATTTCATTTTTACTTTTATATGCGCGACCGTTTAGTTTATCGACATTATAACTAGAGTCTATTTTGTTACAACTACAATATTTGTCTATGATTATTCAATAAATATATTTTGTAAGAACTTATATAAAAGACTGTCAGTCACTTTGCATCTTTTATCAGTTTTTCTCAACAAACTTACTCGATAAACACATCAGTCTTGTGCGCATAACTGTCCATGTGGTTGGCTGTCAACTGATGACAGTTTGTGACTGATGTGTAAGGAAGGTTGGGTTCAGTACAGTTTGACAGGCGAGTGGGTGGAACTGTGACACCTACTTAGATTTCATAATTATTTTTAAAAATAAATAATTAACAGTGTAGACTACTTATATTTAACTTGTAGCTAAGTACACGGGTGAAATTTATACATTAGAAGAATGATTACTGACAGATACGTGATCTTATTTTTATAAGGACAGATATTATTTGACATATTATCCTAAGGATGGGACCTCCACCTGTTGTCACTGGTATTTCTCCAAAGGAGGGTCCACCAGGAACTCGTGTCACTGTCAGAGGAGAATTTCTGGGCTCCAAAGCTCAGGACCTTATAGGTTAGTAATGCTTCTTTTCCTCTATGTAGAATTTTCTAGTTTCCTTCAAACTTCTTATGCAGGATACTTTTTCAGGTTTAACTATTTGTGGCTGTGATTGCCTCTTATCAGCCGAATGGAAGTCACAGAACAAAATTATAGCACGTTCTGGACCATGCAAGGGACGTGGAGATATAATTGTTACAACACGCAGTGGAGGTCAGGGTACGTCAACTGTACAGTTTCGTGGCTACCATGAAACCATTGGACCTATGAAAGAGTCTGCAGTTTGGGTGGAGGAAGCTCCTATGCAGAGTTTTGTATGGGGTAGACGTGCATTGTCTCCCACAAATTACCAACAGGAAGATCCGCTAGGTCTCAGCGTAGAAGGAAACGAGTAAAGATTATTCCATACTGTGTATCGTCATGCATATACTTCTTTAATAAGGGTACTAATGACAGAATTTATTTGCAGGAAAAAGTTTCCTGAGGATGAATTAGTAGAACTATTTGGAGATGGAAGTGGAGAGTTAGCCAGCGACAAATTTCATCCTGGCTGGTTTTTACTGCAACATCATCATGCAACTACGCTAGATGATCTTAAGGCTGGTCTTGCTTACCTGAGACGCAAAGTTCATTCTCAGAAGGAGGGCCAGCTGTCTTTCCTGAAGGTAATGCATCAATCCTAGTTATCGTCTATCCTCATCGATACCTTGGTAATTTCTTTTCAGGCAAACGTAGGTTCTGTAATGGAACAACTAGATACTATTGTTCTCTTAAAAGAGCAATTCGAGTCTGATGTTCAAAAACATGGAAGCGACCCGACAACAAAGCTTGAAAAAGCTATAAAAGAATCCATGGTCGAAGCAAATAAGCTTTTCGACGACGTCCTGGCTCGTAGAGATAGAGCCGACGCTACCAGGAATGCCTTATCCTTAATGCAAAGATATCGTTTCCTCTTCTGCATGCCAGTCAATATCGAGAAGAATATTAAGCGCGGCAACTACGACTTGGTGATCAACGATTACGCCCGTATTAAAAATTTATTTGGCAACACCGAGGTGGAGGTCTTCAAGAGAGTCCTGGTGGAGATCGATGAGAGAATAGGAAAGCTACGCAATATTCTCCACAAGAAACTCGAGGAGATGCCAGCGACATTGGATGAGCAAAAGAAGATCATCAGGAACATGGTGAACCTGGAGGCTGAAGGAGACCCTGCATGGGATGCGATAGGTATCCGCTCTATAATCATCCTTACTGTATGATCTTGTTAATCCAGTAATAATGTTTTTTCTTTTTTTTATGTAATGCACAGTGTCACATGCACGCTATCTGGAGAAGAGTATCACTGCCTGCGTCCACGAGCACCTGGAGTCTGAGAGCGCCGGAGGAGACGACTCTAGCAGAACTCCAAAATCGAATGGGTCTACGCCAATGTCAGTGAAGCAACTGCGTCTATATAAAAATGACATAAATAATGCTCCAGCCCGGGTTCTTTGCTTGGAGGCCATCTGCGACGTGGTGATGGAACAACTTCCTGACCTCTGGAGATTGGGACAAAGTTATTTTACTGGACAGCTGCACGTTACCGTGGATACTGAGAAACAAATACCTTTTAAGGTGAGAGTTTAATTATTTTATTCTCCTGAAGTCCTAGAGGAAAATCTTAAAGCATTCATTCTTACAGAATCTTGTACTGTCGGGTATGCAACACGCGGCAAACGCTATGAAAAGCTCCTGCAGTTCTAATCTCGAGGCCTCTTGGCTTTTGCACAATCTTAGATGCGTTCGCCAGATGTACGCTTCTCTGATACATCTGGACTTGCCAAGCGAAGCACTGGACATATTTGGCAAATTCATTTTTGATCTTAGGTAATGTCTTAGAATTGATGTCTGTCAATATTTTCTTTCCTCTATGTTGTCTCTTCTTAATCTAGATTGCAATGCATGACTGCGCTGTTCAAGCAAACTGCAGAGAATATTGGAGCCTTGCATCGAAAAGAGACATGGCAGATGGAGTATCTATATGAGGACGGTGGAGTAACAAGACTGGTAATGTAATTAATAATTTATTCTATTTAATTATTTTTTTTAGAGTCGTGCACTATAAAAAACTTAATTTTTCCACCTAGCCTAGTCTATTTGAGGAAATGATTATGGAAGTGTCAAAACTGTCTCGCGAGACTGCGGTAGCCTGTGGCCCTAGGGAAGGTCCTTTACTTGCAGGATCAGCGTATCAAGCACTGTATCACAATGCTGT